>JARHVA010000051.1:2595000-3045000 GCA_037957365.1 Torreya grandis | reverse complement strand
GTTAAAAAAATAAGTTGCCCATGTTTTCAAATGTTGTTTGGATATTTCATAATGGGCTCTCGATATCACCTAAATTATTGTTATTTAACGCTTTGTGCAAAAAAGGTGAGACGGGGTCAAAGGTCACGGGTTTGGAGTGAGGTAAGACTTCCAATTTACACTCTTTCGCTTTACAAAATCCTGCTTTACTACAACAAAAAATTACATACCTTTGGTGTAACTTACACTCTTCAATATGGCAGTTGCACCCTCCATAGAGGAAGCTATAACAACCGGATTGGTGCCTAATTTTAGATACATTATATCGACATAACACTCAGAGAGAGTATGTAGAGCCTAGCGGGGATTTGAACCCAAATCCAACAGAGTATCCAAATTTGGTAGAATTTGTGGTTCTAACAACAATTATACCTTTCCTCCATTCACAGAATAAAGACAAGTGAGCACTAATATTATGAATATAATCACTATTGGTGTTAGATTGTGTGTGTGTGTGTGTGTGAGAGTTATATAAAGGTTTCCTACATTATATATATATATATATATATATATATATATATATATATATATATATATATATATATGTGTATGAAGCTTTCTTACATTATATATATATAAAGCTTTCCTACATTTTATATATATATAATGTAAGAAAGCTTTATATATATATATATAATGTAGGAAAGCTATATATTCCTACATTATTTATATAATGTAGGAAAGCTATATATTCCTACATTATTTATATAATGTAGGAAAGCTATATATTCCTACATTTTATATATATATATATATAATATGTAGGAAAGCTTTATGCTTTCCTACATTATATATATATATATATATATATAATGTAGGAATATATAGCTTTCCTACATTATATATATATAAAAAATGTAGGAATATATAGCTTTCCTACATTATTTATATATATATATATATATATAAAATGTAGGAATATATATATAAAGCTTTCCTATATTATATATATATATAAAATGTGGGAAAGCTTTATATATATATAAAGCTTTCCTACATTATATATATATATAAAATGTGGGAAAGCTTTATATATATATATAAAGCTTTCCTACATTTTATATATATATATATAAAGCTTTCTTACATTTTATATATATATAATGTAGGAAAGCTTTATATAATATATATATATATATATATATATATATATATATATATATATATATATAATGTAGGAAACCTTTATATAACTAACACACACACACACACATATTATCCTACATTAGTTGATTAGATTATATAAGAGGAAGCTTTCATTGAGGAAACCTTTCAATTTTTCGTCAATTTGGTTTTAGAGTCATTTAATTTGGTTTTATATAGCTAAAACAATCAAAATTTTCGTCTAATTAGTTTCAAACTCGTCTAAATTTTCACTCGTGGTACATTCTCTACATTTTTAGAGGATATGTTTGATATCTATGTTATTGAGTATATATATATATATATATATCCTACATTATCCTACATTAGTTGATTAGATTATATAAGAGGAAGCTTTCATTGAGGAAACCTTTCTATTTTTGTCAATTTGGCTTTAGAGTCATCTAATTTGGTTTTATATAGTTAAACAATCAGAATTTTCGTCTAATTAGTTTTAAACTCATCTAAATTTTCACTCATGGTACATTCTCTACATTTTTAGAGGATATGTTTGATATTTGACATTTGCTTTTATTGAGATGATACATTGTTCAATCATGTATTGGGTACTTAAAACATTTTGGTGGAAACTAAATATTGCATTGACAGAGGTGATATGTCACTGAACTTTTTACATGTATCTTCTTGAGCTTCTTTGATTCCATTACTTGAAAAACCTTATCATTGCCCCTCACCATCACCGCCCAACTCACCTTGAAATATTTCACCATTTTCATGATCTGTATGGCCTTGCTCTTCCCCACCACTTTTTCATTGCTCAAGCTCACTATGAAATGGAACGTCGCCTCCCGCACAGCGCATTGTTATACATTTAGTCTCAGTTCAAGGTAGTGGAGGCAATGGTAGCGAGTGCAACTCCAATGGGGTATCAGAAAGGGTCTTTTGTCCCTGATTATCTACATAAAAATTTGGGCATTGCCAAAACAAATTTGAAAGCATATAAAACATCAGAGGATCAGAGGCAGGATTTGTTAAAGGGTTTAAACAGAGGCGTTACTGCCATATTTGATGTGATGTCATGTGTCAAGTCTTTTGTCTGGCCTATGCAGCGGTAAAATTATTGGCCCTGTGTACAAAATTGTAAGCTTTGGCTTTGCAAGATCTTGTGATTCCTCAGTGCTCACTATTGTTTTTTTATAATAGTCTTTCATTTTAATTTTAAGTGAGACTTTTGGTCCCAGTATTTTCTAAAGGATCTCCCCTTTCCTGAGAGATTTATGGGGTTATTTTAAATCTTTTAGAAAGCATAGCCTTATCATTATTGGAAGCGAAGTACTTTAATAGAATGCCCAACTACGACAAGCCTAGAACAAATTACAAGATATGCATGAAAGATTCTTAATATATTGTGGGTAACCAACTTTAAGAGCAATATCGATCTCAGAAAGCTTCTGACTGCTATCACTAAAAAGTCCATTATTGTGATTGAGGATATCCATTGTTTAAGTTGAGATGGGCAGTGATGGTGACGAACAATGATAAGGTATCTCAAGTGATGGATTTGAAGAAGCCGAGGGAGATACATATGTTCAGTGACATGTCACATGTGACTACAATCTATAGCTTCTACCGAACTATTTCAATTACCCAATACATGATTGAAACAAATGTCATATCAATAAAAATAGGCGTCAAAGATCCCACAGTGCCTTTAAAAACATAGAGAATACAACATGTGTCAATTTAGACGGGTCTAAAAATAATTACAAGAAAATTCTAACTACTAACTATATTTCCAAACTTTTTTCATTCCCATTCTCAATAACACTAACAACAACAATTGTATTTATAACAATAATGCTCATTTATCTTTATTTGGTGAAAGGAAGAAAGGTAAAATTGCTATAGGGCCACAAGCACTACCAATTTTGAGTATTTTATTGGACTTGGATTCGAATCCTCATATACTCTCTCCAAGCACTATGGTGGTCTAGTGTATATTTCAAATTAGTCACCACACAGCTATTATAACATCCTCTATGGACCCTGGAACCTCCATGTTGAAGAGTGTAAGTTATGCCATAGAACACAGATGTAATTTTCTATGTTAGTAAAACGGGGTTTTGCAAATCGAACGAGTGTAAATCAACATTCGTACCTCACGTGAAACCCATGACCACTAACCTCGTCTCACCTTTTGTGTAGAAGCATTAAGAAACAATAATCTTATATATATATATATATATATATATATATATATATGACCGTTGACCTCGTCTCACCTTTTGTGCAGGGAACGTTAAGAAGCAATAATCTTACACACATACATAAAATCTTATATTAATGGCCTTATTCCACGCGAGTTTCAGGCAGAATTTGATGATCATATTACATCATTCAGTGCGATTGACATGTGGGGATATGATCATATCATGGCATGTTTGTTACAAAGGTCAAGTGGTGAAGTGAAATCGATTGGCTTCGTTCTCCTCCTAATTACTGATAAATGATGTTAGAGTTTTTGATCTCACCATCTTTAACTCCTGTTGCTTCTATTTAGGTGGTTGATGAATTGAAGGAGCTAGGAAGTATCACATTCCCAATGGCAGCCATGAATTTCATTGTCTATGTTAGAGCAATGGTGTCTGTTGTATGCCTCGGCAGGCTGGGAAGCCTAAAATTGGTAGGAGGGGCTCTTTCAATTGTTGGTGTTCATTCAAATATGTTTGTGCTTATCTATTAAATGATATTTCTTGAGCGGTGGCATGGAATAGTACAGTACCAGCATTGCTGGTTGCAAATTATGTCTGCTAGTGTGGTGTTGTGTTGGTCGGAAACTGATCAACCTCAAGAGCAAATTACACACATATTTTATAGAATTAAAAGTAAAGTATTCTTATGCTTAAATGAAATATTAGTTTTCTTGCCTGGAATATAGTATGGCACCACCATTGCTTGCTGCAAATTATGGAAATTTTTATCTTTACATGATGCTTAAAGAACCCTCAACCGACATAATCTATTTTGTCTTGCAGAAGATAATAATTGAATTGTCGGAAATGTGTATACATACCTGAATTTTGTTGCGAATAGCGAAGAAATTGAAGAAGCGCTTGCTAGGGAGATGCAGGAATTCACCCCATTCGAGGGCGAGGTCATTTTCTGTTTTTGACGGGGGAGGGAATTTGAACGAGCTGAAGGACGAGGGGATGGCGAGTGCAAATGTCAGGGCCGCGAGGCAAGAAATCACGGCCAACCAGGGCCTCAAGCACGCTGGACTTGCTGTTGCTTTGGCTGCCCACCACCACCATCTGAAGCAAATCGGCGGTGGAGGCATTGTCAAGCTGAGCACACCAATTCCACGCAACCACCATGCAAACTACACTCAACTCCACCTCAGTCTCTCCCTTGCTGTCGCCTGTCACCTGTCACTGTGGATGTAAACGGCATCAAAAGATACCGAGACGAATCTTGGCTATGCTCCTGCCAATATTATAAAATCTGCTGCCATCCGTTGATTCATCAACCAAAATTATCATGACCACAGATTTGGTATCCAGTTTATGCCGAGACGAAATTAGTCTAGCTCCATAACAGTAAACGCCTCTGGTCTAAAAAAACCCTGGCCATCCATTAATTATGCCCACTACTTCATCCCCACGGCAGATTTGGCATCTAGTTTAGCTCCATAACAGTAAATGCCTCCAGCTTAATAATTCAAAAGTGCCTCATCAAAAGAGCCAACTTGTTTTTTTGGGAATTCAGCATCATCCCCACCGCAGATTTGGCATCTAGTTTATGCCAAGACAAATCTAGTCTAGTTCCATAACAGAAAATGCCTCCAGCATAATAATTCAAAATTTTTAGTGCCTCATCAAAGAACCCGACTTGGGTTTTTTGGTGTGAATTTACATTTACAAGTAAATTGATTAAAGATTGCCGCCTCAGTTCTGCACATCCCTTCAACTCAGATTTGGAGACACTTCTGACATTTTATGCCTTCAAAATACATGGCACTTTCTGATTCCTAAAAAGCCTAAATCTGATTGCCAAAAAGAGTGAGCAAGATTTAATAATCTGCAATAAACCTTTCAAATTTCTGATTGAAGGCTGAATGTCAAAATCTATACATGAAACTGCACTTGAAACCAAATCAGCACATCTGGGCACTCGTATATGTCAGGGCAGACCAACCAATTTGGTAGATTTGTCGCTAGTTTAGCCAAGCATCACCAATAATCTGCACAAGAACATAGACCGCCTTTGAAATGATGAAATCGGCTAGCATCCCTTACAATAATTTCTCGCTGTACAATCTTTGAAATTAATTTGGTGGCAGTGTGACAATCACCACACACCCGAAGATTCTTGAAGATTCGTAAAGTTGTGCCCGAGGGGGTACTGATAAGCCCTAAAGAAATAGCCAATTTTTCACTATGATAGCAAATTAATTGTTTCTTCTGTTCATCTTCTATATCCTGCAGTACAAAGTTGGTATCAGGCACATATCCTGTCACTTTCAATTGTTCAGTCAATTCCTCTAATTTTGCATAGATTTCATCTGCTCGTGGGTGGAATCTATCACTCACAACAAATGTATGCAACCTTCCATTTACATTGATCCAGCTGCATCCTGGCTCCTTTTTCACCCTATTCTCTTTCATCAATTTTCTCACCTTTGCTACATGATCCCACCTAGCACCTGCAGCATGGATGTTTGAAAGTAACACATATGCTGCAGCATCTTGTGGTTCTAATGCAAGAATACATTCTGCTGCATGTTGTCCTAGCTCCACATTTTGATGAATCCTGCAAGCACCAAGCATGATCCGCCAAACCAAAGCACCAGGTTCAATTGGCATTTGATCAATAAAGTTCTTTGCTTCATCTAAGAATCCAGCTCGACCAAGAAGATCAACCATACAAGCATAGTGCTCCATTTCTGGTATGATGCCATGATCCTGACTCATAGAATTGAAGTGGTAATAACCTTCTTCAACTAGTCCGACATGGCTGCATGCAGAGAGAACACTGACAAATGTTATGTGGTTTGGCTTCATATTTGCCTGTTTCATTGTTTTAAAAAGTTGCAAAGCTTTCTTGCCACAGCCATGCTGGGCATATCCTGCAATCATTGAACTCCAAGAAATAACATTTCGTTCAGGCATTTTCTCAAAAACCATGCGTGCATCCTCTATGCTCCCACATTTGGAATACATGGTGACAAGGGCATTCCCTACAGCAATATCAAAATTAGACCCAATTTTGAGGATGTAACCATGGATCTGCCTCCCAGACTCCAAGGATTCCAGATCTGCAAGTGCACCGATAACAGTAGCAAATGTGTAATTATCTGGTTTGACACCTTTGTGTTGCATCTCACCAAACAATTTAAAAGCCTTTTCACTACATCCATTCTGACAATATCCTACAAGCATAGCATTCCAAGAGACCACGTCTCTTTCAAGCATTCTGTCAAACAATTTGTCTGCATCTTCTAAGCTACAACATTTTGCATACATGTCAACCAGGGCACTGCCTATGTAAGCATCTAACTCACACCCCATTTTGATAATGCTCGCATGGGCTTTTATACCCTCTTTCAGATCTGCTATGCTAGAACATGCACCCAAGACACTTATGAAGCTGAAGTGGCATGGTTTCATACCTTCCTGTTGCATGTCTCTGAAGATTTCTATGGCTTCCTTACCCTGCCCATTTTGCAGATAACCTGCAATTAGTGCATTCCATGAGATTATATCTCGTTCTGAAATTTTCTCAAAGACTTTGTGTGCATCCTTAACATTTTTGCAGTTCGCATACATGGTAACAAGAGCATTTTCAGCAGAAACATCTGACAGAAACCCAGCTTTGACAACATGTGCGTGGACTTGCTTTCCCTCCGCCAAGTTTGCCTGACTGCCCAATACCTTAAGAACACTAGAAAACGTAAATGGATTTGGCTTTATACCTGCAAGTTGCATCTTGCAATATAGTTCCAAGACCTCCTCAACATGGCCATCTTGTGCATATCCTGCAATCATTGCATTCCATGAGACAACGTTATGTTGAGGAATTTCATCGAATGCACCGCGTGCGTATTCTATTCTTCCACATTTTGCATACATGTCAACAAGGGTATTCCCAACAGAAACATCTAACTCAAAACCACTTCTGATGATATGTGCATGGACTTCTTTGCCATACACCAAATCTGCCAGATTCGCACATGCCATGAGAATACTGCTAAAGGTGAACTGGTTTGGCTTCACATCAGAAGCTTGCAACTGTCTCATTTGGGAATAAAGTTTAAGGGCTTCCTTATGGAAGGCATTCTGTGCATTTGCTGCAATTATTGCATTCCACGAGACCACATCTCTTTCACCCATATTGTAGAACACTTTATGAGAATCTTCTACATTGCTACATTTTGCATACATGGTAATAATAGCATTTCCTACTGAAACATTTGATGCAAAACCAGATTTGATACTGTAGGCATGGACCTCTTTACCCCAATCCAGAGATTCTAAGCTGGCACATGCCCTGAGAACACTAACAAGAGTGGACCTACTGATTTGCGTATCTGTGGAACACAACTCACAAAACATTCTCAGCGCATCCTCGCTACACCCATTTTGTGTATACCCAGCAATCATTGCATTCCATGAGACCAGATTTCTACTTGGCATTTGATCAAACACTTGGCGTGCAATCTCTATACTGTGGCATTTGGCATACAAGGTAACAAAATGGTTACTTAGATATATACTTGGCTTACAACCCATTTTAATCAAATGGGCATGTATGCCCATGCCCAAGGCCAGAGCTTTCAAGCTCACACAAAACTGCAAGAGACAAGTATATGCATAGGAGTCTAGTGCAATTCCTTGCTCCTCCATTAACGTCAAAATTTCCAGGGCTTCCTCCAATTTTCCCCCATTGGCCACCACAGACTTAGGGAAGGGATTCACAGCACTGGTTAACATCCTATATTGTTCAAAATGTTTGGTAGAGACGATTGCTTTGGAAGGACTCAGATTTAGGGTACAAAATTCCTGTCAAGTCCATTAAAAATTTAAGTGATTAATTAGGTTAGCAGTTGATGCTCAATCGAGATGGACTAGGGCAGCTAGTTTTAAATCTTAACGGAAAAAATGAATTGTTTTCAACGATAAATACAAATGCCAATTCAATCAATGATTACACAGTTCCAGTGTTAATGTCTATCTATATTTCTATAAATTTTGACAGTTGCAGAGATACGCGATAGGGGATTTCGGCGACCAAACTATGTATTTTGATTGTTGCTTCGTTTCTTGAAATGTGAGCAGAAGCAGGTTATAAAAATATGGTTGGAGATGGTTCTTACCTTGTGAACGGAGGCAAAAATGGTGGGATTCTGCTCAGTCCCATCCTTTCTATAATGGAAAGAAACTGAGTGGAAGTGTGGAGCTGCTAATGCAAATGGATCCATGCCAGTGATTGAGATTTTCACCATGATCACTTCTACGTACATCAATCTGTAATTAACAATGAGAATATTTCCACATTTTGTTGTAGAAATTTTAGATAAAATTATGTATTAGTTAAATGTTTTTAAACTCACCACATAAAATGGAAGATATTATTGTTTTATTATTAATCTATAATTTTTTATTTTCAAATTAATTTTAAAATTGTTTTTAAAAAGTATTTAGATTTTTAAAAAAATAAAAATTTTGATAATAATTTTATATAAATGAATTGATTGATTTTTAAAAAAACTATAAATACTATAAACAATTTAAATATTAATTAAATGTCAAAAAATTTATATCTTTAAAAAAATTTAAAAATTATATGTAAATTTAATGCAATTAATTAATATTATAAATACATTAAAAATATATGAAAAATGATATAGAGACGTTTTAATAAATATCAAGTAGAGATTTACATCTAAATTTTTAATATTTTAATTATTTGTTTTAATGTTAATGTTTATTTTTTATTATTTTAATATTTTTTTATTTTTACAAAACTTTAAGTTAAAATCGATATAATTATTAAATTGTATAATTATAAAATTAATTAAAAAATATATTAATAGATATATATTTGTAGTAAATGTATAGTTATTGATTGTAAAATTACATTATAATAATCGTTGTAAACATAAAGTTGTAGTCAACAATCCAATGAAATGCAAAAGTTTTTATCTAATATTGAACTTTATAAAAAAATTATTTAATTTCTATAATTTTTAGACCAAAAAGACTCTTAAAATTATTTGTTTATCATTTTCGCTGACATGACAATTTTTTACGCTCTTCTTATACATTAAACAAATTGTTTTTGGATGATCGTATATGTACAATAACATTAATTATTAGAATTAAATTAGGGAGAACTCTCACAAAATCATCAATATAATTATTACTCTAATGTTAGTTAAATTATTACTCTAATGTTAGTTAAATTATTAAATTGTTGGAACTGACATCCTCTCCGAAAATTAAGAGCTTGATAATTGATAGAATGTGATCCAACACTTTATACTAAAGTAGGACCCATAGATAACATCAATCACTTCAAATTTTAGCGAGATTTTTATTGGTACAATTTACAATTTAACATTTTTCATAGTTCATTCAGTAATAACAATTTTTATAGTATACTAAGTTGATCACAATAATTTTATATAACCAATTATTATACAAAATTTTAACATTGGAGATTAATGGATAATGTTGACGCAGAAGATTGCACCCTTGGCAGGAGGCCGAGCTCCTGCCTTCTTCACGCAACAATGGAAACTCCCCTCTCGCCTGTGGGACCGGCGAAGCTGGAGGGGAGAGTCTCTAGATGAGGGCTAGCTCCCTCTGATGTATCATTTAGGCCCTGGTTTCTCCTACTACTAACAAATAAAATAAAGGCGGGGGGGATGAAAAGGGAGAGAGAGATGCTAAAAACAAAGCCTAAGCCTAAAAAGTAAAAGGTGATACACCAAAAAATGTAACCCACTCAGGCCCGAACATACACTTTTCACCGAGAACCAGCTCCCATACACTTCATCTGTCATGAGAAAACCTTCAACATCAGTGGGTCAAGGGTTCGTGGAGATACAGGGAGGAAATAACTACTAGAGGCATTCTGAGACGCACTGCAGCAGCCTATCCACTTCACCTATACTTCTCTAGGGACACTTCTGACAAACCTGTAAAAGGAAAACTCAAAAAATGCACCAAACGTGCTGAAATCATTCTGCAGAAGCATTAAGAAAATGACTTAATACAGAATCAAGGCATAGACACATACTAAAGATGCAAAAAACTCATAATGGAGGTAAAAATGCTGTGTTTCAATTCAAAGTAAATATCTGGCAGACCTCTACCTTACAAGCTTGAGAGATTTTTGGGCAAAGTTTTGCCTTAAGGCTGAGAGCGGATTCCTTTTCTCAAATGAGAAGTTTACAATTTATAGAAGAAGAAAGGAGGCCTTTTGGCGCCCTTTTTACAAGTGACCCATGTGCCTTATGAGCATTGGGAAGAGCAAGCCGCTCAAAACATCAATGAGCTGCGCCATTTGTCTGCTTGTAAGGTCGCTTCTTCAAGGTGATTACATGGTTTGTCTACTCATAAATGTGAAATGAAGAAAATTGGTTGCACTGCTAGTTGTTTGCGCCTCCTAATGGTCAATTCACAGGCACTATATCATCTACTGAAATAACTTTTTGAATCGGCGCTTCCCTTCGCCACTTGGACTATCTGCTTACTCCTACACTTGGCACTTTTGTCTTTTTCCTACCTTGTCTCTTTTGGCTCTTTCGGCCCTCGGGGCGATCTATTGGCGGGTAGTTGTGTTCCTTGGGCTCCTTCCATGATTTGGCACTTAGGCATTTAAAAAGCAAATGGCTACTTCACTACGTTAAATTTGACGTTCAAGCAGCCGTCACCGTCCTCAGCAAAAGTCCGTTGGGTCTTTCCTGTGGCCTTTTCTGAGCTTCGAGCTTTTTCCTGCAGACAAAAAGTCTACAAGAATTGGCCACTCTTTGTCTTCTATGTCCGGCTCTTTTGAAGCTCTCTCTACCCTCTGCAAGGGCTTTTGAACCTTCGGCCTGCCCTCTGGCTATAGGGCACACCCTTGAACCAAACCGTTGAACCAAAATTGGTTCAACAGTTCAACCACAAGGCGTTGAACTGAGCGATGAACTCTTGCATTGAACCAAAGGTCGTTGAACCGCTGAACTGAACCAAAGCATTGAACCTAAGCCTTTGAACCGGTGCATTGAACCAACTAATAAACTTTGCCGATGAACCTTGTGTTGAACTTGAACTATTGAACCAAGTGCTGAACTTGAACCGATTGAACCAAGCGTTGAACTAAGGCATTGAACCAGTTCAATGGTTCAATGATGCCAACCTTCTTCATGATTTCCTTCAGACCAAAGCTCGAAGAAGCCTTGTAAAGCCTAAAACTCTCTAAATTGATCCTTCATGCACCAAAGGACTAACTTGCTGAGTCCATAGAAATCGCCAGAACCTGCAGAGTCCGTAGAAATTCTACAGAGTCCGTAGAAATCACCAAATTCATGCAAAATCAAAAAAATGAAAATGGCCTAGCACAGCAAGGGCAGAGGGGGACCGATTTTTGGCCTGTTGGGCAAAAAATGGTCAACAAATTGGTGACTCCAAGGGGAAGCATGCCTGTTATGCTTAAAGACCAGTTGCCTTGCAGTCCATTGGGCACGGAGTTAGATGCAGCCATGAAAAATGGTTAGCAAAAGCCCCAAAGATCCAATAATCAAACACAGAGCTTTTACCCTCACACAAAGAAAAAACACAAGGGTAAAAACACTACCTGTGCAAACTGCACTTAGGGAAAGCAGGAAAAGAAAATGAAAACAAACTACTATATACAACTAACTAGGAATGTTTGCCTCCCTCCTGGGTCAAAGGAAAAATTTCTTAAGTCCCCTTCCTGGCAAGAAAACTTATGGTGCCAGGCAAGTAGCTAAATGAAAAGGAGAGCTAGTGACCTGCTCCTCTTGCCTGTCACCTGAGTTGGCTGATATCCGAGTGGAGATTCAAACATGCTTCTAACGTATATGTACTCTGTTTGTTCTTGGAAGCTTGCCTCCTGTTGGTTCTTCAGGCTGGTGTATCTCATCAAGAAATCAATTACTTCTGACTCATCACCATAAGCCCCTTGATACGCACGCTTGACTGGCTTGCTCTCTTCTGTCTCATGCTCAGGTTCTATGGTATGACCATCTTCCTTGATGAATTCAAAGAAGGTATCTTCAGATTCACTAACCTCTTGAAGGGGTAAATCTGAAAACCTACAGCCTCTTTGCATACTTGTTTGAACCCCAATGCTGCCTTCTCCACTCTTATCCAGCTCATAGCCTCCTTGAATAACAGTACAGCTCGCCCCAATGACCTCAAAAGAAACATTCAAAACATGAACAAGAGATTGCCCATGCTCCTCCATGTCACTTAAGCTGATCTCCTCCCCATCCATACTCCTGAATTCTCCTTGGTCAGCCATAAACTGAGGATAATCTATATCAGGCAAGGCATGATAGCTTTCTTGGAGGTGTATGGATGGAGTGTATTCAAACACGGAATTCGCTCTCAGCCTTAAGGTAAAACTCTGCCCAAAAATCTCTCGGGCTTGTAAGGCAGAGCTCTGCCAGATATTTACCTTGAATCGAAATATAGCATTTTTACCTCCATTCTGAGTTTTGCATCTTTAGTATGTGTCTATGCCTTGATTATGTATTAAGTCATTTTCTTAATGCTTTTGCAGAATGATTTCAGCACGTCTGGTGCATTTTTTGAGTTTTCCTTTTACAGGTTTGTCAGAAGTGTCCCTAGAGGAGTATAGGTGAAGTGGATAGGCTGTTGCAGTGTGTCTCAAAATGCCTCTAGTAGTTATTCCCTCCTTGTATCTCCACGGACCCCTGACCCACTAATGCAGAAGGTTCTCTTATGACGGATGAAGTGTATAGGCGCTTCTTTTGGTGAAAAGTGTATGTTTGGGCCTGAGTGGGTCACATTTTCTGGTGTATCACCTTTTCTTCTTTTTAGGCTTAGGCTTTGTTTTCAACATCTCCTTCTCCCTTTTCATCCCCCCCCCCTTTTTACATTTTATTTGTTAGCAGTAGGAGAAACCAGGGCCTAAATGACACATCAGAGGGAGCTACCCTCATCTAGAGACTCTCCCCTCCAGCTTCACCGGTCCCACAGGCAAGAGGGGAGTTTCCATTGTTGTGAAGAAGGCAGGAGCTCGGCCTCCTGCCAAGGGTGCAATCTTCTGCGTCAACAGATTACACGATAAAACTACATCACTAAACAGTGTTTGAGGCTTTAAAACATTGGATTCAGAGCTTTTATTTATAACTTGTATCTCTGCAATATTTGAAATGCACATTCTCAAATTCAAAGAGATATACTATGTGTGGAACCTATGTGTATATCCAACGAAAAAGCTTCCAAAACTGATACAATTAACCATGATCTCAAAATGATAGAAAAGTAAGAAAACACATACTTTCATGCTTCTTACAAATTTAAGTAGAGAAATTTACAAATTACCTATAACCTCCTATAAAAACTAAAATATAAAGTTTATTTAAAAAAGAATTGACAACATTTAAACAAATACATTCGCAATTTTTTTTATATCGGATAAAACAAAACAGAAGAATACATATACAGTGCACAAATACATTTACAATTTATCTGCACACTCCTTCAAAAACTAAAATCTACAATTTAATTTAAGACACGAACTCCACTTAAACAAAGATATTCACAATTTATTAAAAACCGTCTCTAAAAAATAAATTTTTATTTTTTATTTAAAGTTAATAGCAACATTCACAAAAAGACATTACAAGTTTATCTAAAACACCCTCTAAAACTTAATAATTCAATTTTAATTTATATTAAAGTTTTTGAAAATACGTACATTAACATTATTAAAAGTTGTCTAAACCCCAGCCCCCACAACCTACATCCTAAAATCTCTTAATTATCTAGATATTTAGATAAAAAATTAATTCATACAAGGCTTTCCAAAACATCCACAAAATTTATCTAAAGCCCTATGTTAAAACTAAAATCCATCAACTATTTAAATTTTTTTATCAAAATCATAATCCACAAACTACTTAAAAGATTTAATCTTTAATAAATATCATCTAAACATATAATTAGTATATTATTTACAAATTTTGATAGCGTTTAAAGATTTTGAGAGTGTTATTAATTCATTGTCCATTTTTTAAGTTTAAATTATGAAAACAATTTTCAATTTAAAAGTAGGAACTAGTCATTACATGACTCTTGTTTTATGGTAGTTGTGTAATAATTTATTGGTCCATATTAAATTCTTATTAAAAAATTTGTCGAATTTTTTTGTCATTTTTATTGAATGTGGCCCCTTTTTCTCTTTTATCCCCTTTCTCTCTTCTCCTTTATGATTTTCAATGTTTTCCTTTGATCCATATTATGTATGTTTCTGGAAGCCCATAAATAAACAACATACATTTTAGAGGAAATTGATGGTTTGGATCTGTTCTAAGTGGTTATGTGTCATGTAGTCTTGATTTACCAACATTTTGGTCCACCAGGTGTTATCTTGCACGTTGATAGGGTCCTAAATTAAATTTAAAAAGTATATAAATACATTTATATTAGTGTATATAAGACAATGAATTTTTACATCCAAAGATCGATTGTGACAAAGCAATTAATTCAAGAATTTAGAGAATAATGTACGAAAAATGGAAGTAGAGATTTCTCCACCATGCATTCATTATAGTACAAAAATTCATATAAGATAAGTTTTACATCATTAGATTGTCTTGTTCAACATGTGTTATACTTAATGTTTTTTTTGGATATTCAAGCGTTTTATGTGTGAGACCCAATTTTCTTTGAGCTTTATTTTACCATCTATTATGTTATACTTGTTCTTGTGATGACATCTATATTTATTTTTAAAGTAGGGAGTGCTAGTATTGTTGTTGTCAAATTTTAAACATTATCATTTTGGTACGTGGACACTATGAATATGATTTGGCTAGTTAAACTAACATATTTATATATTTTGATTTAAATATGAATGTTTTGACATTTCAAATTTTGGTATTATTAATTACTATCAAAACACGAAACTATAAGATTTACTTTTCAATTAGTTATTTTTTATTCAGTCAATCATAAAACTTGAAATATATATTATAATTATTATTATAAATTTTTCTCTAAAATTTAATACATAAATAATATAATATTCCTCATATATTATTTAAGAATATTTTAATAATGTCAACCTATATTTAATTATTTTATTTTATTTTACATTTCCACACTACCATCTTCTTTGGGTGCATCACATATTATTTAATGTCTTTCATGATATAATTTGACTAATAAATTAAGGGAAAAAAATAAATTAAGGCAAAAAAAAAAAAAATTGTCAAGAAAGTACTTTATAAACTAATATTCCATAAAATATTATAATACAAATATGCAAGATTTCAAAAATATAATAGTTGTTTCTTGAATCACACTTTTTTAGAGTCTCTAACTAAGCCACATTTATCTTAAAACTTAATTAATCATTCATTTAAACATTATAAAAGTAATATGGTGCTTTCATGGAATTCACTTTGCCTTGATTGGATTGCATCTATTTTTTAATAAATAATTATGTAAATATTTTTTTTTTAAATAATCAATGTTATAATTGAATATGTATTCTTAGTATGTATTTTTATTATTTTATTGTTTTGGGTTAGTAAACTTTTAATAAATATTAGAGATTTTATGTTTTCACAGTTCATATAATTAAAGAAATATTTGACATATATCTTAAAATTGTGTATTATATAGATTTTAATATATTTGTTGTTTTTGTTGAGCTCTATTCCCACTTTTCATTGGTTCTTAATAGTTATGAGCATCTTTAGTTGGTGGTATGGACCAAACTCCCTTTCTATTTTTATTTAAAATATATGAGGGTGGAGGGATAATTTTATATCTTTTCTCTTTTTTAATGCACAATTTTTATTTTATTGTTATTATTTTTTATTTTTAGAAAACTACATCATTTTTTAATTCTCTTTGTATGTCTATTAAAAACAAAAAAATTGATAGTTTACTGCATATGATGACTATATATTATCTTGAGAATAATATCACTGGCCCTATACGATTGATACAATAATATGTTGGTAGAAGAGTTCTTGCACAATTATTACATCTAATAGTTTAACATCACACAATATTCCTATTTGAGAGTGAGAAAGTAAAGCCCTATTTTGAGGACATTCTTTACTAAAAATAAATTCTCCATTTGTTTTGCATCTTCTATGTCATCAAATACAATCAAAACTCTCGGGATCCCTTAGAGAGGATCTCAAAGTAAGCTCCTTATTTTACAAGTATTCTTAATTCGCATGTGCCACTAATAACTTAGGATATCGAATAGTTTTTAATGCAAATATGGTAAATCTTTTCTACTGACATCAAACAAGAAACAAGATCTTCCAAATTTTCAATGCTTTGAGTTATAGAGATGTTTGACTAAAGTTGACGTCCCTGATCCACCAAGTCCCAAAATCACTAGCTCTATATTAGATAATTTAAATATATGATATAGGCTTTTGCTCTTTGTTAATTGATCAAACCCTAGTTCTTGACCCTTCTTCACCCTTACAATGAGTTTGTTAAAAATAGGTTTGTGGGTTCACGATGTCGAGTTGACCTTAAAGATCCCTCTATCAACGAGTGTTGCCTACATAGTCAATACTCCAAGTAGGGATTCAGACTTTTGTATTTATCTCCTATGTGTGGGAATGTGTGTGCACAAAAGTGCAATATACTATATGATGATGCATCCAGTGATCTATCTTGTAATTTGACAAATATCACTCATGAGATGCTCTTTAAATGCTTCCAACTTGTAATATGATTGATCTTATGCTTGATATGTAAATAGGGATGAATAGTGTAAATTATATTGGTTGTGCAGTTGATTGATTGAGTTTTAGGAGGTGTTTGTCTAGTATTTGTTAGATGAATAATTAGAAGGCTTAGACTTGTATTTACACCACACCCTTTGAAAATATCTCATGACAGGGTTCATTAATACAAATAGGCCAACCCATGGGTTTAGAAACATATACAATTCGAATCACTTTTGGCAACTAAACACTAGATAAGGATATGGACACTGTCATCGATGGTAGTGTCCCTCTTTGGCAAATAGTGTCCTCAAGGCTAGAAAAAATGTATGGATCTAAAATTAATAGTGAATGGTGTTTATCAGGATTTCAACTTTCTATGCAATGGAGGAGACCTGGATCATTAGATTGATATGGATTGGACTAAGAGATAAGTATTTAGGTACAATAAAATAACGAATGCCAGCCTTTCGATAACAAGGCGTCTAGAACTGAAGGCTAGAGCCTTGATTGATATTTGTCAATTGTACAAGATTAAGATGATATAAATATTCAATTTTAGTATCTGCACAAAGGTTTCAAAAGGGTTAAAAATTAAATCATTAGCATATATCATAAAAAAATATGCCATGCATATGACCTCACATTACAGGAAGAAATACAAATTCACATAATTTTTGGTGCATGATACAAATTCATGCACAAGATTTTTAAAAAAATTACAAATTCACATCTATATATTGTTACATATTATATAATTATCAATGGTGGCATGATATAGATTCATTTACATTGCGTGATTTTTTAAAAATTCAGAGGGCATGATGTAGATTCATATCATGCTTTCAATACTCCTTGTTATATGCAGACATGGTAGGAGTATGGTTGTTGTCCTTTCTATTTTGATCATGCATTTGGGAATAAAGTGACAATTGAATCTACAAGACATCTACAGTAGATGATTTAGTTAAAGATCATAATGCATAACTTAGAGGTTTAGTGCCTTCTAGAATTACTACCTATAAATCCATTATGGATTCCAACCTATTTCATGCCTTGGGATTACAAGGACCAAAATAATAAACTGAGGATTTTGCATCCCTCAATGGTTTTTATTTTATATACATGTTCAGTTTGATCATCCTCAAAATTTCCATTAGTTCAACCAAAGAGCCAATCCTCTCCAAGTGTTTCATGGGAAGCACCAACTCTCTAATGCTTCAAGGACGAATCATCTCTAAGTAAAGTTACAAGAGCAACATTGGTTTCAAAAATACAGATGTACTCCTTTCTTGTTCTTTTCAATATTTTCAAATTAAACTTACATTTCAATTTACAATTTTACATATAAGCATGAACTACTTTTATATCATTGTAAGATTTTCCATTGAACACCTTGGATAATTTGCAACCTCTCCCAAAGGCAAAGTGTGGACCCTCTCCTATAGTTTGGTTTGTCTTTTTAGGATAGGTAGTGTGATATTTTCCCTTTTGTGATTACTATAAATGCACACTTAAGTCACCTATTCTACCACTTGGCAATTTCAATACAAAGACATGCTTACACTGTTGCACATTGATCAAAGCTTCCCTATTCTTCCTAATTTTGATTCTTGAAGGAGTCTTCACCCAATTTTAAAGCTTGTTTTATTTGAGCTAAAGTAAAGCATGATCAAGTATTCATGTCATCTCTAGATGTATTCATATAGTCAAAGGGGCACAATTGCACAAAGTTCTCTAAGCGGGAGAACTACATGGGATTGATTTCTCTCTCTGGAGTGTTGGATATACAGGCAACAATCAGTTATTGTGGAGGTGGTTGGGGTCAACTTAACCCATAATACTCCATAATATTTTTATTTTTAGGTTTTTAGTCATTTCAATCCCTATTAGGGTTTTAACTTTGAAGTAGTTATTTGCAAGTCTTTCATATACATATGAATGTCAAATCTCCACACATAAACCTAATTTAAGTTATCACAAATGATTGTGACCTGAGTTATTTATTTTAAGAAAAGACAAGATCGACCAACTCAGAACTATAGTGGCAATCAATTATGTCCCAATTTGGACAAATTTATCCTTCACCAGTTTCACTCCCAGTGTTTGTGTAATTATAGGGTTGGTTAATGTTTGTTATTTCAGTCATTTATCAACTCTACACAATCAAATCTTAGATAGTAAATAACTATTTTTTTTCATTTAATTCATAGTTAGTCTTTTTTATTTAATTGCACTCTGTTGAATTCAATATTGTGCTTTCATTCTACTTGTCACAAAGTTACTTTACAACACTCTATTATATGTTATTCAATTTATATGATTTAGGGATAATTCACCTATTAATTCAAATTTAAATAAAACACTTCCATTACAGAGGTGGATTTGGACAACTCAGTAATCTTTATCATTACATGTATTACACTTACTTCAAAATGGTACAAAGACATTTATAATTTCTTATACAAAATGATTATGCTTTATAAATTTTCAAGGAATGTCAAGCACACATTATTGAGGGATGCAATGTGGTATGTTATCATTAGAGGGGATTTTCTCAAACCAATGGTCAATTACATCGATGCCTTAGATTTGAATAATTCAAACTAGCTTTACAAGAAGTACATGACAATGAATGTGGGGGGAACTTTTGCTGAAACACAATGTCATGTAAGTTATTATGCATGGGTTGCTAGTAGCATATTATGGATGAAGAATATCAATAACATGTAAAAATATGTGTATAATGATAATCACATAGTAATTCAATCCTTGTGCCTTCACAAGAGTCATGACCGATTATACCACCTTGGCCTTTTTACCTTTAGGGATTTGATTTTGTAGGAAAAATAAACTTGGTATCACAAGAGGGTCATAAGTTCATCATTACAACTACTGAATATTTTATAAAGTTATTTGAGGAAATTCATTTAGAATCCAATACAAGAGAGGACATATGGCAATTTTTGAAGACTAACATCATCTCACAATTTGAGCTTCCCTCGGCTATCATTACGAATAATGGGTCATTCTTCAAGAATTAAACAGTTAAGAAGTTTCGTGTGAAATATAAAACCTATCACCATTTTCCACCCCTTATTATCCACAAGGAAATGGGTAAGAAAAAGAAACAAATAAATTTTCTATAAAAACTCCAACTAAAATAGTTGCAAAACATGGTGAAGATTGGAAAAATCAAATTATTTATGCTTTATGATCCTATCACACAAGTGTTTGCACACCCACAGGGTCCACTCTTTATTTACTTGTCTATGGTATTGAAGCAATGCTACCTTTAGAGCTAGTGATACCATCCTTGTAGGTCTCTATCAAAGATATCGTCAAAGAAAATGATTATTGTGAAAAGCAACTACATCAATTAGAAACATTGCATGAAACATGAATTCATGCTCTAGAACATCTACGAGTTTTCCATAATTTCATTAATAAAGAATATAACAAGAATATTCAAGCTTGAGAGTTTGAAATTGATAACTTGGTACTAAAATAAAATCAGAAGGACACTAATGCAGATAAAGAAAGCAAATACAAATTCAAGCCAAATTGCTTAGGAGCATTTGTGATTATAAACAAGCTTCATACATGGGTTTATCATTTAGCTCCAATTCAAGGAAAACTTGTGAATAACCTTATGAATATTATACACTTACATTTGTTCTATGTGTAAACATAATTCAATTTAAAATTCAAAAGAAAATCTAATATTAAAAAAAATACAAAACCATGACTTGTGCATGACATACTTTGATAGAACATATGGTTGATTAAAGTTATTCATTACATACATGGTGAATTACATATTTATTATCCACGCACGTGTTTTTCACAACATATAAGACAAGTAGGTTATATATGATATATTGACATATAGATGTGTCACATTATTTACACCTAGTAACAACCTTTCTACAATGGGGACATGCCTACATTGGGGGCGTCTTCATATACTTATCAAATTATATTTTTCTATCATAGCCCAATGATCATAGTAGATTTTTACACATGAAATGGTCTTAATCATACTCTAAAAAGTGCCATTTCTTATGGATATTGTGTTTGCTATATTGGATGATGACATTGATTGATTGTGTATATTAACATTACTTGTTCTGTGTGTGCTATATATTGATGATTATGACATTATGTGATAATTGATATGTGTTATATTACATGTTCTATGAGTGCATTCATTGTGTTTTTTCATGTTTTGTGTCGGTTGTATTAGGATGATCTTCTAGTTCGAGTCATGGCCATGTTGTATTTATGTCAAGTTAGAGTCATGTCATGTCTTGTACACTTGTGTGTTTCATTATCATGATATTGTGTATGTGCATGTGCATGGTTACATAAATGAATATTGATATGAGCTTGGAATCATGATATATATCACACATACTTTTATTATCTGTGAATTCATGACTATTATCATGCATTTATTGTGTTGGTTATTACTATGTGCTTGGTTGCTATATCTATTAGACATTGACACTTGTATGTCCATTGACTTGGACTACATGTTTCATATGTGCTTCAATGATCAAATATTTGTATGATGACATATCATATCATGTTTGTATACATATCTTGCATGATTATACTTTTTAATATAGCATAATGTGGACATAACTATTTCATTTGAGATAAATGATTCACAGGGTTTATCCCTCATATCAAAAGGGGGCATACAATGGACCTGTCTTAGAGATTTAGTCCATGAGAGACATATACTTTATATTTTAGGACAAAATGTGATTTATATTAAATAAACTAAGCACATTAGGTTAGATTGAGCATGTATGGGGCATTTTACAAGATTATGAGGAATAGTTATAGAATTTTACAACAATATGATAGACAAATGATGGCATTCTATATCATTTTGAGGTACAGATGGATGAAATGAGGGACACAAATTGCTACATAAGCACTTTGGGCCTATATTGTGTCTACATCAGTTGATTCTTTTACATACCAACCTATTATGGGGTTCTAATTTTACATATGAACCCATTATGGGGTTCCAACTTTGCATACAAACCTAATTTTGGGGTTCTATAAAAGAATTATGATGATATTTAGGGTAGTGCGGTTGAGGTTTCTATAACACTCAACTTCTATCTCTCCTCCAATGGTGTTTGAGGCATTAACACTCCTCAACTCATGGTTTCAGTAGTTGCATCTCCTTGAGGCTTAATTGCCCCATGACATTCTCCAAACTAGTACATCAACTAGTAACATGATTCACATACCCTTAGGTGTATTCATTATGTGGATTTTCAATTTCATGTGGTTCAATGATCTAGATTATTCATATTGATTATCTTGAAAATACATCGATCTATGCATGTTTTCTTTTAGGTTTCATATGGAGGAAATGGGGCATTTTGGGCATACCTGTTAACACCAAGTACAATTAACACATATGATAAATTTATTCTTTGTCTTTTTAATTTAGAATTTTCAATATTAGATTAAAAATATGGTATTTGTAGACACATAAATTTATAATTAGACACTTTTAAAACATTCACTTTGGAAAAAATTGACATACTTCAACATTGTGTACACATATGACTCTTGTGCACACTTTCCCTCTATCCATCTACCCACTTGTTGTCTTGGCCAATTCTATTCACTGGATACACCTATTTAGGATCATTGTAGTGTATACAATAACCTTTTAGAATCCTACACAAATATTCTCCATATCTCAAATCACTAATTTTCACTCCTAGGAAAGTGCCGAGAACAGTTGTATAATTGTGGTTTATTATAGGTGTTTGTTTCTAACAACAGTGTCTAGGAACACTCAATGACTTCTTTTCAAATTGGGAAGACATGTTTCATGGGTCGGTCATGGAGGGAAATATCAAAGAATGGGTTATAAATACAAATCAATCATAAGGCTATACTCACTTGGTATGACTTGGTCATCACAATGACAATCACTTGAACACGTTAAGAAATCAATTAACACTCTCTTGAGACATATCACAAAGGCATACATATGTGAAAACCCATCAAAGGATAAGCTATAAAGCCAAGTCTAAATACACATGAAAGTCAAAGTTTCATGGTGCCAGGTGTCGAAAGCCAAATAATACATTACATTCTAGATTGGTCATGATGTTTCATACACACACATAATGTTTAACCCTAATAGTTTAGAGTTAAAGATATAGAGAAAGCCTAAGGCACAAGGATGGTATACTATCTATAATGTAGTCAAATTAATTGCAAGACTTAGATAAACATATACTAAATTTATTATGCTTATATATGTTAAAAATAAAAAATACAACTATGCTAAATATTATATTGATAATAAAAACAAGATAGTTTTGATGCTAATACAAATCTGGATCTAAAACATGAATAAAGTAGATTGGGTTTGAATTACAGATCAATCACATGATTTTATAAATTATACCTCTGTAGCTACAAAAACTTACATCGACCTAGGACAATTATGTCGATGCTTCTATCTGACTTTGATGCAAGTATCTAGTATGAAATATCTATTGAAACTAGATGTGATCACCTAGATGTTTATGGGTTCTATGTCACCTTTGATCTGGTGCATTCAGATCTAGGTCATGGACTATCACTCCTTGTCAAATGAGAAAACCCTAGTTCTTCATCTTCATATTGGTTGTGGAAAAAATGGGTTAGTGGACACATGGTGTCAAGTTACCCCAAAGACCCCTCTATCAATGAGCATTGCCTACATATCCAATGCTCTAAAGAGGGCCTCATACTTATGTAGTTATCCCCTATATGTTGGCTTGTGTGTGTATCATGCAATATGTGATAAACAAGTACAATAGTGACCTAGCTTGTCACTTGGCAAATATGGCTCATGGAGTGCTCCTCCAATATTTCAGACTTGTAGATGTGGTGTCCCTATGACTGATATGGAAATAAGAAAAAATATGTGAGTTTTACTCACTTGAGTACTTGATTGAATGTTTTTGGTAAATTACCTTGTGAGTAGGTAAGAAGTTGCTAGGTTAGGAATGAATGCAAATTGACCCTATATTTATACCAATCCTTTTGGAGAATAGATTGCATTAAAGTACTTAGGTTGACCATGGGTATATGTTACATTTGTAAATTATATGAAATTATGGTATTGGACACTTACATTGGAGTATGAAGACTTGTGCTGATGTAGGCATCTAACTGGGATGCAAGTGTCCAAGTAGTTGAAAAATAAGCACATGTCTAAAACTTACAGGGATAGATGATAAGCAAGTATATTACATTATGAGCATGATAGAAGGTCCAAGTCATCAAAATAACATTGGTCAGATTAAGAGATAATCAATATGCATAGAGAGATAGTGTATGTGAGTCTTCAGTAGGAGGAAGGGTCTAGAAGTTGAAGGTAATCCATGATATGTGTCGAGTGAATATTTTGTCAATCAGCGCACTAATTGACAAAATAGGTCTGATCAACAACAACAGGAAGATTGGGTGGCAAATTGTGTAGGTTTACCACATCAAAAGGGGACTAATCTCTCCTCTCATCAAGGGGAGGTTCCCTATTAAATACGGAGCTATATACAAAATAAATAAGTAGAAAATAACACGTGGGGGCAGAATAAACCATCCATCTCTCTTCTTTCAGAGATGATGCTCACAGACAAAGGAGAAAATCTTGGTGGATACACTGAAGGCACTTCTCTTCTTTCGAAAGTGTTCTTGCAGGAAACAACAGGAGTTTCTTTTAGGTAGTAAAAGTAACTGGTGACAAAGGGTGCAGTAACCAGCAGGATGAAACAGAACACAAAGTTTCCCCCTGAATTGCTCAAAGAGTACAACACAAAGGATAATGGGGGCACAAAGTCGTCCCAGAATCCTCAACACAGAAAGAAAAGGAAAAAACACACGCTGAAAACAATTGTGAAAGCACAAAGTCTTTTCACAGTTGGCTTCAGGACACCTCCCTTTTTACCTTCACTAGTTCTACTTGTCAAATTAAATAAATAAGAATGCTTCTAGGAAATAGACATAAAAAGAATTTCCTAAAGTAGCACAAGCCAAAACAGCACAAAGTCTGCAAACAACTTGCTTTCTCATTCAGATAAAATGAAATGAAATTACAATCTGAGCTCAAAGTCTTAGTCTTCTTCTTTCAAATGGGTAGAGTTTTGCTCTTGTAAAAATGAAAAGTCTCCTCCAATGATATGAAAGATTACATTATATAGAGGCAAAGAGAGGCTTGGCACTTTTTCCCATGGAGTGACCCATTCGATGCATTAATGCCTTGGATGCATTCTTGGTTTTGACATGCTGGAGCAGGGCGGCTGCTTTAATTGTGGCATGTTGGTTCATCTCCTTTGTCTACTCCTTGCCTAAATCAGTCATTCCATCACCTGCTAGCCGCGCAATTGTCTATTTTGCCTTTATCTCAAAGGGGACAAACAGATGACGCTTTCAATGTTTGGAGGCCCCAAATATCTACCCAGCGAACTGCTTTGCCTACTGGAAATAACTCTTGTTGAGTTTCCCTCTTTGTCTCAGCCTTAGGCTCTTTGGATGCATTCGGGTTCACCTTTTGAGTTCGCAAAAATCAACAGACACTTAATTGCAGTTGATTTGGCATTCGCGGGTCTTTCCTTGATTAATGGTTAACGGCTAGCTAGTCGCCCTGAATTTGACATTAGCGAGCCTGTCATTTTACTGTGATGTGGGTGATGACATGTGGCGGCATCAGTGTCTTTGAAATAAGCTTTGAAATTGTTAAAGGTCAGGGGCGCGAATGCGGACACATGGTAGCTTCCGCTGCACTAAGACAGGACACGTGGCGACTTCTGCGCTTTGAAGCTTCATTTGAAACTGTGTCTAAGTGCGTGACACTTGGCAGCTTCTACTGCACTTTGATGTTTTGACCTTTTCTGAAGGGAACATGCCCTTCAGGGTCTTGAAAAAGGTTCATTTCATGTGTGTCGAGTGTCCCCCCGCAAGGGTACCTGCCCTTCGGGATCTTCCAAGTGGCCTTCAAGCTTCAATTTCTTCAGAGAGCTGTTGGTCCCTTTATTTCCTTCAGACAATTTGTCTGAAGGAAGTCACCTCCCTTTGGTTATATGTCTTTGCATTTAAGGGTGCCCCATACTTTGACACGTGGCATCTTCCGCTGTTTCTTTAGGGACACGTGGCATCTTCTGCCGCATCATACTGAAACATTCCACCATTGACACTTGGTGCTTTCTGCTCTCAGGCTTTTGCAACACCATAGAAATGTTTGGGGCTCAGTTAGGCTCTCGTAGACGATGACACTTGTCAGCCTCCGTTGATTTCTTTAAGGGACACGTGGTAGCTTTCGCTACTTCTTCGAAACAAAGTATAATGGGCTCAGTCGACGACACTTGGCAGCATCCGCCTGACTCTTGCTTCTGTGTGCGCTTCTTTCCTTAATTGAGGCAGCCTTTGAACCTTTGAACTCATGAACCATTGAACTTTGAAGTAGTTCAAGGTTCAACGGTTCAATCGGTTCATTCCATTTATTTGGCTAAGTCCCTTTGATATCCTTTTGAACCAAACACATTGAACCTATGAACCAAAATGGTTCAAGGTTCAACGGTTCAAGCCTTTGAAACTCGTTAAGTGCTCAAAGCCGCGTACCCTTTGAAATGGTTGAACTTTAAACCTCTGACAAATGTGCCTAGCTCTTGTTAATGACATTGAACCTCTGAACCCATTGAACCAAAATGGTTCAAGGTTCAATGGTTCAATGGTTCAATCCTTGTTTAGATGCTCGCCGAGAGACATTTTTGATCAAACCAAGGCACTGAACTAGTCCTGAAGATGACTAAGTGTTGGAAACTGGTTCTTCTGATTGGACTCACCTGCAGAAGCCCTTGAACCTTTGAACCTACTGATCCCTTTACTGAGAAAGCTTGAAAAATGAGTAATTTGAAAGCTTAGAACAAATTTTTGTAAAGGGAAGGGACAATTTTGGTCTTGCATGGCCAAAATAGTTCATATGTTGTCCCAAAAATGAGAAGTCATTTTTCGGGGACAACAATATGTATTCACCAAGTGTACAAGATTGAGGTGTTATATAATTTAGAAATAGTGTCTACACATAGGTGGGAGAACTAGACGTGGTTTGAGCCCTCTTCGAAGTATTATAATGTAGGTAACTCTTAGGCACTCAATAGGGAGTGGTTAGGGTTGTCCAACCCAAAGAGCGAATGCCTCATTTAAAGTCATCTCATGGTCAGAAGTGTGATTAGGGTTTTAATTCGAGGAGAAAGAAAACAAAGATAAATGCATGGGAATGAAGGTGAGTGCACACACATGAAGAATCTATAGGTGTGTGCACAAGGGTTTGAGGAGTTATAAAATTACATAATATATATGGACACTATCGACAGAGCCTAGACATTACCAGTCACCAAAAGGGTCATGTTTTTACTAACAATGTCCAAGTAGGGCTTGAAAAACTATTTTTTGATCTAAGCAGTGTCATATTATATATAGAGTATTTTTTGAAATAATGATGAATGTTATGGGAAACAAAATATAGAAATAAGTTAAATACATCACCTTTTTTGCTTTTTAAATTTCAAATCATGTAAGTGTAATATTTATCTATCATTTCCAATTCAAATTTTTATGTTAGTACTATATTCTATACACTCTAAAATATCCCTAGTGTAATTACCTAAAAGTGGTATTTGGATGCTAAGAGGGTTACTTGAGTTAGCTTATTCCTAACTTAGCCCTAGACCTATCCTAGAGCCTTGGACACACTTTCCTAGCCATTGTGAGAATCACATGCATCTACATTCATCTCAAACATAGTCCTAGGTCAGCTTTCCTAGATCCTAACCCAGTTTGTTGGGTGGACATTAGCACCACATTTGGGACACTACAACCACATGGCACTAGTGTCCCCAACTGGGTACTATTGTCCTTTGCCCTAACTCTCTTGAATAGATACTTTTTCAAATGTGTGCCTCTCCTAAGGTTGGCCTAAGTACATTTGTTTATTTGCACAAGCTACAAATCTCTATAAATACAAGTCTATTTGGCATTTATTCACTATATGGAAAATAGATGCAAAAACCTATTCAAACAAAAGACAAATTGAGCAAAATTAAGCTATTTGATCCTTGTTCTACCCTACTCATGTATACTACCATCTATAACATATGTAAACAAGTAAAATATTTTCATTATTTAGATCGCACTAATCCAAAACAAGTAAAATATTTTCTTACACATGCTATGGTGGCTCCTTGAGCCCATCCTACACATTTTTTTTGGGATGATGATGGTAATTTCACATATCATGACTATTTTTCCAATACTCAAAGCAACACATCCAACTCCTATAGTTTGGGACTTGACATTATAAAATAGATCATTGGTTAACCTTGTTAACCCATATCTTGTGCTTCATTAATATGTCTTTATTGTATTTCAACATTTTATGTTCTATATTTGACATATTCGCACATTCCTTCTCTTACATTGACATTCTTCTAGCCACTTGGTTAATGTTGCTTGTAATGTTACATTGGCCCTTGCCTATTTGATTGTTGATCCCATTCTAAGCATTTGCATCATCTTTCCAATGATGAGATACCTTGTGTCCTAGCATGCATTGAGTTATGAGGTGAATTGTAGGTTACTTGAAATCCTTACCTACTCCTTCTATATGCATCCCTAGGCCTACCTATTCAAGTTTTATATTGATTTCCCCCTTGGCTTTTATTTTCGATTGTGTGAGCCTTTCTCATTTCTTCTAATTTGTGCCCCTAAGCGTTGTTGTTTGTATCTTCTATCTTTTTCTAAAGATAAAAAAATTACGAAATGATAAAAACATTTACAATAATATAAAATGTTTATTTTTGATAGATACATATCTACCTATGTCAGGGCTTTTCATATTGATGATTTTACGTGCATGCTTCCCATCCATTATTTATTTGAGTGGGAGCTATGCAAATATAAAAGTTATATATTGTGATGAAATTTTAGATGTTAAATGGCTATTATTTTGCCCACACCCCAAGGGGCATTATCACATTGGTGTCATGTCCTACCTTGGGAGCATCTCTATATAGTGGACTTGTACAATGATATCTTTCCTTGTTTTCCATTTATCATAATCAGCTAATTATATTGATTACGACATATATTGATAGCACCTATATCTTGCATATTACATGGAAATCTAAATCATGTGATTATATATATTTGTTACATTGGCTACAATATATGTTGTGTGTGATTGTTTGCTTGTATGTGCGTGTGTATACTTGCACATGTTTATGAAGGTTCTTGCATCCTTGTCTAGTGAGGATCCTCTTGTCAGCATGTCTTGTGAGTCTTGTCCTTACATGTTGACTTACTAACTTATGTGTGGCTACTAACTCAAATGTGATTGATTGCAATATACTATGCTTGTTTCTATGATACTTATCATATATATTACATACTATGTTTTGAGCCATGATCTATATCATGCGCATATATTTTGATATAATTTATTGGTGCCTACATTTACATGGTCTATACCATGCAATTATGGGAGCAAACTAATTGTGTGTGTTTCTCATTGATACATCTATCCTTACTAGGGGCACATTTTCTATATTGGGGCATGATGGTTGTACCTACCTAGTTTTGCCATAGGGGCATTGCACCCTTACATGATGCTTTGCATGATGTTATCTATGATACAACACTTATATATGACACTAATACTCCATATAGCTACTTATTTTGCATTAAGATTTGCATGATTTTATTTATCATGTGCAGTTTCGACACTTAGGGAATGTTATATATCTTTACATGCGGTATTTTGTGATAGTTACATGCGTTGAATGTGATTTTTCAATTGTATTGAATATATACATATTTGTTACATATGATGATATTAATTATATTATTTTGAGACGAGTGATTGTAAGAATAGGTTTTTCAATCCCTTGCCTCAAAAGAGGGGCATGTATCAAGTAATTTTCAAAAATATTGGAGCAACAAGTATGAGCAAAAGTCAGGGAATTTTTATTTGAGTAAAAATTTGACACTTAGTTTGGAGCAAAATTATCTACTTCCTCAATCAAGGAGTGGGTTGGGTTGTTAAAAGTCCCATAGAAGTGGTGGTTATGTCTAACAACTATCATAAATGTTTTAATTAGAATGTTTGGAATAATCAAAGTAGTGTTTTGTTTTTCAAGTCATTGCAACATTTTGTTTGCATAGAAGCAGGCGTATTTATTCTTATGCCCATCTTAATTTTTACATTCAATATGATATTTATATGACATTGAGCACTTGTTGAAATTGACCATTATTCTCGTGGATGTCAGCTTTACGACAAATCAACATGGATGGATCTTATCTTGAGTATCATTTGATTGCTCTACTCTTCTGTAGGCAAGTCAAGGTACATGTTTCTATTATTTATATTTGTACTTTGATGCATGCATGCATTCACTCACATACACACATCAAAGTAGGGGCATTGATTTTAGTACAAAATATTTTTGTAGTGTCTTTTCTATGATTTTTTATACTTGGTCCACCTGTGTATAATTAGTTGTATTTAGGACTTCTCCTACCCAACACTAGCTTCTATTTGATCATTAAACCTTATAAATGTATTTGACACGTCACTAAATTATCTACGTTCAGTCTTCAATATAATTATACACATCTATATGTTGCTTATTATGCATCACACCCTTATTTTTTCCTGGGATGGAATCAACGGTCTCACTAAAGGTGAAAATAACAGGCCCACCATTTCAATCTACCACTCTTTTTTGGGCTCTTTTGACTTTAATCAGATTCCTTATGCCTTGATCTTTGCTTATTGTTATTTTCTAGGGTCAGACTTAACGTGTGTTATTTTTTATAGCATCCTATTTATACCAAGTTATACCAAGTAATTTATCTAAGTATTAAGTTAAGTATCAAAGCATCATTCAAGCATTTGCACATTTCATACTTCAATTTTGGACTTTTTTGAACTAAAATAATTCCAATTTATCTATAATATCTAAAGACTTTAATAACGAAAACAAAGTGATTTTATGGGCTTACATTAGAGTATACTATATCATAAGATGTAAAGACCCTAAATGTTGGGAACTACAATATAAGTTAATGATTTGCATAACATAAATACTTTCAGAAATATAACTTGTAAAACATAAATACAAACCTAGGTCATGCACTAAAAGTGCTCCATGAGAAAATGTTAGCTTCAGCGAATGATAAATTCTCTAGTGATGATTTCTTGATCTCTCATACGTCCTTATGATTTCTTTGTGAATACTAGATATATATCATTTGATTCTTAATAACCTTCTCGCTACTTTATGTCTAATGAATTATAATCCTTGTGTATTTATAGATAATTGAATTTAAATTAGGACTCTATTGATGCATGAATTAACATCAATTGTTAGAAGTGAATAATACAGGGTGAAAGGGAAGGGTGCACCTTGACTTAGATAAGACAAAACAACAAGACCAAAAGTGCCAATGCCTTTGATAGGTACCAACGCCCTTGACATTGAACCCTAAAAATATAAGAAAAAAGAGATTATTTTTTTGAAAAACATGCTAGTAATACTTAGATTAATAATCAATGAAAATAGACAATTACACTAAAAACATATAAATTAACACTTTCAAGGCCATTTTATAGTGTCAAAGCTAGGCAAAGACAACAATTTAGCACAAAAGTATCTTAAAGCATTTTTTAGTAGGGATTTGTTTTTTAAACGTTGAAAAGGAAGAAAGAAAACAAACACAAAATACGTAACATCCCACCATTGATCTCGGTACCCATAAGAGAAGACATAAAATTGATAAATGATGTGGACTTGCCAATCCCACAATTAACATATTTGAACAACGTGACGGCATATTCCCAACCTATAAGTATTTTTATAATGCCTCATTGAATGAATGAAAGATTTTAATAACGTCCATGAAACAGAGTAGTGTATGGGACCGAGTGCTATAATATCATTGCCTCTATGTTAACACAACTCCCTGACCCAAAGGTTGTGTTAACTAAAATTTTTGCACCCTATTTTAAAACTTTTTCGAAAACTTGAAAATTATGTCATCTTGCTAAAATACCTGGCGGGGGCCAATGACTCAAAATGTTATGGTCTTTTTATACCTTTTCATTTTGTGTGATTAGAATAAATATGTCTATTGAAGTGTTTGCCATTTTCATTACTTTTTCGATCTGCATTAAGCTGTCTTAGGTGATTCTTGTTATCCATTTCAATAACATGACCGCTGTTGTAGTTGTCTTTATATGGTATTTTGAATAACAGGGCAAAACAAGGCGGTAGCTTATTGTTCAATTTTCCTTCATGAGCTTGGCAAATATTATAATCTCCTCGGTATTCAGAACTAAGCATTTGTTACACACTTCATTACACAATGCAGTGGTACTGTTTTACATTTGATATAGCGGGATTACAATAACTTCATTTCATAATCCATGGATTCAATTTTGTTTGACAAAAAAATAGTAAATCGAAGTCTTAATGATTGAGGGCTTCAAAGTTTGTAGGTCCTAGTTTATAATGTAAGTTTCAAAAGAAAACGTACCCTATATGAATAGTGTCCAAATGTGTGGTGTTGTTTGATTTATGGGGTCTTTTTGATTTAAACGACAAAAACATAAAGTGTAATCCATTTAAATACTCTAACATCAACCCACTTACAAGTTAAAAAGGAATATCATGGCGTAAAATACCCTCTCCTTTTTGATAACTCGACAAAGAAGACATCTGGACTTTTGCCCCAAAGAAATAGCATAAAAAAAGGGTACACATTTTGATTGAAGACAAAAACATTTAATGAATATTTATTGCGCTATTAGAGGTTGGCGGGTTTCATGGTTATCCTTTTTTTTGGGACCTCTAAAGTTGAGCATCAAATTAAACAAAGTCTTGAATTATGTCTTGGCTAATTTTAGAAGTATGCTAAATTTGACTAAGTTATTTGGGCAACAATGTGAGTACATTCATTTTTAGCGCTTACACAGCGTGCATTAATTTTGGTACTCTCTTTCGGAAGTTAAACAAGAAATGAGATCTTCAAAGTTTTAGATTTTGAAATGCAGATGATAACGAAGCTTGTAAACACACTTTTCCTGAAATTTCAATGAATTTGTTTGGGACACACTTTCAATGTAACATACAGGACAAATTCCCTATTTTGGCTTTTCTTGAGTTCATTGGAGCGCATTATTTTGCTGACAGGTGAGTTTTCTTAACAAAAAACTCACTCAAATAGTTTTTTTTTCTAGAATTCTGACATGCAATGAAGGTATGGTTTAGATTTGGTAAAATGCTTTGTCTCTCCACACTATTATCAGTTATCCATACAAAAATTGGTGAGACTTTAGTTGGCACCATTTTATTTGTTCGATTTTGTTAGGATTTTTGTTGGGTTTAGCTCCGTTTGTTTTATTTTCCCCTCTTTGAGTCCATTTTGAGACATATGGTAATAATGATCAAATTTTCAACTTGAGACAGTGGAATGTTTGGGGCTTGCCAAAATTTGATTTGGATATTTGAAGAATCGATTTCTGGGTAGTATTTCATGATGCCATGGTTGAGTAAATCTTGGATTTGTAAAATTGTATGCTGAAATGTATTTTCTACCTGTTGGTTCCAACTCAATGTTGATATTTTGCCTAAAAAATATTTGTGTATTCATACACTTGATGTTTCCATAAAATTTTATAGTAGAGTTAATATATATATATATATATATATATATATATATATATATATATATATATGAGATGTTTTGGAATGAAGTTTTAAGTTTAAAACCTAATGGTTTTGATCATGAAACTTAATAATTTGTTTTATTAAACAAATTTTCATTCAGGGTTTGCCATCAAATTTGATAAGATTTGATTATATGAAGATATATCATTGGCCCTTGAAATTTGCTCTTTGTGACAGATTTTTCTCACCCAATAGTAAATTTCATTGTTTTCATGCATGTTGAAGCAATTCAGTGTTGGCAAAACAGATGTTTTTGCAGTCACGAAATAATATTGGTTTATTCGATTTATGTGAAATACAAAATTATTTACCACAGTTTTGAATTCATGATTATTTGTTGAATCCATTTCATGGCATAATATGTGAATGATATTCAGCATGATTGATCATAGGATGATTATAAAAGTCAGAAAAGAATGTTTTTGATTCCTAAAGTGTATTTTTAGAATTGTTTAAAATCTTGTGAGACCCCATTTGATGTATTCAATTGCTTGATATAGATGTCAGAGTTCATATCAAACAAATGACAGTGGAGTTGAGCATTCATAGAGGACACATAGTTTATTTTTTCTTGTTTTTATTATTTTGAAATCAATTAATTTGACAAAACCTTGCTCTTTAAGCATGCAGAGGAAAACTATTATTAGATATCTCCAGCTTTGATGATATTTGGCATGATATACAACCTGATGTATGATTTGATTTTAGTTAAACAGATTCAATTTTCGATTAAGTAATGAAAGCATTTATGGTCTAGTTGTATTTATTTTAATTATGTCATTATGGATTGATATTTTAAAACTAGTTTGCTAAAGTCATTTCATTGTGGTCCCCCGGCCCCCCACCTGAGTGTTTGTTCGGCCTTTATAAAATAAATATTTAAAGAGGTTATTATTAAGTTTGTTATGAGCTTAAAGTTTGCCTAAAACCTATAACTTTATTTTATAAAGGTAACTTAACTTTAAATTATAAAGTTCATTTTTTTAATTATATATAAATTTAAACTAAAGTTAGTTGTTAAACTAACTAATTGCTTGGCAAAGGTTATAAAGGCAAAGCAACCTCATCAAAAAAGGGGGAGGAACTCTTAGAGGTAAATGCGAGCACTCTCGCTTTCATTTGCACTTCTTTTTCTAGAACAAATCTCTGAGATGATCATTGTTAGAGGATCGACGCTCACTCAATCTGACGACATAGCCCTGTCTCATCTATTCTAGGTATACCCAGATTTATGTTCAATTATTTTCTGATTATTTAGTTAATATTTGAAAAATTTAATGCTTTGATGAATACAGATTTGCATTCATATGCATCAGAATCTAACTATCACTTGAATACTAGTGAACACATCACGCTTTACGTGACATAAGTTTGATATTTACACATGCTACAATGTCTCTTTTCAAAACTTGTAATCTGTATGATTTATGTGATTAATAAATCATTTTTTGTTTGAGGTTTTTCAATCATTGCTTATTATCTGATTTGGCTTGGCGCCTCCTCTATGTATTATATCTTTTAGTGGAACGCTTATTTATTTATTTTATGTTGTTTAGTTAGCTCTTTTTCTTTAGCTAGTCATTCTCCTTTGTTTGTCTTCTTTTGTCTCTTCTCACTGCCTTTTTTATCTTTATTTGTTTGTAGCAGCCCGCTTTTCATTTGAAAAAGTATTTATGACATTTAGAACTGAAACATCATTTTCAGATTTAAAGTATGCATATGATTCTAAACACATGCTTATTTTGAATTCACATTCGTTGTTCGTCACTTATCTTAGATCTGTTTCTTTATATTTTGATTTATATAATCAAAGTTCTATTCTTCAAGAGATTATCTAAGTAATAGGTTTTATCTGTCAGATAGAATAGATTTTAGATTCTTATTTAAACTGATTCATGATTTGGTTAAATGGATTTCTAAAAGCCTAACCTTGAATTAAGGTATCATCAAACCCAAAAGCATTTTTGATAGTTATGAGTTATGATTCAGAGATATTCAAATACAAGTTTTATTCACGAAACCATTATCCAAGACCACTCTATATGTAAAAACACTTCATCCATCTATTACTCATATGAACTGAAACGATTCCTCTTAAAAAAGATATTATTTTCCCATAACTCAGTCAAATGTGTAACCCAATGCAACTTGACTTTTAAAACCCACTACGTGCCTTACACTGATTTTTTAATCACAGGACTCCCACAATTAAACTGGTATGATTCCGATTTAACCTTCAGAATATACGAAAAGGGTGATTCATTAATACAACAATTTTTAACATCAAGAGATTGTCCTTCTAATTATACAAAAATTTAGATCCATTTTTAATATTAACTCTTCTATTAGGGTCCAATCTCACTTGGGAACACGGAGATAAAGCATACCTAAGTGCCGACCTTAAAGGTAAAGTTAGGCTCCTAGTGGCACAATTGAGGACCGGTTCACACCATCTTAGGTGTGACACTGGTAGATGGACGGTTCCCAAGGAAAGATGGGAAAATAGGACTTGCATTTTCTGCAGTGATAGAGCGATTGAAATTGAACGACACTTCATTAGGGAGTGCGAGGTGTACAAGGACATCCGTATGCAGCAGAATAACAGCGTGAATGTGAGCAATTTTAATGAGTTATTTGAGGAAGAGAGGCTACACAACACGACCCGACTGTTGGTAAAGATTCATAAGAAGAGGGATGATATCAAAAAGAATTTGAGGAACCCCTAATGGTCTTGACACTTGGTCCCATACACTCTTTGGTCTCGTGGACGTTATTAAAACTCATTTCATTTCATTTCATTTCAAAACTCATTCATTCATTCAATATAACTCTTCTCACAAAGTACACGTATTTTTGTTTCCCATTTGATCGGATAAATAATCAGTCCTAATCCGGGGGATACGCAGATTTTTTAAAACGCTTATTACAGTGACTTGAGTGGATGATGAATGGCTGGCTACGTAATGGATTTTTGTAACACAGAAAGACTTCAAATCCCGCTACTCATAAGAACTCAGGTCCACACTGTGAGTGTATTCAGCACATTTTCAAATGGGAAGAAAGGTGAAGTGAATTCCGGAAATCCTTGAATTTGGCGGCACATATATACAATACCAAGTGACTGGCGAAGGTGTAGCAGTAATGAGCGTTTCACTTTCTATCTTGATCCCATTCAGAGCGCCTCCGCGTACGTTGTGGTGCTTCTCTTCACGAATCATCCCGCATGTTACTCGTGCCTCAAATTTTTGGGGAAATGGAAAGAATAAGCATGGCTACAAGCTTACGAATTCCTTTCCCCTCAACTTCAAGCAAGGGTTGGGGTTCAAAATGCCTGGCATTAGGAAGCCCTGTCACTGCCAGATGGATTCTGTTGACAAGCAAGATGAACAACAATTTCAAGAAGAAATTTGGCTATGGTCTGACACACCCAATCAACTGGTTTTTTTCTCTGCCAATCCAATTCATCCCTTTTCTTATTTATTAATAGTTGCTAGTTTATCGTAACATATGGCATTTTCAGTTTTTTGATTTGGTAAATTCTCGTATTTAGGGTACTAACACGGAGCATCTCTCCCGTCAAATTTACCTCCTTCGCCCTCAGGGAATTGGATTTGGTATTTTGCTCAGTTTCAACGTTTTATCATGGGTTTTCTATTTCCATTCTCCATATAGCACTCTTTGTTGGCATATTGTAATTGGTTGGGTTCTCAGTCTATCTTTTGCCAATCTCTGGAATTGGGCTAAGCTAGCCATGCTTGGAATTTATGCAACAATAAGCGTTATCCTTGAATTAAAATAATCCCAGAAAATTAGTATTGATTGAAATTCCTCAATTTTTTTTCCATAAAATTAAACTATGAAATAATAGTTTACAAATGATTTACTAGTTGAATAAGAGAAGCATACCTCTACTGGAACCTTCTGCAAGTAATATATTATATGTACAAATGGATTGATTATTGCGCCTTCCCTTCTTTGCATTTGAGTGTATCCCTGTCATAGGTCCTGTAAAATATGCACACCCTTTACTAGATATATATCATTCTCTAGAAATGTCCAGTATTTTACGTCCTCCATCATTGAACCCATCTGCATTATCCTCTCCTTCAAAATCTCTCTCTCTCTCTCTCTCTCTCTCTCTCTATATATATATATATATATATATATGAGAGGGGGAGAGGGAGTCATCTTGGAAATGTCATCACAGATTTTTTTTTTCCGGTGGCAGTAGCACAAATGATGCAGGAGCATCCAAGGTGATTGTGCAATCTTAAATCACCCAAAAATAAAATAAAATATATATTTAATTTTTAGTTAGTTTGTTTTGTCTTGATGTACAACTGTTAATCCAAACAGCGGAGAGTTTTCTGGAGCTTGTTCTCCTAAAAATGGAACTTGTAGTAACTGCCCTGTTTTAGAAGAACCAGGTAGATGTATTTGGGCAGATTAGTTTATTTTTAAGAAGGAGACTACCAGTTGGAGGAGCAGGGGACTGAAGTAAAGGAATTAATGGTAGAGCAGCTCTAGTTTGGAAGTCTGTATTAGTTGATAGCATATAATATTGAATATTATTTTTTTTGAGAGTTCTACAGAAATGGCTGTGCTGTGAATGGCTATTATTCTCTCTTCTTTTTCTTCTTGCTATCTTCTTTGTGTCCCTGTGTAGACATAGTGCACCCTGCATAAATTATTGCTTCCACTGAATTAACATAGTTGCTGTAGGTTGAATAGGTATTGCAGTCATTGGATATTGAAGCTGCAGGTTTTGGACTGCCAAATTTGTGTTGCAGGTCCTTAACAGAGCTTCTGTAACAAGGAGGTTACAGGGTTGTGTGCATCAGTAAGATTTGTAGACATCAGATTTAAGAGTTGCAAGTTCTGGACTGCACCAATTGGTATCAGAGCAGGGGACTTTTTTGTTGGAAAAGTGTGAAGAAGCTCTTGTAGAGAGAAGTGCTTCAGACTGTGAAAGAGAAGTTCTGAAAGTGTAGAGAGAGATATTGTGAGAATCTTGTTGTGGCTTTTGCAAGTTGTGAAACAAAATTTTGCAATTGAGTGAATGGAATTCAAATGGGGCGCTGTTAGAAGGGGTGCAATGGAGACAGCCCAAAGAAGGGGAGTTCATATTGAGGACGTAAGTGATGATGAAGGAGAGAGAGCCCAAGGAGCTCAAGAACTCGAAGAAGAAGTAGAGGATACAACTGAGACCAGATTTCTCAAACCCATGGCAAAGATTGTGAGCAAACCCAAGCTGGACACACCTTATTATAATGGGAGCTTGGATGCTGAAGAGCTCAGGGATTGGATTACAGAGATGGTGATTATGATATAGTGGAGGAGTCCAAGAAAGTGAAGCTTGCTTGCACAAGGTTGAAGAGTCATGCAGTAGTATGGTGGGATCATGTACAAATTAAGAGGCAAAGAAGAGGAAAACAAAAAATTAATTCTTGGGATAGATTGGTGACCAAACCAAAGGCCAAATTCTTACCTTCAAACTATCACACGAGTTTATTCAGAAAGTAACAAAAGTTAAGACAAAAGGAAGTAGGTGTGAAGTAGTACTTTGAGGAGTTTTACAAACTCACTATAAGGCTGGACACATGGAAGATGACCCCAAAAATGTAGCAAGGTATGTGAATGGACTGCATTGTAATATCCAAGATGAAATTATTTTGCTGAACTTTAGAGCCATAGAGGATGCCTACCAATGTGCATTGAAAGCGAATGAGGAGTTGTCACGAAGGCAACATGTGAACTTTAGAGGCAGAGGAAGATCCTTGAGAGGAAGAGGGAAAAACTTTGAAGGAAGACGGCAAAACTTTGGTGGAAGAGGGCAGCAGACCCCTGACGAGGGAGCAAGTAGTTCGCAGACCTAATATTTTAATATAAGAGGAAGAGAAGGTTATGCATCTTGAGGAAGAGTATTATATGGAAGAGGAAGAGGATTCATAGGGAAATGTTTTAGGTACAACATGTATGCTAGTCATAGGTCATTTGAGTGCTCAGAAGAAATCCATAGCAATGGCCGAAGGATTGAAGGAACAATCCATATAGCCCAAGGGGATGAAGGAAGTGTTGGGTCACCAGTGCATACTGAAGGACTGGAGCAAGGACAAGCCCTTTTGATGAAAAGAGTGCTCTTGAAACCAACAAAAGAGACAAATGAACCATTATAACATAAGAACCTCTTCAGGACAATCTGCAAATTCGGAGGTAAGCACTGTGAATCAATTATTAATGGTGGTAGCACAAATAACTTAGTGTCTAAGGAAATGGCAGAGAAGCTTGGGTTAAAACCGACAGTACACCCAACCCCTTATAAAGTTTTTTGGTTGTTGAAAGGACACCAAGTGTTAGTAAATGAACAATATGTGGTGAAGCACATAGAGATGAAATTGTGTGTGATGTTATGCCAATGGATGTGTGTTATGTGCTATTGGGTAGGTCATGGTAGTTTGATAGAGAGTCATACATGATGGTAGGGAAAACACATATACTCTTATGAAGGATGGGAAGAGATCCATGTTGAGCCCATTACAAGACAAGGGAGAAGAGGTGGAGAACCATCCAAAGGTGATGTTAGTATCTGGAAAAGAGTTCCTAATAGAGACAAAGAAGGAAGAGGCATGCTCTACCTTCATTCCCACACTTGTGAGCAGAGGCAAACACCAAGGTGAGTAATCTACCAGCTGAAATTCAGAGTTTGTGGGAGGCATATGTGGACATAGTGTCCAATGATTTGCCGGAGGGATTACCACTGGTAAGAAGCATTAGTCACCATATGGACTTAATGCCAGGAGCAAGTTTGCCAAACAAGGTAGCTTATAGGTTAACACCTCAAGAGAACGAAGAGATAAAGAGACAAGTGTAAGAGCTGTTTCAAAAGAGCTTAATCTGTAAACGTTTGAGCTTATGTATAGTCCCAACTTTGTTAGCACCTAAGAGAGGCAGATAGTGGAGAATGTGTATGGATTCGAGGGCAATAAATAAGATCACAATAGAGTATAGGTTCCCATTGCCAAGGATGGATGATCTAATGGACTATCTAAGTGAAGCCAAATACTTTGGCAAAATAGATTTGAAGAGCGGATATCACCAAATCCATATAAGAGAAGGTGATGAGTGGAAAATAAATTCTAAACCAATGATGGGTTTTACGAATGGCGGTTTATGCCATTTTGTTTGCATTTTTACGGGTAAGTTGGTGATTATGTATTTGGATTATATTTTGGTTTTTAGTGAGTTTGAGGAAGAGCACTTGAGGCATTTGAGACTTGTGTTAAGTAAATTGAAGAAAGAGAAATTGTTAGTAAACTTGAAAAAGTATAGCTTCATGAAAGAGGACCTCATTTCTTTGGGATTTGTGATTTCACGAGATGGGTTAAAAATGGACCTAGAGAAAGTAAAAGCAACAGTGGAATGGCCTTCGCCAAGGACTATGTTTGCAGCAAGGAGCTTTCATGGTATGGCTAGTTTTTATAGGAAATTTATTAGGAATTTCAATGGTATTTGTGCACCCATCATAAAGACAATGAAAATGGACAAGAAGTTCCAGTGGACAGCTACATCAGAAGAGAGTTTTCAATTGTTGAAAAGAGAAGTGATAGAACAGCTTGTGCTTGCTTTCCTTGATTTTGAAAAGGTATTCCAAGTTGACTGTGATGCAAGCAAGACAGCCATAGGCGTAGCACTCAGTGAAAAGGGTAAGCCCATTGCTCATTTCAATAAAAAGTTAAATGCAACAAATAGAATTTTTTTTGTTTAAGATCAAGAATTCTACGCAATAATACAAGCTGTAAAGAAGTGGTGGCATTATTTATTACTCAAAGAATTTGTTTTCTTCACTGATCATTAGGCATTGCAGTATATAAACAGCCAAGGTAAATTGAATAAAAAATACACTAAATGGGTAGAATTCCTTTAGAGTTACAATTTTGTTTTAAAACAAAGGAGTGAAAAATCTAAAAAATTGGCATGTGCCTTGAGTAGGGAAGCTTTTGTGTTGAATGAACTCCAAATGGAAGTCATTGGGTTTGACTCAATGAAAGAATTGTATGAAGAGGACTCAAATTTCTAGGAAGCATGGGCAACATGTATGTCCAACAAGTGTTGATAGAACTCTATGGCTGGACTATATGATCCAATAAGGTCTGTTATTCAAGGGGAAGAGGTTGTGCATACCTCAAGGTTCCATGAGGGAGAACCTTTTGAAAGAGAAGCATAGCGGTGGTCTAGCTGGTCACTTTGGGTATGACAAGACTTTGCCACGATTGCGTGACACATACTATTGGCCACGGATGAGCACGAATGTGAAGAAATTTGTGGAAAGATGCAGAATATGCCAGCATGCAAAGTGTAAAAATCAGAACACTGGACTTTATCAGCCATTACCAATTGCAAATAAACCATGGGATGCGGTGGGCATTGATTTTGTGCTCGGTTTACCAAGAACTCAGTGAGGTAATGACTCCATCTTTGATGTTGTAGATAGATTCTTAAAAATGGCGCACCTTATAGCATGTAATAAGACTAAGGACACCACAAATATTGCAAGTTTGTATTTTCAAGAAGTCGTAAGACTTCATGGGTTGCCTATTAGCATTGTATCAGATAGAGATACCAAGTTTGTGGGACACTTTTGGTGAACACTATGGAAGAAATTGGGCACAAGAGTATGAAAGATCCCTTCCCAAATCTAATCCAAAATTTTCAGTTTAAGTGGTTTGACATTTCGTCAAACACTTAGCATGCAACTGCTGAGATCTGATTTCTGATTGTTTACTTGCAATTTTATACTTGTTTCAATACATGTAAGATATAATAGATGCCTATAGAGGAAATACAGTACTTATCATAATGTAAGATCAATGGAAATATTTATTTCATTATGCCATAGGTTTTTACAATAAACTTCAAATCTGATCCAAAATTGATCAGAACATAACAACCATTAGATTTTTCCTAACATGATATTATTTCTAACAAAAAAGAACTACATTAACTGCATACCCGGAAAGGGTTGAATCTTCATCAATGCACTACTGAAAATGATGGTCTAAAGGCTGGAAATGATCATGAAAAACTGGTAAAAATTACTACAAAGTGATGGCAACAAACTCCCCACTCAAACCTTAGCTGTAAGGCCCTTAAATTTGATATAAAATCCCTGAAAACCTGATTGCAGAATACCTTTCACTCCCTTGCACTTATTGAAAATGAATGCCCTTCATATCTGGAGGTTTTCGTCCCCAAACACTAGTATCCAATAGAGGGTTTCTGTCCCCTATGGCTGAACTGAAAGAGGGTTTTTGTCCTCAATCAATTTTCATCTGAAGTGCCGCTCCAAATTGCAAAAAATTGTTTTTGAGAAAATGACATGAATGAATGCCAAAAGACTTGCTCAACCTTCTTTTATACTTTTTTTTCCCAAACTCTCCAGAAGCTTCCTTTTTTAAAATGCACTTTTTAATTTAAACACCCTCTTAACTCCGAAAATGACCTTTTCATTAACATAATGATATTTTGACACTTAAGGTCCCTGTTTAATGCATCCATGAATTAAAACATTTCAACGCGGTTCCAATGAGCTATAATACTAAGGGCCTTCTTAAATATTTTAATTAATTTTTAGCAACTCTAGTAATTTAATTAAAATATAACTATTAATACACTCATTTTTGCAGAACTGTTGGAAAGTATCAGAATCGAAATTTGATTGCACTAGAGTGATACCGATGATGAATAATGAAAATCGAACCCAACCGGGTGACTTGCTAAAAATAGACGCTCTCACCAAGAATCTTGGAGAACACACCAAAAGCCAAAAATCACTTCGGAAAGTGGCATAAGAGTCCTCTAGACCATTTGAGCTCATCACCAACATCAAACATCCTCTCAAACAAGGCTAATGGTCACTGAGAAAGCCGAAGCCAACTACAATACTGAAGCGACCAAAAATAGGGACATTACAGTTCTCCCTTTCTGGTGATTGCTTGCCCCAAGCAATCGGTACCTGTATGCCCCAAAGCCAACTACCAGGATCCCATATCATTCTCGGAAGTCTGCAAACTCTAAGACCTGAAACACTATATGGTGGGAGGTCATCAGCCACACGTACCAACAATTCCCTTCCTCCGAAGGCTTTACTGTCCATGAGTGCTAAGTCTATTAAAGACAAAGCATTATACAAATCCGAAACCCTAAAGAGATTCATGCCCATCAATAAGTGATGTATGATATGATCTCTGAAGCACGACCACTTGTACCAAACCTTTAGCTGCTCCACTCTGATATAAACATCACCCAACGAACAGTTGTGAAGTAACTCACCAAAATCCCTGTGAAGTATTGTACCAATCACACCAACACTTCGATCCCAAATCATCACACCCTCATGCCAACTGAGAGTGAAGAAATAAATGTCTCTCATTGTGTCATCATCACCAAATGTCCATCTAAATCTGAATGATCCCTTAGGGATGTGAAATTTGTCCATCACAAGTGCATAAACAAATATGCCAAACCACTCTAAGCTGCTGATATACATCAAAACAGCCCCAAGCAAACTAAAAATCATACTCATGATGATGCAAAAAGTACCTCCAATGACATATGATGATAGGATCTCATCATCATGCCAACCTCCAACATTGAAGTAGTAACCCAAACTTCCCCAACTCATCAAAACATCTGATGTCCTCAAAATATATTCTGAAAACTCCATGATTAGCAAGATAGAACAACCACCTCTCACCAATGTATGAGCAGAAAACCAATGGGTTAGGGCTGGAATACTTCTATCCTCATGCACATCTCCATAGCTTGGACAAAGGTCCAACTGGAACTCATCAAGTACAACATCTAGACATACCTCAAGTCCTGAAAGTAGGACAGCCCTATGCTCCAACAATGAAGCATCATCATGAAGTGTGTCACCATATGGATACCAAAGTATCACATCACCCAAGCTGAATATGAACGTACAAGTGTCTTCTCTCAAGCTATCATCATGGGCTATCCAAAAACTGAGTTGTGCCACATGGACTTGACAAGCGTCCATCATATGTGTATAATCTATTATGCAACTCCACTCCAAAACTCTCCAAATAGCTGCAAGCAAAAGTATATAGGCTGAAAATTCCGTGCTAAAAAATGTAGAACAGCCACCTATCCTTGTGATGCAACTTGAAAACCAATGGTTCAAGCATGAAATACTATTGTTCTCATGTACTCCTTCATGCTCCATGATGTCTTCTTCATATATCACATGTTCTCCCCATATATAATCAAGAAATGTTGTCATGAAATTCATGCAAGCATTATAGAATGACCTCCCTTGTATGCAACTTGGCTCTTCACACATTAATCCAAACTTAATCACATAATCTTGCATATCCACAAGATAAATGAAATCTTGTAAAGTTAAGAGATTGCTGTTTATCACCATAAGACCAATCTTTACCTCATACCTCCCAAGTTTGCCTTCATAGATGTCATCATCGGCTGCTGTCTCAAGGTGTGTACCATACTGAAAACTCTTCTCAAGGGCTGTCATAGCTTCTACCTCACGGCTGCCAGCTGTACAAAAGAGTAACCTGATGTCTATGGATGTAAAATCAGTCCTTGCTTTAGAGAACTCAAGTCCTGAAACTAGGACATCATTGTGTCTACCCAAAGAATCATTTTCATCAGGATATGATGTCAAAACACAAGTAGACTCCTTCAAATCTGAATCACGAATACATCTCTCCACGTCATCCTTTGTTGGTCCATAGGATGTATGCACAATCTTTTCTTCTACAAATCTCTCATCAAGTGTTTGCAACTTTAATTGCTCCTCGTGCTTGATCATCATAAGAGGCTTATCCCTCGAATCTTGAGTGTCAACAATGGAAGACTTCTTACCATTATCATCCTCATGCCACTCATCTATCTCATGATCATGTGAAGACAATGGACTGCTGTTTGTACTCAGAAAATCAGATCTGTGATCATACCTTTTTGAGGTGTCTTCATTGTCCTTTCTTGCATCTTCTTCAATGGTAGGTTGCTCGTCCATAAATGCTGGTCTAAGAGGTGTATCCAGCTGAAAGTCACATGCTCCTCTAACTACATTAGCTGTCCCAAAGCGGATCTGTACCTCCACCTCCTTAGCTGCTATGTCCTTCGGTGCATTCTTATCCATAACTTCCAACCAACTCCATGGTGTAATGCCCATGATAAACCATACATTATCAAACTGTAAAATCTTCTTACTAGGCAATCCCTTTGTTTCTGTAATCAGCTCTTCAATAAAATGTCTCTCATATAACTTCAACATGTGTTTCCCAAATGTGATCATGTGTATGGAACAAGGAATGTCAAACTCACTATGGGCTGTCATACCTTGTATTGAGCTTGGATATATGAACACTTGCTTATGCTTAGCCATAAAATATTTTAGATCAGCAAGATAAAATCCCTTGCTAAGGACATCCTCTTGAGGTATATCTGTTACCTTATGATTACCAAGATCATGTGAAGATAATGTACTGCTGCTTATAATCATGGAATCAACATTTGCAACATATCTTTCAATGGTAGCTCCATAGATATCAGGCGCATCTTCTTCATTTTTTGAATGTCCATTTTCTATGCTATGATGTACAAAATCAGATTATTTGTAGCTTGTTTCCTCAACCATTACCTCATGCTTAGTCATCAAATCTTGAGCGTCAACCAAGTAAGGCTTCTTACCACTTTCTGTAGTGTCCTCATGGATCTCAAGCACCTCTTCCTTCATGGTTGGATGCTCTTCATCAAGTACTAGTCCACAAACTGTAGGCACAACTTCCTCTTCCTTAACCATAGAGTGATCCTTCAACTCTTTTGGATCCTTTTCTTCCACTTTTTCTTCTTCCTCTGTAAAAGTAGTTTCCTTTGGAGTTGTAGATTCCATGATTCCCTTTTCTTGTTCGTCCTTACATCCTTGCACATAGAACCGTTCTAGGAACCTTTGACTGAAATTTTCAAAGCAAGCAATGGATTATGTCCCTTGGGTCCTCAACAATTGATGGCACCACTTATGTGCCATTCCATCCAAGTACAAAGGGATAAATTTGAGGGCATCCTCCACACACATAGAATTCCATAGCAAATATGTCTCCAATTCCTTCAACCAATCTCTAACAAATTTTTATTGGTGCCATCAAAAAAATAAAGAGAAACCTTACTCATTTCCTTTTCCTCTTCATCAGGCTTGGGCCACTTTGATTTCACTTTTGGAGGAATGTTGGGTGGTGTAAGCCCAAATATTTTGTAGAATCTTCCCATTTTGAAAAAATCTGCAAACAAAAAATTTCACGAGGAATCCCACAACACAATACCACACAGGCTGGCAGGATGCACAACTTTGATACCACTGAAAGATTCCTTCCCAAATCTGATCCAAATTTTTCAGTTTAAGTGGTTTGACATTTCGTCAAACACTTAGCATGCAACTGCTGAGATTTGATTTCTGATTGTTTACTTGCAATTTTATACTTGTTTCAATGTATATAAGATATAAGAGATGCCTATAGAGGAAATACAATACTTATCATAATGTAAAACCAATGGAAATCTTTATTTCATTATGCCATAGGATTTTACAATAAACTTCAAATTTGATCCAAAATTGATCTGAACATTACAACCATAAATTTTCCTTAACATAATATTATTTCTAACAAAAAAGAACTACATTAATTGCATACCCGGAAAGGGCTGAATCTTCATCAATGCACTACTGAAAATGATGGTCCAAAGGCTGGTAATTATCATGAAAGACTGGGAAAATTACTGCAAAGTGATGGCAACAAACTCCCCACTCAAACCCTAGCTGTAAGGTCCTTAAATTTGATATAAAATCCTGAAAACTTGATTGCAAAATACCTCACTTCCTTGCACTCACTGAATATGAATGCCCTTCGTATCTGGAGGTTTCCATCCCCAAACACAAGTATCCAATAGAGGGTTTATGTCCCCTATGGCTGAACTGAAAGAGGGTTTTTGTCCTCAATCAATTTTCATTTGAAGCGTTGCTCCAAATTGCAAAAAATTGTTTTTGAGAAAATGACATGAATGAATGCCAAAAGACTTGTTCAACCTTCTTGCATACTTTTTTTCCCAAAATCTCCAGAAGCTTCCTTTTTTAGAAAATGCACTGTTTAATTTAAACACCCTTTTAACTCCGAAAATGACCTTTTCATTAAAATAATGATATTTTGACACGCAAGGTCCATGTTTAATGCATCCATGAATTAAAGCATTTCAACCCGATTTCGATGAGCTATAATACTAAGGGCATTCTTAAATATTTTAATTAATTTTGAGCAACCTTAGTACTTTAATTAAAATATAAACATTTATACACTTATTTTTGCAGAACTGTCGGAAAGCATCAGGATCGAAATCTAACTGCACTGGAGTGATACTGATGATGAATAATGAAAACCGAACCCAACCGGGTGACTTGCTATAAATAGACGCTCTCACCAAGAATCTTGGAGAACACACCCAAAGCCGAAAATCACTTTGAAAAGTGGCATAAGAGTCCTCTAGACCATCTGAGCTCATTGCCAACATCAAACATCCTCTCAGACAAGGCTAACAGTGACCGAGAAAGCCAAAGCCAACTGCAATACTGAAGCGACCGAAAATGGGGACATTACAGAGTAGATTATAATTTGGCCTATCACCTTCAAACATATGGACAAACTGAGGTTGCAAACTAGAGTCTTGAAAATTTGTTGAGGTGCATAATTAGCGACAAACACAAACATTGAGATTTAGCCTTGGCACAAGCTGAATTTGCTTATAATGACTATGTTAACAAAAGTATAGGCATGAGCCCATTCCAAATTATATATGGCAACAACCCTAGAGTAGTTTGTGAGTTGAGCACGACTGAAATGGCTAGTAAGAGTGTTGAAGGCGAGAAGTATGACCAAGCCATGATGTACACATGGAGGTAAAGAGAAGGTTGGAAGAAAGTGGGCATAAATATAAATGGTATGCTGATCAGAAGCGCAAGGAGAAAGTCTTTGAAGTCGAAAACTTGGTGTTAGCATATTTATCCAAGGAGAGGTTCCCAAAAGGTGAGTACAACAAACTTAAAATGAAGAAAGATTGGGCCTTGAAAGATTTTGCGCAAGTTCTTAGCCAATGCATATGAAATAGAGTTGCCCGAAGGGGTAGGTATTTCATCTATCTTTAATGTTTCAGATCTACACTCGTTTGTTGAAATGTTGCACAAGTAAAGAGAACTCGATTGAAGACTTTTGAACTATTGATTGGAGAGCACAATTGCCTAAGAAAGCGAAAGAAGAAATGGAAGCCATCATGGACATCATAATTGGCAAAAGCACAAGAAATACAAACTATTATGAGTATTTGATCAAATAGAAAGGGCGCACAATGGAGGATGCAACTTGGATATCTGAATCCAAATTTGTGAAAAATGGAAAATCCATTGATGAGCTCACAATAGGTTCATGAGCGGGTGCTCATGTTTTATTTACCGTAGGTGTCTGATGCAAGAGCATCCTAGGGGATTGTGCAATCTTGCAGCACAAATATATATATATATTTTAATTCTTAGTTTGTTTGTTTTGTCTTGATGTACAGCTGTAAATCCAAACAGCTGTGAGTTTGCAGGAGCTTGTTCTCCTAAAAATGGAACTGTTTTAGAGAAATTGGGTAGACATATTTGGGTAGATTAGTTTATTTTTAATGAGGAGACTATTAGTTGGAGGAGCGGGGGACTGCAGTAAAGGAATTAATGGTAGAGAAGCTCTAGTTTTGGGAGTTTGTATTAGTTGATAGCACATAATATTGAAGATTACTATTTTTGGGAGTTCTACAGGAACGGCTGTGCTGTGAATGGCTATTATTCTCTCTTCTTTTTCATCCTGCTATCTTCTTTGTGTAATTGTGTGGACATTACTCTGCATATAATAACTTTTCCTCTGAATAAACATAGCTGCTGTTGGTTGAATAGGAGGTTACAAGGTTGTGTGCATCAGTAAGATTTGCATACATCAGATTTGAGAGATACAGGTTCTGGACTGCACCAACAAACCTCCAGATCATTATACTGGATGGCAGGAACTATGAACTTCAGCAGCTTTTTTAGAAGTTCTGACCCAAACACATGGTTAGGCCTTGGCATTGTGGCCTGTGCGTGTGAGAAGACAGGTAATGCTGGGAGAGGATGTAGAAGCATGGTGAGAAGGGCATGGATATTTTTGGATCCCTTTGATGAACAAAATGTTTAATCAGAGCTCACACTTCTCCATCAGCCTACATTTTCTGAGAAGAAGGTGAATGTGAAAAAGGAGAAGTAGAAGGGTTTCTTGCTATCACAACCCTCAGAGATCGGTTTTAGATCCCTTGCTAGTACCTGTCATTTGGAGAAGGGTCTATGATTCTCGTCTACCAAGGATGGGCATCTATATAGAAAAAATGGCTTTGGATAGTCAAAAGTTTGTACAGATTTTATCGCTCCAACATGTTAGAGGATTTGAATTCTGAATTTGGATTTTGGCAGGCCCATAAAACCTTACTACTTTTTAAAAATCGATCTCTAAAATGGCAATTTTATATTTTCTTCACCCATCAATATAAATGGAGACGGGCAAAAAAATTCTCTAATAATTTTTTTTAATGTTTTCTTCCCCAATAAATAGAGATTGGAAAAAAATTCTCTAATAATGAAAATTTTATATTTTCTTCAACCATCAATGGAGATGGGCAATTTTTTTATCTACCTGTATCTGATTGGCAAAGTGGACAATTATTTGTATTTTCCCTCCCAAATATCAAACCTGCAGAAACATGGCATGAGTAAAAAAAGAAAACTAGTGAGAATTTTGCTTAGACAGTTATTTTGGCTCTTGCTAGCCCATGGAGAAAAATCATGTTTTTTAACAAATAAAACGGATGGGTATACCCTGTGATTAATTTCATAAGTTCAGTGCCTGATGCATATAGGACAACGCTGTCAGGCATATAAGGAAGCGATAGAAGGTATGTTTGTGGAATATAAGGTGGATGTTATATTTGATTTATCAGAAGCATCTTGTGATATTAGCACAGAGGTATCTTATGAATTGAGTGCAACAGTAACTAATAAGCATCATAGGGTGTAAGTCATAGTCATTTGAATTGGGTTCTCCTCAATTTGACTCTACCCTTTGGGGAAACAAGTAGAGTCAACTTGAAATATCCCTTTTTGGATAAATATGAACAATTTTGGATTTTCCGTAAAACCCTTGTTGAATTGGGATGAAAACATACAATATGAAACAAACTATACAACTGAAATATGCAAAACTAGTAACAAACCAACTATAAATTTTATTCAATAAGCTGATTACGAATTTTATTACAGCAAACCCTAACGACAAAAGTCCATAAATCATGAATTTAACAATAAATACCTGTCACTATTCAGTGGAACAAGGTACAACAGCAGTACTGACGGTATGGCAGCGTATAGAAAATGTCCAGATTATTCGAAACCCTAACTTTAACCAGTCACCACAATCCAAAGATGAACCCAGTAGCAATTAAGCCTCAGAAGAATGACACCAACAATAATGGGGTCTAGAAATGATGACGCCACAGCCTGGAAAGGTACAGCAGTCAACACCCAGGTACGTACGGCAGGCACAGCAGTAAATAGTCACCAAAAGTATGACGCTAAAGCCTGAAGTGACCAGAAATGATGTCGCTAGGGTAGGATAAGGTAGCAAGATGTGATGCCAGGCTGGAAGGTGCAACGTTCAGCCAAAGATGACCACAAAACCCTAATACCAAGGTACAACAGGCTGTATGGCAGCTCTGGATGAGTGACGCAAAGCTGGAAAAAGCCACAAAGTGAATTCTGGTCTTCGGAAACAATAATAAATCCACCTGAAATCAAACTTAGTCCTGAAAGGTGATGCCCTAGCTGATGTGGCTGATCCACAGTTATAAATGTTGTCATGTTACTCTATCAAACTGAATTTATTTAGATTGTGGTAAGCACTGATGTGATTTGTGGATGTAATTACCTACTGGGTACGAGGGTTTTTGTCTTCAGGCCCATGCACTAGAGGGTTTTCGTCCTCTGATGCTGAAATTTGAAGCTGCTGCTCAAACTTGCTCGATAAAAAATGAATAATAGAATTGGAATGCTTTCCAAAAAGCGCAACACCCTCTTTCATAATTTCTTTTCACCCTTTTTAATGAAAACCCTAAAAAACAATAACTGCCTTTTAATTTGACGTTGACATGCATCTATTTTAATAAAGTTACCTTTATCATTAATAATAAAACATAAGGGCTGTTAATGAAATAATGTTAAATTACTTATGGCCGACTTAGTTAAATTATTAATTTTATTTCCCTTTTTCCACCCCTTTAGCCTTCGGGAAATAATGGATAGGCTAAGGGTTTTCTATCTGTATTAATTTTGAGAAAAAGGGACATTACAGTCCTCCCCTCCCAAAATTATTTTCCCTCAAGCAAATGCAAGTTCACTCTTCAACTCCTTTTGGCTGTACCTTTCTGCAAATTCCAGGGTCCCAAATCAATCTTGGAGATTGGCAATTCCCAATCCATGCTCTGTTTTGTGAAGCAGTTGGTTTCTGTTGCACCCCTTTGATATGATTAGAAAATTTTGCACCAGATGAAGCTCCTTCAACAACCTCAACGAGTGCATCTAGAATAGTTGAATCATGAATCAAATGGTATCTAGAAAGAGTACTACAATTCATGATACCCTCCATTCTATTTGTTGTATCCATGCTTGGGACTCCGTTCACTATACCTTGGAGTATTTCTTCTTTCTCTTCATCCTCGAATTTCAGCTCCATAATGAGTTCTTCAAGAGGATGCAACTATTGCAAACCCCATATTTTACTGATTCCTCCTAGACCCATGATATAGGAATCATTGCATACCTTGTGTCTACACTTGATAGACCTTGAGATATCACCTGGATCCCATATTTCTATGCATAACCCATTTTGACTTTGACCAAAAGGATCTATGTGCCCTTTATTGCAAGTTGTATCCTTCACTCTATCACCTTTTTTAGAATGCTTTCTATGATGACAAGAATCTTGCAATGACATAGTAGGCAACAACAAATCTGAAATATGACCCTCATTTTCATACCTTAGGCTACAATCAAGGTGCTCACCTTTTGCTGAAATAGGAATTGTTGTGATATCCTCAACACCTCCATCCTTGTGATTAAAAACTCTTGAGTTAGGGTCAATCAAAATATTCTCCTCAAAAGAATGCTGATCCACAATGCTACTCTGAAATTCAATCACATACGACAATGACTCACCCTTTGGAAGATCGATGGATAGTTCATGGTTTGGCGCATCTTCCTACATCTTGGACTTTTTGCGTCCAACAAGTAAAGCCGTTTTTGACTTAACTTCATCACTATTTTGCTGACCCATGCAATCAATAGAAGTCAATAAAACATTGTCCACTATCAAGGAATCTTTACCTTCAACCTGCTTGTTGGTTCCATCCTGTTCTTGCTCAATAATGTCTTGGAGCTCTGAATTTGACTGTTCTTGCTTCCTAATTTCTTCCTCGTTGGTCATCATAATGGGAGAATTCTTTTCCTATCGATCACTAAAAGTAAGTCCCTCAACTATCAAATATGGCTTCAACTTGTTTGCACACTATTCAACAACATTTTTAGCTAGTGTATGTGCAACTAGTGAAGCTCCTTGTTCAAAACCAGCCAATAATACAGATAATAAATGCTAGGAAATATCATCAGTATCAGTCAGAACCAGAGTCATAATTGTCTGCATTGATGCTACTACATTTTCTGTATGATTTTTACTAACAACTGCAAGGAAATGTTGAAACATTTCAATTATAAGATCATCACATTCAAGATCCAACATCACAACACATGACCTGATATTTGCCATAGTTTTTAGAATTGTGACCCTCCTAGCAAAAGGACTTTTGATGTCATCGAGACCTTGAAATCTATCCACAATCATCCAAAATATCCACCTCATGGTTTTGCTACTGTATGGACTTTAGGAGCTGTTATTCTTGTAATTTCACTAATACAAGTGATAACTACAAGTCTCACCTTTTTGTGCAAGTGCCTCAAAAGCTTGGGTTTAATCAAAGAAATCATTGATGGAGTTATTGCCCATTGCATAGCCTCAGAATGTGACTGTTCTTCCGTGGATAAACAATTCTCCACTTCTTCCAAAATGCCGAGTAGATCAATTTTCGACAAGGTAGGAGCTCAATTTTCTTCACTTCTTTGTAAAGCCTCTTTCCCAAATCTTTTCCTCTTTCACTGGGCTCCATTAAAAAATTAAAACCAACCTTGCAGGCTGGCAAGGTCAAGCTTTGATACCACTGAAATATCCATTTTTGGATAAATTAAAATATGAACAATTTTGGATTTTCCATAAAACCCTTGTTGAATTAGAATGAAAGCATACAAGATGAAACAAACCATACAATTGAAATATGCAAAACTGACAACAACCCAATTGTAGATTTTATGCAATAAGCTGATTACAAATTTTATTACAGCAAACCCTAATTGCCAAAGTCCATAAATCATGAATTTAACAAAAAATACCCATCACTATTCAGTGGAACAAGGTACAACCGCAGTACTGACGGTATGACAACGTATATAAAGGTTGAGATTACTCCAAACCCTAACTTCAGTTGATCGCCACAATCCAAAGATGAAGTACAATAGCAATTAAGCCTTAGAAGAATGACGACAGCAATAATAGGGTCTAGAAATGAGGACGCCACAACCTAGAAAGGTACAACAATAACGCCCAGGTACGTACGGTAGGTACAACAGTAAATAGTCACCAAAAGTATGACACCAAAGCCCGAAGTGACCAAAAATGATGTTGCCAAGGTAGGGTGCGGTAGCAAGGCATGACACCAAGCTGGAAGGTGCAACGCTCAGCGAAAGTTGACCACAAAACCCTAATGTCAAGGTACAACAGGTATAGCAAGCTATATGGCAGCCCTGGATGAGTGACTCGAAGTTGGAAAAAGCCATAAAGTGAATTCTAGGCTTTGGAAACAACAGTAAATCCTCTTGAAATCAAACGTCGCCTTGAAAGGTGATGCCCTAGCTGATGTCGGTGATCCACAGTTACAAATGTTGCCCTATTACTCTATCAAACTGAATTTATTTTGATTCTGATAAGCATTGATGTGATCCCTGGATGGAATCACCTATTGGGTATGAGGGTTTTCGTCCTCAGGCCTGTGCACTAGAGGGTTTCGTCCTTCGATGCTAAAAGCTGAAGCTGCTGCTCAAACTTGCTCGATAAAATATGAATAATAAAATTGGAATGCGTTCCAAAAAGCCCAACACCCTCTTTTATAATTTCTTTTCACCTTTTTAATGAAAACCCTAAAAAGTAACGGCCACCTTTTAATTTGATGTGACATGCTTTTATTTTAATAAAGTTACCTTTATCATTAATCATAAAACATAAGGGCCGTTTATGAAATAAAGTTAAGTTAGTTTTGGCCAACTTAGTTAAATTATTGATTTCATTTCCCTTTTTCCACCCCTTTAGCCTTCGAGAATAATGGATAGGCTAAGGGTCTTCTATTTGTATTAATTTTGAGAAAAGGACATTACACAACTCTTTGCCAATTTTATGTAGGGTTTAAAGCAATTACAAAGATGACATCAAAACTAATTATGAAATTTCATAATTAGTATGTATTTGTTAGTTTGAATTAGTCAATTATTTGTTGATATTTTCCAAGTTTTTGTCAAATGTCAAATCAATTCTTCCTCTTTGGGATTTTCAAACATTGCCAAATTTGAGTCAGGTGACTTTATTGTGAACAAAAGGGCAACACCGTAACCAAGATTAAAAAAATTATATACCACAAGTTAGTTAGCCTGCACCCCCTAATACTTGAAAGGATCGAACTTTGCACCATTAGCCAATAGATTCATTGCTTTTCTGTTGATACACATGATGGTGTGAACAAGCGCGGAATATCAACAAATAAGTAATAGCAGAGATTGAGGAAGGAAATGATTTGGGACGGGACACATTGGTTACCTACATATATCAGGTAGGAACTAACATGGCACCACAAAAGCCTAAGAACCCAAACATGATTTGTGTAGAAAAAGAGTACACCAATCAGCATAATTAAGGACAAGACAAACAGGGAAATCTAAAACCCAAGTTTTCTGACATCACGATTGAATTGGGAAATGTGACATGAAAGTGAGAGCTCAAATGGATGCCATTTGAAGCAAAATGGAACGATTAGAGAAGTGTGAAATGTTTGAATTAGAGAAAGATTTGGGAATATGATGTGGGAATTGCGAATTTCAACAAAGGCTTCCAAAAGGAGAAGGGATTATAAAACTTTTAAATTGCTTCTACTTTGTATATATGTCAATCCCAAAGCTCTTGAAATACAAACTTCCTAACCAACTTAAAGCTATTTTACATGAATCCCATTATAGTGCACTGGCCAGTCACATCGGGACAAAACCAAAGATGTAAGGATATTTTTATGCTGACACAGCAGAAACAACATAAATTTTAGTTTAACGAATATAATGCAGCGCTATAACAACAAGAAATATAGCAGTAGATGGTTGGAAAGTAATGAGGAGTGGGATCTGAATAAGAATCTAATGAAAATAATGGAAAATTAAGATAACTATGCCACTTCAAGTGGTCAACATCCAGATAAAATGCCTTAATGATAATTCCACAATGATGTTTACAAGTGAACTCCTACTCCTATATATCAACAAGAGGTTAGGGCAACCCAAAATCCCATAATAAGTTTTAACGCGAGAGGGAAAATCTAAGAAATTATTAAAAGACTAACCTAGGTTTATGCCCTGGTTATGTGCACCACATGTTGACCACCCCATAACCAAAAAATGGGTAGTGAATATAGTAACATAAATAAGGGTTAGAGACACAACATGACCTTCCCCTTGAAAAATGCTTTGCCATCAAAGCTTGAGATTGCAGGCATTGCTGTATGAGCATCTCATTTTTCCATGCAGTATCCTCAGTAGGTAGATTCTTCCACTTATTCAGTATTCTCCTATTGTTGCACAGTTCCTTAACTCATTGAACCATCAATGCTTCTGGTTCTAGGACAACTTTCCTTGTCCAGCTTAGGAAGCTTTGTCTTCACTAGAATCATCTTGCCAATATCTTTCTTAAGGCATGATACACGAAGTTGTCCAAATTTGAGAGGAAGGTGGGAACTCTGATTTGCTAGCTACTTCTCCAATTTGGCAGAGTATTTTAGAAGGACCATAAAACTCGAGCAAGAGCTTGTGATCGTTTAGTTGCTTGAGAGATGATTATTTATTAGGTCGTAGTAGGAGGAAATTGAGAGATGATTGTTTATTAGGTCAAAGTTGGAGGAAAACCTATGTTTATTAGGTCGGATTTGGAGGAAAACCTAGTCTTCCATTGCAAATTAACGCTTGCTCTTGTTTTGATTTGCATTTTGTTTCATCCTAGTTTGATCTATGTTCAAATTCTCCTTGATATTCTGAATATATTTTGTTGCTTCTTGAGCTAAAGGTATTTTTGGAGTGCTTGGCATATTACCGGTTGTCTTTGAGCATTTGCAATGTTTTATCCACATGCTGCAAATGGGCCTCCCCATGTCAATGTCATCAAGAAAACTAGCACAAACTTCCTCAAAAAATGATTAAAGGTGGATTCCGATAAGCTTTAAAAAGTATCAAGGGCACTAGTGAGACCAAAAGCATAGCCAAGTATGCCTGATGACCTTCATGAGTACGTAATGTTTTTTGCACATCTTACCTAATGCAGATCTGATGATATATAGAGCGAATATTTAACTTTATAAAGAAAACTGCCCTATTCAATTAACTCTTGGGTACGGGTACGGGGACGTCTCGGGTACGCGGGTACGTCATTTTTCAAAAACCTTGATTGGGATACGTTGTGGGTACGTCTGTATATATATTGTATATTACTCATTTTTTTAGTAAAACATTTGAAACTACATAGTATGAAAATATTTGTCTATAAATGATAAAACACTTAAAAATATATAATATTTGTTCATTCATTACTTCAAAGACAAGATGTACATTCAAATCTAGAATAAATCATCTCGATTGCCCACAAAATCATGAATGCCACTCCCATTATTTTTCAACTTTATCATTTACTGGCACTTTCTCTCACAAGGGCTCATCGGTGCATTGAATCTCATGAGTGCATGCCTTAAGGGGTGCACAGGGAATGGGGTGGGATCGGCTTGTGGCACTTTGCGAGAGATATTCTCATACTATTCTATCACGCATACATCCCTTCATGGGGTGGGATCGGCTTGTGGCACTTTGCAAGAGATATTCTCATACTATTCTATCACTCATACATCCCTTCATGCAACCTTCATACCTCCTATGATGTCTCCTTGAAATCTTGAAACCCTGAAATATGGCTAAGTCTGAAACCCTGAAACCTTGGAATCTGACTAACTCTGAAATATGATAGGGTCCTCCAAAACCTAGAATTTGCATTATAGCTCCTAGCGGTTCGAAACCCCTCTCAAACATCTTGAAAGTATATAAATAAAATATAACTTAAAGTATAAGTTTACATTTAGATATGGATATCTAGTTCAAATGTAAACTTATACTTAAATGTTTATTTTATTTATATACTGTTGGGTTCGGACTGGATTTACATTTAGGGTTGCTTAGTTTTTAGGGATTTTTTAAAGGATTTTCTAAGTTTTTTTTTAAAAAGTTTTTTGCCATTTTTCTGCCAGAATCCCTCGGGCACGCTTGGAGACGTCCCGAGTACTCCCGGAGGCGTCCATGGCCGTGCCAAAAACATCTTGAAAGTATATAAATAAAATATAACTTAAAGTATAAGTTTACATTTAGATATGGATATCTAGTTCAAATGTAAACTTATACTTAAATGTTTATTTTATTTATATACTGTTGGGTTCGGACTGGATTTACATTTAGGGTTGCTTAGTTTTTAGGGATTTTTTAAAGGATTTTCTAAGTTTTTTTTTAAAAAGTTTTTCGCCATTTTTCTGCCAGAATCCCTCGGGCACGCCTGGAGACGTCCCGGGTACTCTCGGAGGCGTCCGTGGCCGTGCTGGATGTTTTTGGCACGGCCATGGACGCCTCCGGGAGTACTCGGGACGTCCCTGTGCCGGAGGTGTCTCCGAATAGGAGGCGCCGGGGGGAAGGGCGTACCCCTGCAACGTAGCATCAACTCATCAGTGACAACTGACAAGGATGGGGAACTTTCCTCTTAGTATGACCTTGTTTAATTCCTTGTACCCAGGGCACTGATGGGCATATATTAATCACCATTGTATGCCAATCTAGATATTCATGCAAACTTAGATGAAGGCAATGCAATATGCACCCCACTTGCAAAGGAGTCTTTTATCTACAAATAGGAATTCAAATGCGGAAGGAAACATACATGAACAAACATTGGTGGAAATACATGAATATAAACCTAGCTGATGGGACTGGTGGCCTCCACCTATGCTAGCTGGTTGGACAGATGGCAACCATCCAGTGGTCCCTCCCCAAGAGGGAGAGAATACAAACCCCTTACATCCTTCTTGAAGTTGAACCTCTTCTACCTTTATCGATATCAGAAAAAAAGAATGGACAAAGTATACTTGCAATTCAATCCTTGGGTCCCATGATTCAAGACTTCATTTTACATCTATACTTTCCTGCATAACTTCCGGTTGTTGCCTTATACTTAACTCCTTTATTCAACACCCAATCGTTATTTAGTCTTGTGGGTCCTAACTTTATTTGACTTGGACTTAGTGGATTCATAAGGAACAAAACCCTCTTTATTATTCTAACTCAAGCTCCAAGATAAGGACCTCACTTAATTGTCATATTCCAACTACCTAAATTACATACACAAGCAAGTATGCAGTCCACCGTACAAATGCATGATTGAAATCAAGAATGTCATCACATGGCATTTATCCAAGGGAAGATGAATATTTCATTCAGATAGGAGAAATCCCTTATTCCTTTGAAGGATCATGACCACTTCATTCGGGCAGGAGAAATCCCTCTTATGTAGCACACGTAAGAATAAGCAGGTAAGAATCTGCAGGAGATACTTTACAGGTAGGAACTACTGCAGATAAGCACATCTGATCTGGGCAGGTGCAAATTTGTCTTCTTCACCAAGCACATGCAAATCATAATTCTGGTGTTGTGCATGTAAGATTCAATGTACACATTCTTCGAAAATCTCGAGATGGAGGAAGCATTCTCAGATATAAATGATCTTCAGTCTTATGCCTAACAAGTACACCTTGAATGCTGACTATCATCAAAAGTATCTCATGCAGATATTAAAGAAGTAGTGGAAAAAAAGAACATTATGTTAACTTGTATGCTCAAAATGGTATAAAATATACTATCATTAGGCACCTTCTCCAAGAAACAATCTTATGTTTTTACCACAACCACGGGTGCTGAAAGCACATTTCTACTTGGGCGAATGATTCCCTCATCTAGCATGGCCTATACCATCTTCTCTACCCCACTTATTTGCTCATAAATATTTTGATAAAGTCTGATATTAGGAGGTTGTTTGTTAGGAACCAACATAGGTGCACGATCCTGCTCTGAACTAGTGGAAAACCTTTTGAAATATCATTAAATACCTTTTCATGCTGCTGAAGTACATTCTACAAATCCTAAGGAATAGTGGCGATTCCTATTGTACATCCAAGGATAATAGTTGTGCCTTTACTCCTTTAGCACCTTTCTTAAGGAGATTTTCCATTTGATGAGTGATAAACACCTGTTAGGGGCACTCATAAGCCCCTTGGATAATCCATAATGATTGTGCGTCCCCCTATGTGCACTCGTTTGGCTACTAATATCTGCATGGGTTTGATTCTGAATTAGTTTTCCATTGTTAGTATGAAACTTGGTGGCCACGATGCCGTCTTATGCAAATTACTCAAAGTGCCTTCAGGCAATACATTGACCCTTGAGCTAGTGTCCACTGTCGCATTGCTCAACATCTGACCCTAAATATCCATATGCTTAAAGTTAGGATTATCTCATATAATCATAAATGATGTTCCTGTTCAACATTAATCTTCCTTGTTATACTTGAGCACCCATCAACATAGGTAAGTGGCCAACTATATAATCTTGATACATTGTTTAAAAGATCTTTGTATCTCATTGGGATCATAAATCCATTACTTCATAATAGTAAGGGCAGTTGGTTGAACTGGCAGTTCCACTGACAGCTCTAGAATTGATGGTTTATGCAGAATTTCTGTTACACGAGTATGGTTATGTGGGATTTTTCTATTACGGATTTCTGAATTTCTTCCCTAGTGTCCAACATTCTTTTCTTTTCTTCAACGAGTCGTATATGCCATCGTATTTTTTTTTGGTGCCCTGGTAATTGATATGGTGGCTTCCTTGTTGTCGACCAAATACACATAGACTGCTTTGTGCTTGATGCAGTTGATGTCATCATGGTCTCCTGGCCCACATCATCGACACATCAATTTTGGAATTGTCTTTGGCTGGTTGAGACAATCACTTGCAAAATGGCCTCACTCATTACATGCTTGGCATTGAACTTTTGGTGGGTCACTTGCGCCACAAGCAATATGCCCAATGCCATCACCTCTTTGGTTTTGTTGCCGGCCCTATCTCAGATTTTATAATCTACCACTTATTGCCTTGGAGATTGGTGCATGTATCAACAACACTTGTTTCCCTTTCTTGTTCATCAAATAGTAGGGTAGATATTAATGACATGCCTAGTTATTTTGCTTATTTATCAGAACCGATTTCTTGGACAGCTGCACTCCTTTGTCCCTCTATGTGACATTTCATGCACCCAATTTCCATTTTATCCTTGTTTGGTTTCTTCTTAACTATTCACAACGTTCTCATCACGTCCTTTTTAAAGGAAATTGTAGATGCAAGTTTCATTGGGTCTTCATCATCGTCCTTGGTGTCACTTGACTACTTTGTGCGAGGATTGGATTCACCTTCACCCTCAAGATTCATTTCCCGGGCATATCACTGTAAGTTATTGGTCGGACTATTGTTATCTTAGTGTAGCATTTTGGTTGTAGGCCTTCAATGACTCATCTTTTCATCAGTTCATCAACATGCATTCTCTAATTTAGAGGTTAACTATTGGTATTATATTTGGGCAGAGATTCCATTGCTTTGTATTAAAGTTTTTTGTGTATCTTGTTCTTGTCCCTAAGCACTTTGAATTTCCTCTTGAATGCTTTCTTTAATTTTTCCCATTTACATAGGACACTCTTATCTTGACCCATATGCTAGTTGCTGACTACCCCTCTCAGAGTTACAATAAATGACCTTAGGCAATACTTTTTGTCATATCGATGCAGTCAAGATAGGAGGGTCAAATTAATGAGCATCCAATCGTGCAGTGTGATCGATCCTTGTCTCCCACCACACATACATTCAATGTCAAATTCGAAAATCAAAATCCACACTTGTTGCAATCAACTCATGATCAATAAATTACTGTTAAACAACCATGAACGGTTATGTTCAGCTTATATGATTTACACATGAAATCACTAGACTTTATTGGAAAACTTGGACTGTTTTTACCCATTCCAATGCATACAAAGAGGTTTAAAATGATATTAAAAACTTGTCGATCAGATTTGAACATCACCTACTACTGTCCTCCATGTACAAGAGCTTCCAAACAAACCTACAACAACATTTACAACTCTTTATTGGGACTGTCACAACAGGAAATAGCAACTTGGCATTTTTACAAACAGTAAGCCTTTTTTTCCGGGCTAAAAAAATTACTGTTCTGAAATTGAAGGCGGATTTTTCAATACAATGAAAAACCCAGAAGGAATATGTCCCCTGTTTCCCCTGGAACCTCTCCAAACTCAGTATCCTACAATTCACCCAAATGCCTCTGTTCTGCTAAAACAGACCTGCACATGGGAAGATGTCTGGACCTCATTGGCTATGGAGTCACCATGTCCATGTCAAGACCTTTCTTTTAGTATCTTGGGCACCCTTTGAAACTTTCCTAAACTTTCCAACCTTCACACTTTTGTTCCCAAGCCAAGAAAGTGTCTTTTTTCTCATTCCCTTTGCTGTTTTCTTTTTCCTGCGTATATCAACAGTCAAGATCAGATTTGCTGAGCATTCTTGGGTCCATTAGGGATGTTTTCCATTCATCTTTCCCGTGGTTCTCTCACTTCCTTTTTTTTGTCTTCTGGCCAAAAACACTTTGTTTTCCCTCTAGCATGAAGAAAACGTCTTCTTTTCCACAACACTATGAGTTCCTCTTTCTTTGTGCATTTACAAATGTCTATTGGCCTTCCAAATGAGTTGTGGATCTCTTCCTATTGTCTGCCAAGATTTTTTCTCGTTTCATGCTTCCACTCCTCTAAAACCAATGTCCAACAAGAACATAAATTTGTTTTTACCTCTAGGAAGTTGCTTCTTTTAATTTTTTTAAGCATGGGTCACGTTATAGGCATCATGACAGCCCTAGAGAAACTTACCACTCTTTTTGAAACATTGACAAAGTTCCCAATGAGCATGCAGCTCCAAAAATGGCTCAGAATGGACAAAAGCAACTATTCTTCACTAAATGATATAACCATAAAATTTGAGCATGCACACACGTTTGGAAGTTAAAACCCGTATTGGAAGTGCCTTTGGTTTGACTTAGATGTTCCTGGAACTCCTCAACCTTCATTGTGCCTCATAGGCCTTATTCCAAGAATGGGAAACTTTTTGGAATTCAAAGATAAATTCAACTGCCACATCAAGATCATTGCTTATTGAATTGACTAACATGTTAAAGGCATCATGACAACCCTAGAGAACCGTACTTCAATATTGACAAGCTCTCAATGAGCATGCTGCTCCATAAATGGCTTAGAATGGACAAAAACAACTTTTCTTCACTAAACGATATAACCATAAAATTTGAGTATGCACACACATTCGGGAGGAAAAACCCATATCAGAAGTGCCTTTGGTTTGACTTGGATGTTCCTAGAAGCCATCAATCTTCATCGTGCCTCATAGGCCTTATTCCAAGAATGGGAAGCTTTTTGGAATTCAAAGATAAATTCAACCGCCACATCAAGATCTTTGCTTGTTGAATTGACTAACATGTTTTTGGTGATGCAAGAATGCCAACCTTACTTGGATGCTTTTGCACCACATATTGATCTTTGGTGATCCAAAGTAATACATGTAATGCAATATCGAACAAGATGCTTAGGAATTTTTTTTCTATCCCCCAGAAACTTTGGTAATGTTTTCTATCTCTTGGTGGCATTGGGCTCACTATGACAAACGACTATTTTTGTTGTTTTTCCCTCTTCTAGTTCAAAAGGCTTTGCCTAGCTTCTCTTCATCCCTTGGCTTGCAATCCTCTCCACCTCTTGTAGAAATGGGTGGCTTGTACCCATGATAGAGTCCCTTACTCAACACCCCATGTTGTGGTCCATACATCTTGGTTCACCAGGATTTCAGCATGACTTGAAGCTTCCTCCTTCAAGTTTCAACGTTGTGTCATACCACTTTCGGCCTCAGTAGTTTCTTTGTCACCAAACCTACCTTCGTTGTTGGTAGTGGCATTATTTCTGATATGGGGCCTAGGAGGAACTCGGTGGACAATCACACTTAACAAATTAAATGGGTTATTGTGAAAGTATATATTGAGTGACAATGGTTGAGGAATTTATTAAAGTGCAATGAGACAAGGGAAAGATACAAGAAGATAATTGACATCAGATGAGAACTATAATTGCGAAGGTAAATTATGCAGTAGCTTTGTACAATGATACAAGAGATCAGATGTTATTGTAATGTTTGATCACTACTTCCTAGTTTGTCTTTGTATTTTCTCTTCAACAAAGAATGGAAGTGTACATTAATATACAAGAGAAGAAGACGAAGAGTTGGTTGGACCATTACAATAGCTAGGCACAACCGCTTCATAACTAATCATTATTTATCGTATTTTGGTAACATCAATGTAGCACTGTGCTTAACAATATTGACACTGTTGGAGCTATGCAACATCATAGAAGACGAGGTAAGACTTTTCGGTATGACCATGTGTGCTTGGGATGATGTTGAAGTTGTTGGTGAAGATGACACATGATGCAAAAGAATGTCGTTATGCCGTGAATCAATCACATGCTCAAATCCTCTTGGATCAGTTACCCCTCCTTAAATAACAATGGTCCCCATTGTGTCCTGTTGTGGAACAAGATGTGGAAAGAGGTTGTCAACCTATACTTTTGTGAACCATTTTCCTCAGGAAGGTACTTGACTTGATTTGATGATCTGAAAGAGAGGGATCTCTTATCGACATGTCCATTTGACCCTGGTGTTAATTATTTGATCCAATTTTGTTGGTGTGTTGCAATTAGGGTTGATATCTGCATGCTAAAGTATCTTTGTAACATCTGAAGTGTCCATCAAAGGTGGAAAATAATGGCGCAAGAATTTTACATTGAATATTGAATGTAAACCAAGGTAAGAAGGAAGATTGGGCTCGAAATGAAAGGGCCCTTATCAAATCAGATGAAGCTTGCGGTAAGGTCCTATGAGTCTTTCCTTCTCCAAATGAAGTCGTACTTGATCATCAACATGAAAGGTGTGCGGTGTTCGGTGTTGATCATGGCGTTGCTTGTGCTTAGCATTTGCCTTTTGCAGAATGGTCTGCACTTGCCATTGAATGTGCTTAATGAACTTAACAACTTTGTCAACTTTTTTTTGGGTTGAAGGTGTTGTTGATGGTGGTATAGAAAAAGCTACATCAATGGGTGCCAAAGGTTGGGAATGTAAGCGACTTTGAAAGGGATTGTGTGTGGTAGAGTTGTGCAAAGTTATTTTGTAGCCGTGTTTGAATGAAAGGAAGGCTTTCATCCCATGTGCATTTCTTCTTTGAATTTTACATTCTTAGAAGATGCATGATCATCTTATTTACCACTTCTATCTGTCCATCAGTTTGAGGATGGAATGTGGTAGACTTGTTCAGCTTTGTGTCCAGCATAGATCAAAGTAATTTCCAAAAACTGCTCAAAAATCTTGTATCCCTATTAGAAATGATAATTTTTGGGATTCCAAAGTGGATCCAAACATGCTAAAAATCCAGTTGAGTTGTTTCTAGAGTTGAGATTGCTTTCTTACAAGGTGTGAGTATTTCCATCTTTGATAATCTATCAAATACTACATAAACACAATCGTTACCATGCTTGATAGTAGATTAGCTTGAATTAAAATCTATTAAAATGGATTCCCATGGTTTTATTGGAATCGGCATAGGTGTGTACATACTTTGCTTCTTGTTGACCAATTTGGAAATTGCACATGCGGTACAAGACCTGATGTATTTGGCAACATCTGACCAGAGTTGTGGCCAAAAGAAGTCTTTCGTAACACTGCAAGAATCTTTTCAACTCCAAAGTGTCCTATAACCTTGCTAAAATGAGTTTCCCATATTAGTTTTTGTCTATCTGCCTTGTGTGGTACACACAAGTGCCCAAGATGGTAAAGCAGCCCATCCTGCAAGTAGAAAACTGAAACTAAAGTGCCTCTATGCAACTTTTGATAGATCTATGCAAAGTTTGTGTTAGATAATACAATTTTGACCAAGGGATTGCTTCATGTCCACATGCGTTTAGCAAAATGAGGAGAAATTGAACCAAAGGTCAAACAATGTACTAGTGGATTGTATTTCCTTTCTTATGCTTGATGTTAAAATAGAATTGTTGAAGATAAGACCATTTCTGATGTCGTTCTTACTACAACTTGTTTTATGTCTGCAAGAATTGAATTTGCTTGTGATCTATGTGGATCATAGTCCCCTTTCCCGATATGTAATGCTTCTAATGCTTATGAAGACAAGACCATTTCCGATGTCGTTCTTACTACAACTTGTTTTATGTCTGCAAGAATTGAATTTGCTTGTGATCTATGTGGATCATAGTCCCCTTTCCCAATATGTAATGCTTCCAATGCTTAATGACTAGAAAATGTCATAAAGGTCACTATCATATGTGGGGTTCCTTACCAACGCAATGAATATTTCATTGTGATAAGCAACTAGATGACCATGTTGAGTGAGGATTGCTCTAAGTGCATAATTAGATGCTGCAGTCTCTATTTCAAATGGTTGCTGAAGACCAGGAGCACAAGTACGAGTGTGGAACAAAGTTTTCATTTAGTTCTTCAAATACTTTATGTTATACGATGACAAGATGAATTTTTCTTTGGCGCCACCTTTGGTAACTTGATTGAGAGGCCATGTTACATGAGAAAAATAAAGTACAAAACTCTTGTAGAAATTTGCTAATCCCAAGAAGCTGTGAAGCTTTGTGAGACTCTTTGGTATAGGCCACTCCTAGATGTCGTGAATCTTGGTTTGGTCCACACGCACTCCTTGTGCATCTACAATATACCCTAGATACTATATCTCCCGCATGACAAATGAACATTTCTCCATGTTAGCATACAACTTATGCTGCTGCAAAGTGTGAAGCACTTGTTGGATATGGCAGAAATGTTCATCCCATGTTTTGCTGAAGATTAGATTGTCATTAAGGTAGACTGCAACAAATGAAGTAGTGAAAGCTCTAAAGATATCCTTCATCTGCATGAATATTGTAGGTGCATTAGTTAAGTTGAAGGGCATAACCATCCACTTATTCAGCTTTGAAGAATGTTTTCTAGATGGCTGTAGGTTCAACAGGAATCTGATGATACCTAGACTTAAAAACGATTTTGGTGAAGAATTTGGCACGACGGAGCTAGTACAAAAGGTCCTCTATTCTTGGAAGAGGATAGTGGTTCTTCATAGTGATCTTCTTGAGAGCTCTATAATCGATGCACAATGTCCATGTACCATCCTTCTTTGGCACAATCACAATGGGGCTGCTGCAAGGCAATGAGCTGGGCTTGATGTGTCCTTTATCCACTAGTTCATGGATCTGCCACTTTATCTCTGCATTCTCTAGTTATGATCAGCCATTTGAAGAATCATTAGGTAAAGGTAGTCTTGGTATCAAATCAAGAGTGTTTTTTCTCATGCAGTATGTAGGCACTTCTTTAGGTGATTGAAATATATCCTTGTATTCTCCTGGCATGCTGTTTAACTGTTGTGTGTCCACTGAAGGAACTGTAGTATGAATTGGTGCTACAAGGACGTTCTTACGTTCAAGTCTTACCATCAAGAGTACAATTTTTTTCCTTACCTTTCATGTTTTTGGTAAGGGGTCTTGGATTTATTATGGAAAAATCAACATGTGCATGGAAAATAGTTGGAATTACATGTTAGACACTATTGGACATGGAGAGGAAAGGAATCTAAGTGGGGTGGGGGTCCTATTGAAGGTTTGGGATGGTCATGGCTCTTTTTTTATATATTTGGCTTGGGGAAACATGCCAATTGGTGGATCACATACACAAATCTGCTTGGGATTGCATTGCATGCGAACTTTCTCTATAATGTGCGGTTTCCATGTCATGGCATAAATTGGAAGATTGTCCTGGTGTCTCTCCAACATGTACTTTGCACCTTGGGGGTATATAAGTCTTGGATAAGGGGTAATGTGAGGTGAACTACCATGAATGGGGTAGCTCATACTCGGGCATGTGAGAAGGCAATCATTGAGATTCTTAGTTGAATTTCATTGGCTTTAGATCACGAAGCAATCTATGGGGATATCCGATTGCTATCTCGAATAGCTGATTTGATATTCTCGCTCAAATATAAAAGATCTTCAGTAAACTCTGAAAAGGGATTTTATATGAAGGCGTGCTTTTGACCAATCGCCGACACCTTTTTCATTGGGTTATAGGTTTCTTCATCACATGAAGGCAATTTCATAAGGGAAGACAATGAATCTATGATGTATGAGTGCTAATATGAGTTTGAGGAACTAATCTATCAAATCATTCTTACATTCACGTTGAAAAGAATATCAAATGAGGCATTCAATGAATTAATCGCATAAGAAATTACAAACATGACAAATAGATTCAACTATTTATTTCGAAGTAGCCGATCCTGGTGTTGGGATTTATATGGATATAGGATTTGGGTATGCGGATACAACAATTTTTTTGGGGCTTGGATATTTTTTTGGATATGGCCGTACAAATATATATATATATATATATATATATATATATATATATATATATATATATATATATAATATAGTCAAATAAGCAAAATTAACCACATAATATGCATAGAGTAAACAAAATAAGTTAAATAACCACAAAACATACTAATAATTCAATTCCAAATGTCAAGATATTCAATTGAAAATCCACAGTAGGGGTTATTCGTGCGAATCAAGGATTCTCCAATAATTTAGCAAGTGACAAGTTTCCAGAAGAATGTGGAAAAGAACCACTATGTATTGAGAGTTTTGACAAGGTATTGGAGGAAATTTCAAAGCATCAAGAGGAAGACGTTCATTTGGAAAATAAGCCTGCAAACAATGATGAAATTGTAGAAGGATCGTCAAGTAATTATGAAGGGGTCTCGGAGGCCCTGAGGAATAAGATTGGTAGATTTGTTTACATATTGGAAGCAACATCTACCCAAGAGTTGTCTTGCTATACTAGGTTTGGTACACAAGTAGATCTTTTGAGTGCTGAAGGTCGTTCACATTGGATCATCTGAAGGAACTTGGCTCCAAGACATTGAGTATGAATGTATTCCTTTCCACTATTATGAGTGGTGCTGAATAGAGAATGTGAAGTAGAACTGCAAATATTATTTTATATTTTATTGTTTTTTGAAGTCCATATTTGACTTTCTGTAAAGTGAAAAAAAGGTCCCCATGCTGCAAATCTTGCAGGAGGACTGGATCCTCTTGGATACATCCTAGGACGTATCCAAGTGGATCCACAGTCCTCTTACAAAATCCTTGCCATATCCGAGCATGGTCGGACTTGAATTCGTATTAGAAACGTTCCGTACCAGGATCCAGGGGATTGAGGTGAAGGATTCAGTAACATAGGTTTATTTGATATATTCAATGAACGAAACTCAAATATATAGAGAGACTAGCCAACAAAGCCAACAATAGAGTTATATGAAAAAGATCCTTCAAAGGAGGTGATATTTTAATTCAGATCTCCCATGTTTACACTTTAACATATGAATTGCAATAGTTTTAACAAAATGGGAAGAAGCCAACTCTTAATATTCCTTACAATAATCCTATCTAGCCTAATGAGCCAATGGCTAATCCTATGATTTGAAATAATCTTTGCTGCTCAGATGAATTGTTTGGACAGCTGGACAAATTAATTGACTTGGAAGTGGGAGGAAATGGAGTTAGGAAAAGGAGACGACAATGCAAGAGGATAAATAAAACACAAAGGAGAGAATTTCACACTTAGGTAGGCTTACCAGGCAAAGAGAAGACCCTTTGCTGATGAAGGGCTTCTTGTAGTGGGTCTAGAAATGGGTCTCTACATATACAAGCCTCTAAATAGGTAAAAGGTAGAAGGCCATACTGAAGCCAACAGTGAAACATGACAGTCCGCAATCCATTTTGTAGGCTGTAAACATTAGGACGTAATTGCGTAATGCTGAAAATAAACTAGGTTATAAATATAATAGGCTGTAACGTGAGAGGATATCTTTGTGCCAAGGGCTTTGCCTTATTGTCACAACTTCAATGTGGCAAATGAGTCATTTTTAGGTGTACTCGAGGGCTTTTGCGAATTTCAATGAGAAACTTGTCCTGTACAAATTTGTGTGTTGAATAATAAGGCCAATGTGGCATGGGAATCAATGACAATATTTTGTTCTCTTTGAATTGATTTGATAGTAAAAGGTGCAAATTATTTGGTCAAGTTGGTTGCTAGTTCGTGGCAAGGTTTGAGATTTTAGCTATGGCATTGGTAGTCATCATGTACTTGTCGACAAACTAGTTGTGAATTGCATAGGGCATGCAAGTAAGGGATATCCATCTCAAGTGCAACTTTCACGTGAAGGATGAAGGCTTTGTATTCGGCCATATTGTTAATGACATCAAAGGTGAATGAAAGGCTAAGGGGAGTATTTTTCCAAAAGGATCCATGAGGACACATCTTGCCTTGACCTCTATTTGGCTTTCAGCTCCATCAAAACGTAAAATCCATGTATCTTCGTGTAACTCTATGGTGCTTTCTTGTTGTTCCTTTTTTTAGATGTGTTGTTTTCTTTTGGTTGGCTAGTTTCTATTTTTGCATATTTGGCTGCTTGGGCCTTGAGATTTGCCGTGTAATTATGAAAATGATCTTGTAGTGAGATGGTTTGTTCGGTTTCTTCAATGAAGAGGACATTTTCATCGGTCAAGGTGTCTTGGATTTCTCTCTTGACAAAGATTGATCATGTTTTTCCTTTGATTTTTGAGTAATTATTTTCAGGTCAAACTCCATGAGGGTCATCCACTTTCCAATCTTATCACTAGGAAGAAGACCTTTTTAAAGAAGTGATGTAATGGGTATATACACTTTACTTTCGATTATTGACATTTTTTGTTTATAGGCCTCGTTGGCGTGTTAATCTCCCGGAGTGTACGTTCTAAGGAGTACATCAAGATTGGGATGGGCCAATTCGTGGTGCTTTGTGAGAGTTTTCCTGTTATGATCATTTGCTATTATTGTCTCTTTCATTTATGCCATGACATCAGTTTGCTTGTCCTCTGATGGTTACCGTTTCCTCTTTTCACTCCTTTTCTTCCTGTTTGCTTGCCTCTTCCCTGACCGATGACGTCTTGTAATGCCCCCTTCCTTGGTTGACATAATTGGTGAGTTCGATGAGGTTCTATGTCTATCGGACATTTTCTACGCCATTTGTTAGTTGAGTTATGACGTTTAGGCTTTTGGGCTGTATTTATTGGTTCCCCTTTGTCATTTCTTAGAAAGTCAAGACATCCAATCTGTTTTGCTCACGCTCCCACTCGCAAATCTACTATAGTAAGAAGAGGAATTAGGGCTAAGAAACTTACACTTGAAGAAGACTAGTTTGCACAAGGACTTGAAGATATCAAGAAGAAAAGCTGAACCAACAAGGTAGACCTAGTTTTTGGAGTCCTCAACTAAGGTCTACTTGTTTCTTATTTCTGTCTTGACTTCACCTACAACCATCTCTCACAAAGTGCCACTTTAGCCATGGGGGAAATTAATGCACCGACAAGTCAACCCAAGGTAAGTATCCTAACCTTGTATGCTTTCTTTTATTACTTTGGTGGTTACATTATACCAATATGTTTATGCTTTCCATGCTTATTAGATTAGTATTTGCTAGTTAGGATATTGTTATTTTTGCATGCTTTATCTCTTTATTTACACTTCATGGTTATCGTCTAATGACATCCTTACAAACCTTAGTTTAGATACCTCATGGTTATTGCTTAATGGTATTGTATTTCATTTGATTACCTTTGTTTACACCCCTAGATAATCTTTTAATGACACCTTGGACCTAGTTAGGCCTACACTTGCTATCGTGCTTGTAGATTTTCCTATTAGATCCCATACATCTTTTGATCATGACACTTGTGTATAGCTGTAGACCGCTTTTTGGACCGATGTATGCTATGTATGTTGGATCTAGTATGGTTTTCTATTAGAGGATCCTTATATTGTTGACCATTTTTAGTCTATATACATTTTGGTGAACCTGATGTGAATCTTACCTGATTATTGTGTTGGGTCATTTTCACGTTTTTTCTTATCAAGATTCTTAGCTTTGCTCTTATCTGTTTTCAGTCAATCTCATGATGTCACCTTTTAGTGTTTTACTAGCAAGTCTCAACCCATTTAGGTTCTATATGGGTTGCTCGTTTCTCCCTTCCATGCACACCATTGAGAGCAATTCCTCATGGTGCATTTTTTCTCCACCTACTCCAACCATCAAATATCACATGGTCAAAGATCCTGAAGTTGATCTTCCTATCTTTGACAAAGATCCCCAAATGATCTTCCCATCTTTGACATTTATAACATGGCCGGGGATCTCCATGATGATATTCCTATCATTGACAAAGATCCCCAAGATGATCTTCCCATCTTTGATCAATATCCACAAGACAATTTTCTCATATTTGACAAGAAAGTGAAACAAATCCTCACGATCCATTCTAATATGAACCAGATAGCTTTCATTGTGAGACTAACATTGATGAAACCGAATGCATACATTATCATCCTCCTCCTATTCCTCTTTATTGAACATCCCACATGGGTCATCCAACAAATTTCATAGTATAGCAAATGCTAGCCACAAAGAACAATTTCTGAAATCCTAGAGAATAGTGACATCATCGACTGTAATGCCCCCATTTTCACATCACACATGAGGAGGTTTGAAGACCTTTAGTCTATTTCCCCATAGACTAGAGGGTTCTTTTTTGGGGATTGTATTTTATTAATTATTTGCCCGAATAGTGTTTTTTATCATTTGTTGTTTTAAGGCAATTAATTATTTAATTAATAGAATATGTTGAATATTTGATTGGTTAGCTTCAAGTGATCAAAAGAGAAAGAAGAATTAAAAGGTCGACAAAAGTTTGGGTTTAATGAAAGATTTACTCTCCCCAAGTGATTCGCCCCACTTGGAAGGGTATATTGGCGATTTGGAGGACTCTTATTGCGCATGTGCGAATTCAAGTTATTGCTCTTCATGCATGAAGGGAACTATTGAGATGTATGTCTAATAGTAATTGCTCTTGTGATCTATCTATAACGGTGTCTTTTGATGCCTTGCAGAGGAACTTATTTGTTGATGCCCTAGAAGACTAGCAAATTGCTTATGGAGGTCTAGCGTAGGGTTTTGAGCTTATTTTTGAATGTGACATGCTTTGGTAATTTTTTGCTAATTATTCCAGGTGTGGTGACTTGTATTGGAGGTGATTTGCAAGTGATTTTGGGGTCCAAAAAGCCAAATAAACATTCTGAAATTTATTGCTAATTTTCTGCCTATTAGTGTTGGGGTTTTGAGGTGATTTGCGGATGTTTGAGACTTCAAATTAATGCAAAACCTTCTAATAATTTTCTGGTATTTTAACTTGACTTTGACAAGTTGAGCAATTCATCTTGAGGGTTTGCAGGGGTCATTTCTTGGCTCAATAAGTTCGCTGTAATTTTCCTCATAATTTTCTGATTATTGTGGCTATTTATGACAAGGGTTTGAAGTGAAAAATCAGTCAAAAAGCAAGTGTAAGTTTGGAAGAAAAATCAGAAATTAAGGGTTATTTGAAAGTGGCAATTGGGCTTCACAAAAATAAGGAAAAAAGGTATATAGTCATAATTTTAGCTTGGTATTTATTTTGGCATAATTTGTGATGAATTGTAAATCAATTAGTTGCTAAAAATTGCTTACAACACCCTTGAAGTGTGACGCCTAGGGTTTGAAGGGCAAATTTATTATTAAATATATATTTGGGAGCTAGGGTTGGTTGAATTTGTTTATTTTAAATTTTATTTTATTGTGGATTCAAGGCATAAACAATTTTATATCCACATATCCCCTTTTGGGATATTACATCAACCCAACCTATAATGTTAAAAAAAAATCCAAAAAAATCTTGACAACATCAACCAAGTTGACAATGTTATAGAAACATCGTAAATGACCAACTTCATAGGCTTGATCTTGGTCGATCAGAAAAACACAAAAGAATCTGATGCCATTGACCCGACCAATGACGTCCAAAAATATTTTGTACTCCTTTTAACAAATCAGATTGTCACCCTTGATACCAATGCCACACACATCAGACATATCAGTCAAGATGAACATGATAACAACAAATATAAATTTCACAACCCCCAATTTGGCTCAAGTAATGAGAAAAATGACTATATACCTTTCAACCCTCTCGCTAATCCACCTTTGGAAGACCCCAGGTGGATAATTTTGCAGATGGTGTTGGACTAGTGATCTAAAAATATTTTGCACTCCTTTTACTAATTAGAACACCACCTTTGATACCACTGGCACACACATCAGACATATCAGTCGAGATGAACATGCAATAATAACAAAAACTACAAATTTTATGACCCCTAGTTTGGCTCAAGTGATGAAAAGAACGACCATATACCTTTCAGCCCTCTTGCTAATCCTCTCTTGGAAGATCCTAGGTGGATGATTTAGCAGATCTCTGCCCATATTCAACAAACCCCTCAATAATCATTTTTTGAGATTCTTGTGGAAAAATCAGTTAAATCCAATGTCATCGGCTCGGCCAATGATGTTCAATTACAAATAGATAGATATAACATTGGCCATGCCGATGATTTTTGAATAGCTCCTATCGACGTCATTGGCCATATTGATGATGTTCAGTTACAACCACCATAGTCTAATGGCATCAATTAGGCCGATGATGCTCAATTACACACAAAAAAGTATCATGCCATCGGCTAGGCCGATTACACTCAAATCAAAACAAAACATTTCAATGCCATCAGCCAGACTGATGACGCCAATAAAAATTCAGAAAATCTTTCAACAACTGAAAACATTACCTTAGATGCTACAATCACTAATGTGAGACATAATCACGAAGAAAGTCACAGTAAAGGTAATTAGAAATTTGATCTAGCAGTTGCAATTGACCACAATAGAACATTACCTTAGCGTATGTCTCACATTTTGGGGCACCTTATTATGTGCATCCTTTTCTTACCTCACACTTTGGGGCATCTTAGGATGCCCATGCTTATGTCATCCCATAATTTGGGGCATCTTAAGATGCCCACCCTCACTTTTCTTCAATATTGAAGGCATCTTATGATGCTTTGTATTTCTCAACATCTCACGTTCACAATGAGGTAATAATCAAGAATCTTACACACATTGAAGACAAAGAAATTCAACTTCAAGAAATTTTCAAAGCCTAATGCCAATTTTTATGAACATATGATGCCAGAGGTATGTTCTTCTCTTTCTTGCATTTAGTTACGAATGTAGCATAATGAATCTTTTGTGTTATAACTATTTACATTATCACTCTAGCACTCTTATATTGCCTCTTACTTACTTCATTTTAGCGTTACTTTATTTGTGCCTCCAAGGTCTTTCCTATTTTTTACGTCTCTTGGCCCTTACCTCTTAATATAACATTTTGCGCCTTCGAGCTCCATCCTATTTTTACGCCTCTTGGCTCTTACCTCCGATATTTATGCCTTCGGGCTGACTCTCACATTATCGTGCCTCTTGGCTCTTACCTCCTATAGTAGCATCGCCTTTGGGCTCCTCTACTTTATGATGCCTCTTGGCTCCTGCCTCTTATGATTATGCCTCATGGCTTTATCCCTCCTATTTTTACGCCTCTTAGCTCTTACCTCTTATTACTACATTTTGTGCCTCTGGGTTCCCTCTTACTTTATTTCGCCTCTTGGCTCTTACCTCCTATATTTACACCTCTGGGCTCCCTCTTACATTTTACACCTTTGGGCTCCCTCTTACGTTTTATGCCTCTGGGCTCCTACCTACTCTTTTTCGCCTCCGGATTCGCTGTTATATTTTACACCTCTTGGCTCCTCCCTACTTTGTTTCGCCTCTTGGCTCGTATCTTCTATTTCATGTGCCCCTTGGCTTCTACCTCTTATTCCTACTTACCTTGTAGAATCTTCCTCTTTTCCACCTTTGTTTTTTAATAAAACTGTGGCTTGACATGTAGTCGCCTTCACATTTGTCATACTTGATAGTTCACAAATCACAAGTGAGTCACCCATGTTCTTTAGCCAGTCTTGTGAATCTTCTTGCTTGTAGAATCTCTTTTTACCACCCTTTTTTTTTTGTAATAAAACTGTGACTTGATGTGTAGTCACCTTCACATTTGTCGTACTTGATAGTTCACAAGTGAGAGAAGTCCAGTCACCCATGTTCTCTAGTCAGTGATGTGAATCTTCTTGCATCACAGTCTTCCTATGTCAACCTGAAGATCAGGTTCCGATCTTGGACCTATGAGTTGTGGATCCACTGTATTATTTTCTAGCAGTATATGCTATGCCTTTGATCGCCATCAGGCTTAATGCTCTGTTCCTTGTTCTAGTAGTACACTATCTGCCCTTTCAACTTCAATAGAGTCTTTTAGCCTGCTGTTTAACAGTAGACATTTACTACAAGGATCAAGTGTACAAGATCATTTCTGAGTCTCTACAGCTTATACATGGGTTTAATAATTCCTCATGATAATATTAGTCATCTCAAAGGGATTACCCCAGAGGTCATAAATGCCAAGTTGAGGTTCCCGTTTTAGATTGTTTTTCTATGTCAAACTCTTATACTAGCTTTACTCAGCTCCATGGAACAGATTCTTAATCCCTAATTGACCACATTATTTGGTCGGGGGAAAAATACTCTTTATCATATTACATTTAAGTAGCTTAATATTGTATAAGCTACTAATGATGGAGTTGGTATATCCACAACCATACTTGTCTGGCAATTAGTACATCATGATCATAACACCTTGAGTCCCAAATGAATTACAAGGAACTATTTGTTTGATTAAGTATAGTATCACTAATTCCTTTCTGGTAATGTCAAGGATGCTGTCTTATCTTCAATTAATCCTGGACGGAGTTCATATACCTCTAGGTCATATGCATCAATATTTCAGATTTTTTACAGGGATTTGCAGCAGTAGCTAGTATACCTGAATTCAACATCTTAATGAGGGTAATAATCTTCTGGTTACTTAACACATACAAACATGTTCACTCTACTATATACATGGTAACCCCAAGCAGGAACTTAGGCGACTTAATATTGAGTTCTTATCCATTCCATTCAGGTTACAAGGTTTGGGGTTCCTGATTCCCGAGGAAACTCTATATCCTGCTTAACTCTGGTTCTGAAGACTATAACAGACTTAGCACATAGTGAACTATTGCTATTCACTAGTAAGGCATTAATACCTCTTAGGAAATCAAAGTATTACAATCCTACTTAAATCATACAGGCAGATTTTAGATACATGAGACCTATGTTTTCACCCTGCCTGGTAATACATAGTTTACCCACACAGGTACCAGAACAACATATTGTATGGAATAAGTATTTTTATTGTATGCCATAGAGCAAGGCACTATAAAATCAAACCATTATAAAGGATTCAAGAAACACTCATATCTATATCATTGTTGCCTGCGTTCTTTCTAAGATATAGGTTTTCACATTTAAACACAATCAAATTAACAATAATCTGCATATGCTATGTAAAACTCTCTTAATGAGCCTTCATTTTTGTATGCATGAAGCCTTCATAAATGCTACTGAATTAAAATTATCCTTCCCAGTAAGAATTCAGGTGGCATTAACTATCTTAAGTACAGAAAAATTAGGTCATACCTGTAAAGTCTCGGGTAATTAGGTTTGCAATTAAAGTATATACCACAATGGAATTTGTTTCCATTCACTAAGAGCCTTTATCCAATAACTTATCTCTCAAAGCCATTTCAAGGATTACAGATAAGCAATCACCTGTTCACGGTATTAAGAGTAACTATGAAGTTAAGTTAACGACCCCTAACGTATTTCCTTTAGTCAATGACTTCTAACAAAGTGTTCAAGCCTTAGCATTTATATTCAGGCTATCAAAGCACAAAAGTACAATAGAGACACCTATTAGAAAACAATACTTAATTTTTTTAATGGAATTAAACACTTGATTTCTGAGAGAAATGTTGCCAAAGATCGATTTAAACGTTGAAATAATTAAGAAAATGAATGCAAAATAATATCACTTTGAAGAGATCAAGCCACAATGTTGACACAATTTTTTTTAAAGTGGGAAACCGAACATATTGGAGAAAAACCCACGTGATTTTATAAGAAGGCTTATCCCCTAAAATCTTCACAATTACAAATTTATAAGCAAGATGAATCTGAGAAGAAGAGAGAGAGCTTCAAGTTTCTAGTGAGGAAAAAAAGGAGGAAGATGCTTTTAATAGAGTAAGAAGAGAATGAGAGTTACAAAGAATCCCATGATTACCTTACAAGCCTCTTTTGTCTGTGCCACTTGTGGCGTATTCCCTTAGAGAGTAGAGAGAAGTGTGCCATACATGTGAAAGTAACTTCCAAATCTTAAAGGGAAACAAAGATGTGAGTGACACCTCATGAAATCTAGATTTATGTGAATTTATAATTCACATAAATACAAATTTCACATACGCCTTAAAACTTAGGAGAAGCCTAGAAACCTATAACAAGGACCAAAATTAAGGTTAATTCTCCAACAGTCCCATTAAGCTAAAATTTGGGGTTACAAAAGTAGAGAAAACTTTTTACAAAAAAAGAAGGGAGTTGAAATTACATTAATCTCTCCTTTAATAAAAACTGCCTTTAAGAGGAATTACATAAGTTTAGATAAGAAAGAAGAGGTGTCGCCAAAAGTTGCAAGGAAGAAAGTGTGAACACCAAGAAACTTTAAAAATCTTCTTTGGACAATGTGGTCAATCTGCAATGGAACAAAGACTAATAGAAAGGAGAAATGATCTACAAACCTGCAAAACAAGTAAGCTAACACCAATTTTTCAAGTTAAATAACCAATATGCCAAAAATACAATCTACATACATAATGTAATAAAAATAGATGTACAAAAAATGACAATTAGAGCAAAGACAAGTTCTATTACAAAGTGCCATGTCCTACACGAAAAGAAGTTAGTCAAAATAATCAAAGTATATACCCTGTGCAACAAAAAGCAAGGAATGCAATAAAAGAGATTTAGTTAATCAAAATGGAGACAAAGAAGATGTGTAACTTATAAAATATATTTTGCGTGAAACATTATAAGAATGATTGCAAGAAGACATCAAAGTCTGTAGAAGATTCGTTTTTTTTAGGAATCCAAATAGTTTTATCTTTAGAGATGGGAGGTTTGGTTCTTTTTCAACAATGTAAAGTGTCATGCGTGGATTTACCATAAGATTTGCATGGGTGCAATTTCTAACATTTAAATATACGATGCCCGTGTTTTTCACAATTTGCACAGGGTTTAACATTTTGAACCAAAGCATGAGCATTCCAAGCATTATAATTAGAAGAAGTTGCATTATAAGTCCTATGATGAGGACATTAAGATTCTGATTTTGCATTAAAAGCAGGGGAATCATTAATACCAAGACCTTTACAATTTGCATTAGACTTAGGCAAAATAGGTTTAAGTATACTAGATTCACACTTACCAAGACCTCCACCAGCGTGCCCCATGGAGTGCATTATTTTTAAGCCGGGGTTGGTAGAAGTATCCAAAGGCGTACAAGTTGTTGTAGAAGCACAATTTAGTAATCAAGAAAGCTATTATTGTGTGCAAAAGACTCAAATTTTGCATTTAAGGAGTCAATAGAATTTTTGGAAGAAAGAGAGTGCAAAGTGTTCTTGAATGCTAAAAAATGGCCAATTTGAATGCCATTTAAAGATGATTATGCAAGTTCTAGGCTTACCAAAAAAACCAATAATGCATGATATAAATTTGCGTGACAAAACTAAGCTTTAGATTAACTTGTAAATGTAAGTCCACACCAAAACCAACACTTATCCTCAAATTTTTTTTTAATGTATTAAATCATTGAAAATTAAGTGAAAACATTAAACCATCATTTTCATGTTAATTACTTAAGCATTCCACGTAAATTAAAGTGTCATAAAAGACAATGACAAAAGAGTTTGTTTTTTTCAAAAACTAAGCTTTAAATCTATTAAAAACTCTTTTTCAAAAAAAGGTTTTAAACCAGTTTGTTGTTAAAACTAATGAATTACATGTATGCTTTAATTTTGAAAGCAATTACATAGTAAAATCGTGACTTTTTTTTGAGAAGAAATAAAAACTCAATGTGAAGGCATAAAAAAAGGTAAATTCAGCCTTCTTAAAAAAAACCAGATGCCACTAGGATAAGAATGCCTTTTTTTAATATGGATTTAAAAGCTGGGAAAAGCGTTATACGTGTATTACTCAAAAGGAAAGTTGTTTGTTTTTGAAACAAAATGAATCATTCAGAAACATACTTAATGGTAAGTGCATAGAAAACCATCATGCCTTTTCTAAGAGAAAGGATTGAAAAGTTAATAGAAATGCTATTAAATTTGCTATGCATATGAAGCAAAAAGGTAAGCGCTCCTTTTTTATTGATTGATGCGAGATTTAAAAACAATACTAAGTTGTTTGGAGACAGCTCAAGTGTGCAGAGTTATTGAGTTATATCGAGTTGAAAAATGACAAAATCTAAAAAACAATCAAAATAGAGATTGCTGTAAGGAGAGCAAAGAGGCGAAGCACTATGCTGAGCCAAATTGCACACGATAAAGTTATTGAATAACAAAAAATAAAGTTACTGAATAACAATATAAAGCGTAATTCGCATCCAAGTTAAATGATAAAAGGAAAAGCATAGGAAGAAATACACTAAAGTAACATAACGTAACTCTATGCAAAAAGAGATAAAGTGAAGAGTTTAGAAACTCTGTTGAGCTCAAAAAAGGCTGAAAATAGGAGCGAAAAGAGCAAAGAAAAAAATGGAAGGCAGAAGATCTTAATGCAAGGCACAACTATGCACGAGTGCCAGCGTAACGCCAAGGCACAAGATAAAGAAAGACGCTTGGCAAAAGCAAAAAGTATAGAGACCAATCCACAAAATATGACAGGAAGAGGAACTGTCAGAGGACAGCCCAAAGAGAAAAAAATCTAAGTGCGCAAAGAGAATAAAATTAGATCAAAGTGTCAGGAAGAATGCCAATAGACAACAAAAAGCAATAGATTTGAGATGCCAAGAAATTGAGCACAAGATGCAAAAGGCATTACTAGCAAAAACAAAACCACGCTTACAAAGAGCAAAAATGCAGTCTCTAGATCTAAAAGTTGGCTTAAAAAAAGAATAAAGCAACACAACTAGTCAATGAGAAAGCTACGCTAGTATAATTGACAAAAAGAATACCAAGGAGGAGAAGGAAGGACCAAAATACAAAAAAAAGATAGAAACCAACTCATTCAAATTATTATTATTAATTTTTTTTGCAGTATTAAAATACTGAGTTTATGATATTGATAAAGCTATTTTGATTAGGTAAAAAAAAATCAAAGCATTGTAAACAACAAAGATTGATGTTAGAAAAAAATTGCAAAAAATGAGCATTCAACTGGTCACAAAACCAGCAAGTTTGGGTATTATAAACTTGCAAAAAATGTCAAAATAGAATATTTACTTCCTTTTTTTTTAACCCACAAATCTGCACATGCTCAAAAGATTCAAATGTTAACAAAGTCGTGGCTTTGATACCATGAGAGAAATGTTGCTAAAGATCGATTTAAATGTTGAAATAAATGAGCAAATGAATGTAAAAGAATAACATCACCTTGAAGAGATCGAGCCACAACGTTGAGACAGATTTTTAAAGTAGGAAACCGAACGTAGCGGAAAAAAATCCATGTGATCTTATAAGAAGGCTTGTCACCAAAAATCTCCACAATTACAACTTTAGAAACAAGATGAATTTGAGAAGAAGAGAGAGTTTCAAGTTTCTATTGAGGAAAAGAGGAGAGGAAGACTCTTTTAATAGAGCAAGAAGAAGGGAATGAGAGTTACAAGGAATCCCATGATTATCTTACAAGCTTTCTTTGTGTGTAGCACTTGTGGCCTATTCCCTTAGAGAGTGGAGGGAAGTGTGCCAAGTGGGAGAAAGAGTCACTTGTGAAAGTAACTCCCAAATCCTAAAGGGGACAAAGAGGTGAGTCGCACCTCATGGAATCCGAATTTATGCGAATTTATATTTCACATGAATAAAAATTCTACACACATTTTAAAACTTAGGAGAAGCTCAGAAACCTATAGAAAGGACCCAAATTAAGGTTAATTCTCCAACAATTTCAATATTTTTTATTCCTTTTCAAATTAGTACCGAGTTCAATCCTCCCTTCAAAGTGCAAATAGAGCCACAAACTCAAGTTAATAAGAAGAATTCATCTATCTACATTGCATCTATCGGCCCTAGATAATTCGGTTGTAGGAACATATGATAGTTGTAGAGGGCATGATGACATTTCAATACTTGTTTAACGCTTAGACCTCTGTACAAGGTTTGCAGTATTAGTAAATAGGACCACCCCATAGTTGCAAGAAGAACTCAGACCTACCCCATAATGTCTTAGAAACATAATCCAGGTATTACTCAGGCACAAAACTAGCTCAAACAGTTAAATCCTTGTACTTCTTAGTAATAGGATATACCTACTATCTGCATTTTAGATTAATACCCAAGTTATACCATCAATATAATTTGAAAATAGACCCTGTAAAGGTCTTTCAATTTTGAGATAGCCCTTAAAGTGGCCTTGTTGTGGGCAAGATGCACCTAGAAAGGGGATTCAATCATCATTACTCACACATAACTTTGGATTCTCATTAGTATGAATCTACACAGATTTAGTGCTTGAAAACCAGTGCCCTCTTTTATTTATCTGTTTATACCCTTAGTGTTTTCCCAACTATCTACTGTAAGAAACAAAGCACGAGGTTTAAACCTAAACACATCTATCGTGTAAATATGGATGAGATCCTGTATTCGAAGACCCTAAGTTTGATTAGTACTCTTGGTATTGGAAAATCAGCATTCTCTACACATTCTACTAGATTATATTATTGCACAAACTTACAATTTTCTTACTTAGAGTAGATGCAACTCAGGAATGGAATGCCTAACAGAGATTGACACCTTTTGTATAGAACAAACCATACTCATTTCTTATAAAATGTATATGCATCTTCCATCAAGGATACATTCTCTAGAGAAGAACAATTATATCGCTTTTCTTACATTGATTATCTTTTTGGAGTTTTTGTGATCCATAAGGATATAGAAAAACAATCCATCCATTAGACAACAAGATTAAAACCCAATTTCAATCATCAGTGGAGCTCCAGAGGTAGAATTCCAAACTTGGTGATGAAACCACCATTTCGTGTAGGCAACAATTACGTAATCGTTGGTTCATGTAAAACAATGGTCATGTAATTGCGGCATTGCCAGTCTGTATTAACTGGTAGTTTTTCCTGCGGCAATTGTACCAGTACGGTACTAACATAAAGTTTTTCTTTAGATTCTATGACAATTGGAGATCCTTTAGTGCACGAAAGGACATCTTTGAGGAGGATAATGAGGAGACATGCATACGAAGAAGGCATCGGTAAACAAAGTTGGTGTTCAATTGTTTGTAGGAAGGATTGGAGAAAGGAACAATGAGAGAGAGCCTAGTGAGCAAGATAGCAATTTGTGGTACTTGTTCTAATATTCTAATTGTAATCCATCTTTGGGCATAAGAAATAGAGAAAGTGCCTCTTCCAATTGGGTTTTTCCCATCCCTGGTTTTCCACACCAAAATCTTTGTGTCTCCATGTTTATGTATTATGTTCATATTTCTTTCATTCATGTTTCGGTGTTGAAATTATTGCTTATCTTCCAACAACACATTGCATTAATTCTAAGTTATATGAGTAAATTGAATTGTCATTTTGAAGTAAATTTGAAATACAAAAACAAATTGTGATTTTGTGAATTCTATCATGTTTGTACTTTAGAGTTTATAGATCATTTTGGTATCATAACAGATTTATATTTGGGTTATTTTGGAAAGTTTGACTAATTTGTATGACAGTGACAAGATCTCAAGACTAAGAATTATTGCCTTGCAATCTTGAGATATCTACAAGAAGGTGGAATTAGTAGGTGAGAGAAATGGCTCAAGGAAGCAAAGATAATCTTGCCAAGAGTAATTGCATTGGAATCATGCATGGAAAGCGTGACGACGTTCAAATACACTATTAACAAACATCAAGTACTCACAGCTAGAAACCAAGATGGATTCAATGGTTCACGCTAGAGCCAAGAAGCTTGGCATAGAAGAGCCCCATGAAGAAGAAGATGAAAAAGGAGAAGAGTCCATGGATGAGCATGAACAACCTATTAAAACAAATATAAAGCTAAAGTAAAATCTAAACGTACTCCTTTCAAAGTTGAGACCAAGGTTGAGATTAAATCTTTTGAAGGACAAGTAGATGTTGAAATTCTAGACAAAAAGTTGAAGCAAATGGAAGTATATTTTAGTGTGCCTAAAGTAATCGAGGTGCAAAAGATTTCTTTTGCATGTCTCAAGATGGAAGGTGTTGACCATTTTGGCCCAACAGGCCAAAATTGGTCCCCTTCTTTCCCTGCTGTTCTAAGCCAGTTCATTTTCTGATTTTGCACAAGTTTGGAAATTTTTACGGACTCTGCAGGGTTTTCTATGGACTCCGTAGGTGTTTCTACGGACTCTATAGAAAAGAACTACGGACTCTGCAGGAAAGTCTTTTGGCAGATGAAGAACCAATTCAAGGAATGAAAGGGGCTTCTACAAAGTTTCTTCAGACCATTGAACCTTTCAGTTCAATTGGTTCAGATTCAATTGGTTCAGTAGCTTGCTTCAACGGCTTGTTTCATTCAATTGGTTCAACGGCTCGGTTCAAATGAGACAAGTTCCCACTTAGGCACAAAATGGACCATTCCAAGTGCCCTTGCAGAGGGCAGTTCGGGACTCAAGTGCCCTTGCGGAGGGCAGGGAACATTTGCAAACAGGCCACAGAGAAAAGCCGAAAAGGTAGGTTTCTTTTGGAAAATTTGTTTAAAGCAAAGGAAGTACCCTTCGGAAGGGTTGTTTCCAATTTTCCCGAAGGGCACTTTTCGAAGGCAGTCAAAGGAAAAGACAAAGACATAATTCCTTCAGACAAAAAGTCCGAAGAAATTCGGAAGGGCTACAAACAAAAAATCTCGCGAAAAAGGACTTAAGGCAAAGACAGAGGCAAGAGTGATTTCTTTCGGACTTTTGTCTAAAGGAATTTCTTCGGACAAAAAGTCCGAAGAAAGTCCGCGGGAAAAAAACCCGAAGAAAGTCTCCGAAGAAAAGGAACGAGCAAGACAATTCTTGCGGACTTTTTGTCCACGGGAAAAGTAGCCGTGAGAAAATCCGCGAAGAAAGTGGCCGAGTGAAAAGAGCCGAGGGAATAAGCGGAGAAAGCAAAGGAAGAGATCCTTCGGACAAAATGTCTGAAGGATTTCAAGACCAAGGGAGCCGAAGGACCCCGAAGGGTAGGTGCCCTTGCAGGGGACTCTCGGCCAAAATGAATGACACTTCTCCAAAGCCGAAGGGTCACCTTCCCTTCGGGAGGATTCAAAACAAGAAGCCGAAAGAAAGGAAAAGGCCGAAGAATTTCCAAGGGGTGACAGTCTTGAAGACGTCAAAATCAAGCACGACGAACTAGCCGTTGGAAGTTCAAACACAGTGACGGGTGCGTAGACGTCAAATTTAAGGCTCGTGAAATAGCCGTTGATTTTGAAAAGCCTAAAGAAGAGCCCAAGGAACTCAGCGACCTGCCAAAAAGATAGTCTCGAGGGCCGAAGGAGCCAGAAAGAGACAAAACCAGGAAGAGACAAAGTGCAAAAATGAACAAACAGTCCAGGTGGCAAAGAGAGGTGTCGACTCACGGGTTTATTCCTGCAGTTGGAACAGTGCTTGCCAAGTGGTCATCAAACGGCGCAAACAGTAAGCGGTGCGACCTGTTTTTTCCACTTTGCATTTATGAGCAGACAAACTGCGTGAATATCTGGAAGGAGCAGTCTTGTTTGCAGAAAAAGAGGTGCGGCCCATGTGTTCACATTAATGTTTGAACGCCAAAGTCAAGACCGACGACTACACAACATGGTTATAGCAGGCCTTTTCTAGAAGGATGATATCAGCAACAGTGACTTCCTCTTCCCGATGCTCTCAACGCACATGGGCCAGCTTGTCAAAGGGCGCTAAAAGTCTTTTTCAAAAGGGGCGCCTTTACTTCTCCTCTTTCTATATATTGTAAATTTCTCATTTTGAGGGGATCTCTCAGCCTATAAGGCAAAGCTCTGCGCAAAAATCTCTGGGTTGTAAGGCAGAACTCTGTCGGATTTTTACCTTGAATCAAGACTTAGCATTTTTTACCTCCATTTGAACTTGCACTCACGCATATGTCTATGTTTTATTTTTGTGTTAAGTCATTTTCTTTTATGCTTTTCACAGAACGATTCCAGCATGTCTAGTGCATTGTGAAGTTTCTTCTTCTGCAGGTCTGCCAGAAGTGTCTACAGCAGGAATATAGGCGCATGTGAATAGGCTGCCAAAGTGTGTCTCAGAACACCTTTGATAGTTCTTCCTCCCTGTATCTCTACGGACCCCTGACTCACTGATACAGAAGAGTTTCCCACATCAGATGAAGTGTATGACAGCTTCTTCTTGGTGAAAAGTGTATGTTCGGGCTGAGTGTATCAACTTTTTTGGTGTATCACCTTTTAGTTTAGGTTTAGGTTCTGTTTTCAGCATCCTTCTCCCTTTTCAACCCCCTTTTTTCATTTATTTGTTAGCAATAGAAAATCTAGGACCTAAAAGATACATCAAAGGGAGCTAGCCCTTATCTAGAGACTCTCTCCCCAGCTTTACCGGTCCCACAGGGGAGAGGGGAGTTTCCAATGTTGCGTGTGGAAGGCAGGAGCTAGGCCTCCTGCCCAGGGTGCAATCCACTGCGTCAACAGAAGGTCATGCTTTAATTTGGTGGGAAGCTTATCTAACATCTTCTGAAAATAAAAAAGTCAATTGTAGATAAGTGGGATGGATTCAAAGAATTATTGTGTACATATTTTTATCCATTCGGCATAAGGCTGATTAGAGAATTAAGTGGTAATATTGTAGGGAAGGAGTAGATCAAAGTGCATAGGATTTTACCGTGGAGTTCTGTAGACAAACCATTGTCATGGGATTGGACTTGGAAGATGAAGACAATTTGACCAATTACTTGGGAGGTCTCCACACACACCTAAGGAGACAGGTCATTTCAAGTAAGCCACAAGTCCTTGGTGAGGCATGCGTACGAGCATACTACATTGAGGAAGAGAAGCAACAAGGAGAGGGAGAGCCTTCAAAGCAAAATCAGTCCACGAATCAGATCCAGAAAGAGCAAAACCATCCTTACAAAGCCTTCAAGAAGGGCAAGTGGAAAGGTAAGACGAATGCCAAAACCTTGCATAGTTGTAAGGATTCTAAGAACCATTGTAGCCATTGTGTTATAGATGGTCATATTGACACTAAGTGTTGGAAGTTACATCTGGAATTGCAGGTCCATGGTATCTTCAAAAGAGAAGTTGGGTTGCATTGCCACTAACACAAATACCAAGGAATAAGAAAGAGAATATATTAGAAAGCTATTGAAAATCAAGATTATCGGGCCTCAATCTAATTTGATTTTAGATGAAGTTGTTACGAAGCTAGGTTTACAAACATATGATCATCCTCATCCATATCCTTTGGGTTGGGTGAAGAAGGGTGTAGAGATTCAAGTAACCAATAAATGTAAATTAAAATTTGGGATTAACCCACAATGCATTGATGAGGTAGAAGCAAATGTGATTCCTCTTGATGCATTTGATATGGTGTTTGGAAGTCGTTACTTGTCTCTTAAGGATGCTAGATTCACAAGGACTAACAGTTACTGATGGGTCAATGATGAGATCAGCGATAGCATCAAGGGGCATCAAAGCAAGCTCAAACTTGCCTTGGTAAAGTGCCAACCAAGCGTAAAGACTCATTCAGGGAAATAATCATTTTTTTTACTTCTTTTGAAGGATAAGCAAGATGATGGGTTAGAGATTTCTGAAATTGATAGTACTAACAAGGGCTTGAGGGGATTGGATGAGTTTTTGCATTCTTTTCAAAATGTGTTCCAAACTCTTAAAAGTGTACCTGCAAAAAGGGAAGTAGAACATGAGATGTAATTGTTGTCTGAATCTTTTCTACCTAACATTGGTTTGTATAGACAATTACTTTTGGAGAGTAATGAGATTACGAAACATCTCTAAGAGTTGTTGGAACAAAGCATCATACACCTAAGTACTTCACCATCTGGGTCACCCATTGTGATGGTACAAAAGAAGGATGGATCTTGGAGAATGTTCATAGACTATAGAGCCTTGAACAAGATCACTATAAAGAATAAATATCCATTTCCATGGAATGATGGCTTGTTGGACCAACTTAAGCATGCTAAGTACTTTACAAAGTCAAATCAAGTTATCATCAAGTTTGTATGAGTAGGATGTATGTAAGACAACCTTCAAAACAAAACAAGGTTTGTACGAATGGTTGGTACTTTCATTTGGTTTATGTAATGCATTTGCTACATTTATAAGACTGATGAATGATGTATTGAGACCTTTTATATATACATGTGCCATAGTTTATCTAGGTGACATTTTGATTTTCAATGCTACATGGGAAGAACATCTTACTCATTTGAAACTTATCTTAAGTGTTGAAATAAAAACAGATATTGTGCAATATAAAAATATGGGAGTTTGCAAAACAATTATTTGTCTATTTGGGGCATGTGGTTGAATGAGGAGAATTGAGAGTGGATCTAGCAGAGGTTGAGGTTATCACTAATTGGCCCACACCTAGGAGTGCTGCCAACATGAAGAAGTTTATTCTAGCTTTCTCTACATTTTCAGCACCTCTACATACAATTGCAGCCATGAGTAGGAAATTTTATTGGGGTAAAGAACATGATTGTGATTTTGATTCATTGATATATAAAATGAGCCATGCACCGGTCCTTGCTCTTCCTCATTTGCAGTAGCCATTCGAAGTTGAGATGGATTCAAGTGAATATGCTATGGAGGCAGTTTTTTTGCGAAGAGGTAAGCTTATTTGTTATCATTCAGAGGTATTTTCTTCAGTAGGAAGGGGTTATCTTGTTTATGATAAACAAATGCATGCACTAGTTCAAGAAATAAAGGGAAATGTTATTTGTTGGGTAAAGAAACTATTGTGCATACTGATCACAAACCTCTTCTATATTTACCAGTGCAACATAATTTGCAGTAGGCAAAACACTACAAATGAATGGGTTTTCTTCAACCATTCCATTTGATGATCAAGTACAAGAAGAAAACAAAAATGTTGTGGCAAATATGTTATTTAGGTTACCAATAAAGCAAGTTTCAACTTTGGCAACAATCTCACAACTTGAGCCTTTCACAAAAGAGGTTTATGAGGAAGTATATGCACGAAATGTAGACTTTGGGAAGACATTCCAACAATTGTAGGCCAAGAAGGTTGACAATGAAGGCAAAGATGAATGCTACCTTAAGGCTGGCCTACTCTTCAAGTGGGATAAGCTATGTGTGCCAAAAGTGAAACGATTTCTATTGATGAGGGAAGCACTTACTTCAAAGGTCTTAAGACACTTTTATGTTGGTAAGACCATGGATTATCTACAAAGTTGTGGCCCAATATGCAAGAATAAGTATCTAAATTCTTTAAGGATGTAAGTTATGTTATACAAGCAAGCCTAACATTAGGAAAGGAGGATTGTACATGCCACTACCTATATTTAATAGACCATGGGGGAGCATTTCAATGGATTTTGTAGGAGGATTACTAATGTCCAAGCATGGTCATGACTATCTATGTGTTGTTGTAGATAGATTCAGCAAATGTATGTGTTGATTGCATGTAAGAAACTTGTAAAAAGACATGAAGCAACTGAACTTTTATTTTCTAATGTTTAAGTGCATTTTGTGTTACCTAAGTCAATTGTTTCAGACACACAGATTCCATATTCTTGGGGAAGTTTTGGACCACCTTGTGGGGCAAGATAGATCTCAAGTTCCAACGAAGCACAACTTTCCATCCCTAAATTGATGGGCAAATGAAAGTTGTCAATTGGACTTTGGTGCTGCTGATTAGAGATTAGAGCAAGAAGTATCTAAGGACTTGGGATGAGTATTTGGCATACATCCTGCACTTATACAACAGGGCAATAAATACATCCACTAATAAGTCACCAGCTGAAGCATGTTTGGGCTATTTTCCAACTAATCCTCTTGATGTTGTAATGGAACAATAGTTAGGGTAGATAAATAAGATTTAGAGGTGACAAGGGCAAAATAAATCATTGAGAGGATTAGGTAAATCCATCTTAAAGTGAATGATCAAATGGAGAAGTCTCAAGCTAAGTAAAGGCTAAGCATGACCAACACTAGAAGGAGCACACACTAAAGGTGGGTGATAAGGTGTGGTTTACTTTAGCAAGGAAAGACTTGAAGAACAAGCTAGGAATATGGCCCATTTGCCATCTTGGAGAAAATGTTTTCAGGTTTGATTTACCCTCATTCATGAGAATGTATTTGGTTGTGAATTGTGAGAATTTGAGCTTGTATGTACCATCCATGCTAGATGAGAAAGAAGAAAGACAATTACTACCTTTTTAGAAGACTTAATTGTGGATGCACAAGGAGAGTTGGAGGAGGAAATAGTGTTGCAACAGAAAGTCAGAGAAACTTGCAAGGGAGCATAAGAGTGTTGGCATATTGGCTTTAAAGGGAAAACACCAAGGCAAGCAAGATGGTACTCCAAGGAGAAAGTGGAAGAGTTGTTTCCACATCTCCTTTCCCATTAAGATTTTGTGTGACCAAAAACTTGTCAGAAAGGGAGGTATGATCCATGAGGATCCATAAAAACAATCCATACATCAGACATCAAGGTCTGAACCTAGTTTCAATCATCAACAAAGCTTCATAAGGAGAGTTCCAGGCCTGGTGACGAAACTGCCGCTTTATGCAAGTGGTGGTTACATAAGCATCGGTTCTTGCAGAGGGGCAATTTTGAAACCACCAGTCTACATTAACCTGTGGTTTATGCCTATGGTAACCGTACACATATGATATCGACTGAAAAGGTGTCTTATCAGATTCTAAGATGATTGGAGATCCTTTAATGCACAAAAGGACATCTCCGAGGAGAATTAGAAGGATGCATGCATATAGAAAAGGCATTGGTGAACAAAGTTGGTATTCGGTTGTTTGTAGGAAGAATTGGAGAAATGAGTAGTGAGAGAAATAGCAGTTTGTTGTACTTATTCTAATATTCTCATTGCAATCTCTCTTTGGTCATAAGGAGATAGGAAGCAGAGCAATTTCCTCTTCCAATTGTTTTTTCCTATACTATAATTTTTCAGACCAAAATCTGTGTGTTTCCATGTTTATCTGTTCTGTTCATGTTTCTTGCATTTATGTTTTAGTTCTTAAAGTACTGCTAATCTTCCGACACATTGTATTAATTCTAAGTCATATGAGTAAATTGAACTGTCATTTTGAAGTAAATTTGAAGTAGAACAACAAATTGTGATTCCGTGAATTCTAACAAAGCTTGTACTTGAAGTTTATAGATCACTTTGGCATATTCAATAGGACTAAGCTAATCTATGACAAGATCGTATTGATTTGGAGCTATATGCAAAGATTGTCAAGTTTAATTAATGTTTAAAGTTGGAATATTCACATGTAATATATTGATTTTTGGTGGTACGAGCTGATTTAGGTGTCTGCCACATATTTGTGTCATTTTAAAGTCCTTATTGTAAGCACAACATGGTGCACTCTATATGCAGTGTTATAAATTGTTTGTAAACCTTGATAACTGATTGTAAGGCTTGAGAAGTCATTATCAACACATATGCTAATCCGATATTGTTCTTGTAGGAAGGAGATGTTCATTTTCATTTATCGGGAACCATATGGCTAAAGGAGTGGTTATTTACCTTTTCTAAATGACTCCAATGGATGAGTTTTGGTGGCTAAAAACAATCTAGTAAACATCTAATCCATTCTATTGTTATATTGAGATAGAAAATTATATATTGAAAATGCAACAAGTGTAACAAAATCATAAAATTGAGAATCTAGGACATCCCAAAAAATTTGCAGAATCACTGAGTCCAGTGGTGAGTTTGGTTAGATTTGCAGGTCTTGCATTTGGGCTCGACAATTCTATGTTTTTTCAATCTTTTTCTAAAAAAATGCAAAAAAAAAAACCCAATAAAATAAAAATAAAAAGATACAAACCTAAACCTAAAAGATACTTTAACCCACTCAAACACTCATTCAAACCTTATTTTTATGAGCTCCTTCAATATTTTACTTTCCTAACACTCACACCATTGTGATTGACTCATTTTATTTTTTTTGTTTTTGCTACTATTGTGCTGATTGTTTGTGTGTAAAAATTGGATCCAACTTGGATAATGAGGTGATTACTAGATATTGTGCGAATCGGTGGAGCCAATTTAGTGGATCATTCTCCACAACATTGAATAAAGATGTTGTGGAGGATGATCTTGTTGATACCTTGAGGGCGGGTACAATTTTTGTAGCCATTTTCTTGATGCACACAATATGTTGTAGGGTCCAATGTGGTGGATCTTGTGTACTTATAGGGCCATGCAAGGTCTTCTCAACCATAGTTGGAATAAACCGTTTGGGGCGAGTACTTATAGGGCCCAAAATGGGTAATCGACGCTTATTCGACCCTCTTGATTGAATAACCGACAATAACCAGTAAAGACAAAAAATAGTCGATTTTTTAAAAAAACGTTATTTTCTAGAAATTATAGAAACAAAATAGATGCAATGAGTCTACAAAACATACGAAAAGTAGTTTCTATTAGATTTGAATACATATAATGTACAAAATCGCATAATCATGCGAATACAACAAAGTTTCAAAGTACAAATAGACTTATAGTCTTATACAAGAATCTACAAGACTACAAGTACAAATTACAATCATCTATAATTTTCTCTTTCTTGCCCTCTGAAAAAATAAGGGAGGCTTTGAAACTCTAGTCCTCCCACTCCGCTGACCCGCCTTGCTCTGTCTAGAAGGTTGCACCTGCCCCTATGGCTCCATCACCTTTGCCTTTGCCTCATCTCCAAGGATGTCCTTCAATCCAATCTTTACTCTTGCTTCAACTGCACCCTCCATAGCTTGCCTCTTGAAATTATCAATCTTCTCTTTTATGAACATGGGCCTCCTCCCCCTATGCAATCCAATCGCTGTAGGGATCGATGTCATCTAGATCTATAGGCTTCTCCGATGCATTCTCCAACTTTGTGCGAAGTTGAAGGTTGTATTGCACAAACACCAAGTCATTGAGTTATTGTTGACTCAACTTGTTGCACTTCGTGTGAATGGAGTCAAACAAACTCTAATTGCGTTCACATCCAAAAGCGCTACAAGGTTGAGATAAAATCTTAAGGGCTAGCATTTGAAGATTTGGGGTATTTCCACCCCAATCTTCCCACCATGACTCTGCAAACAAGATATTCAAAACTTTGTAAGAAATTAATGACTACTATAAATTTGTAAATATGTAATTGATAAGGTACAAGCACAACTACAAGTAAAGACTTCATTTTGTATTCCCTGGTGACTGCGTGGTTCTCCCTTAAATGGCCAATGCTGAAGAAAAGAGCCTTCCCTTTGCTTGCTTGTAGTTCTGTAGCTCTGAAATAATGAGATCCCTCACCTCAATGTTAGGGGTCATACTCTCAATGCATGTTGAGAGTCCCTCCATAACCTCTCCACTAACATTTGTGAAGCCATCATAGTAGAAAAACTTGGGGTTAATGTAGTACCCCTCTGCATGGATGGGTTGGTGGAGTTGATTGTTCCACCTCCGATCAATCAACTTTCAAATGGAATCAAATCTGACACGATCCTCTCTATAATAATGTTGCACTGCCTCTTTGGCCTTATCTATGGCCTCATAAATATATCCCATTGGGTTTTGTTTTCCATCAACCAATCACAAAACTATCACCAAAGGCTCCAAAAGCTACAAAGTTACAAACAAATTAAAGTTAAGACTTAGTGTTACAAACTTATAGATAAATTATAAAAGAAAAACTGTAAGTGTAAAAAATTGAAAACAAGGGAGACAATTTCAAATTTAAATTGCAATTTTAAGCTACCTTCACAATCTCTGTAGCTTTCATTTCAAAGGCCTCACTGAAAACTATCTTCGAAACCTTCACTCCAACTTTCTTTGAATAAGAGGACTCCATCCATGCTTGAGAGACAAACATTTGCTTCAAAGGAGTCAACAAACTACAAATACTTTGCAATGTAAGGAAGTTCATTGCAAACCTCGTGATCCCTGCTCGAATAAGCTCCTTTCCCTTGGTGTGCTCTCTCATTAAGTTGAGAACCCAAGGGTGATTATAGATATACTTAGTTATTTCTCTGGTTTTTTCGACAACTGGTCTCACCCAATCTAGTTTACCTATATCTTCGAAAAGAAGGTCAAGGCAATGCGCTGCACAAGGTGTCCAAAAGAGATATGGATGTCTCTCAATAAGAAGTCTCCTAGCTGCCACACATGCTGCTGCATTGTCTATAATAATTTGGACAACATTCTCGATGCCCACCTCTAAGACCACCTCCTTTAGCATCAAACTCAAAGTTTTTGCATTTTTAATTTTATTTGATGCATCAATAGATTTCAAAAATACAAGCTCACCATTTGAAGACACCAAAAAGTTGATTAGGGTGCGGTTCCTTCCATCTGTCCATCCATCAGAAAGAACGGTGCATCCAAATTTACGCCGCAATCTCTTGTGATCTTCAACCATCAAGTTTGTGTCTTCAACTGCATTCTTGATCAACTTTTCACTCAAGTCTTTTCGAGAGGGTGCCTTGTACCCTTTCTTTGCAACTGTCAAAGTTGTAACCAAATATTCTCAGTACGGGTTGTTTGCCAGGTTGAAAGGAAGGTTAAGTACCAAAAATTTGCGCATGTTTTATTTGCTTCTGCATGCGCTTATTTGTTCCATCTTGTAGCTTCAAGTGAAGGTTGTGCCCCATGAGTGTTTCTAGGCACAAAGAAGTGTAACTAAGATGAAAGTGCTGCAGATGTACCATGGTGCTTGCGTGGACCACGACTAGAGCCCACAATCTCTGTCATTGCTACTGTTTCTTCTTTCGCTGATGTGGCACCATTGGTTGTTGATAGGGTTGATTGCGTCTTTTTCCTCTCTAATTTCTTTTCATTCAATGAAGCAAGCTCCACTGTCTCTCATTTTGCCTCTTCAATGACATTGGGACAAGGCGTAACGTCACAGTTAGTAATGCATACAAGATAGTACTTCATGCGATTGATGTCTCTTGACATCGTCTTCAAATAAAAGTTGCGAATCGAAACTGTCTGAGACGTTCCAACCTGCGTAGCATACTTCCATGCACCTGTGCGAGTATGGGGGGGAGCCAACTAACTACCACTGACTAAATGTGATCCTGATGCACTACTGGATACCATTACTTGTTAATGGATAACCTACAAAGCGCAACAATGTTAAAATCAACATAAAAAATTTAAAAAATAAAAACATAAATGATTAAATACAAAATATTAATTAAAATATGATAAATAAATGATAATTATAAATTATAAAATGGAAACTAAAATGCATTTACGATTTACAATTTTAACAATCAAATTAAAAATATAATCTATAATGATTATTTAACAAAATAATAAATAACAATTTTAAATAAATAATAAACATGAAATTTTAACGGGAATGCATAAAATTTGACGGAATGCATCAAATTTTTATACTAAGCAACAAAAATAATTATCAAACATGTATTTAATTTAATTAAAAAACTTTACATACCTGGAATTAAAAAAAAAAAAAATGTATGAAATTTACAGAAATTCATGAAATGCATGTAATAAAAATGAAATTCATCAAATTCGTACACTAAGCATCACAAATATGTAGCAAACATGTTTTCAATTGCATTAGAATTAATTTACATGCTTGGAAATTTTTTTTTAAAAAAATGCATGAAATTTGACGGAAATTCATGGAATGCATGCAGTTAAAATGGAATGCATAAAATTTGTATACTAATCATCACAAATATGTCTAACATGTTTTCAATCAATTTATAATTCATTTCTATGCTTGGAAATTTATAAAAAAAAATTGAAATGAACTAACATGGAAATTTCTTGCTCAAATCTTCTTAATCTGCCTTAGAACGCTCCAAATCTTGTTTGAGTGAAGAGAGAGGAGGTGTGATGCATTTTATAACACTCTAATCTGTGTTTTTTCTACGTTTGAGGAGCGTTTGGGGGGTCAAAGACGCATTTCAACATGTTGGTAGCGTCAAACCCACGTGGGTTCCGCGGGATGTAGAATCGGCGAGTAACCGGTGGTTACTCACTGGGTTTTTAAAAAAAAAAAAAAAACTGTTTCGGCGGTTACGAGTGGCGAGTATTCGCCACAGGGAATTCCCGATGAACCAACTATGTTCTCAACCTTAGTTGGAACTTTTATATTATGTTTTTTGTTGATGCCATTGCCATGGATTTCTAAATCGATATTTTGTGTACAAGGAAACAATTTTATGAATATAAAAGAAACTCTTTTTTAATATCAGCTCGTAAGTTTCAGGCTTCAAGTTCAATGGTTTAACTTCGAACATTCAATATCGCATTATTTACTTACTTCTTTGTGTATACATGTTTATGTTAGATATAATTCACTAGTTTTGAGTGTATTTAAAGGGATCTGATATGGAATGCATTTTAAAAAAAATCCTCTAAAATTTGCTATTTCTAATGATTTTTAAAAAATTTCCAAGCCTTGGCCAAGTTTTGTTGCTTAGTCTGAATCCGTGTCAAAAATAGGATTGTCAAGTTTTTTCCGAGTCTGAGTCTTGTTACTATGCTAAATTAGAACATTTCACTACTCTGGAACTGTGTTTCAATGAGGCTGTGAGCATGTGGTTACTATATACGATATCAGGTGTTAAAAACATAAACACTGAATACTTTGTCAAAAGAAGCCTTTGTTCTGTAATTTAAGCAAACAAAAATTATTAAAGGTCACTCCTAATGGATTTTTCATTTTTTGGATGATGTTACAATCGGTATCAGAAACACACACTGTGGCCAGAGTAATATCATGGTCAAAACCTGTCCTACATGAAAAGCTTACTAATAAATCTGTTATAAATGGTCTTTTCTATTAATACAAGTGAGAAATTTAAAGATATTTCGGTCTCATAGTTGAAGAGATTTGATGGAATAATGCCATCAAAAGGATAATCACGTGTACGCTTATGGGGTGTCATACTGAGACAAAGCAGTTCTTCACCCAGCTTTCTGTTATTTATACTTTGGTTTTACTAATGTATCATCCCTCTGCAGTTGCTTCTAGACTGCTGATTCTTTCTTTCTTTCAATTTAGAAGACTTAACATTTTTCAGCTGCTTTGAGTAATAAATCCTCCAGGAACTCCTATATTACAGTCATACAACTTTGAATAATATGGATTGTAACAAGCAGCATTGAACACCAAGTTTATGATGTACATATCAAGGAAACTAAGAATCTTATCCGGCCAAAAATATATAGATGATAACTGTATCTTTCCCAACTTTATTGTCTATGAGGAGTGCAAATAAAGCATGTTTTGCTGTTAAGAGGATTGCTTTTATGCCTCTTGTATATTCTTTATATTGTTGCAATATTTTATTTTTAAAGAATTTTGGCTGCCAATCAGTAGTGTTTTATGTTCCTTATTTGGGAGAGATATAGTCACCGTGTGGTGTAGTGATGTACTTAATGTTTGAGCTAGAAACAAACACCTAGCTTGCCTAAAATAAACAGACAATAAGAACATGTTTTCTTGCATATTTGGAATATAGAAACAAGATCTCAATTAAAAGTATGCTCAGTTAATTGTTATCGGTTTTTATTCCTTTAACAGGTTTTGGCATGTGAACTATTTGAAGGGCTGTTATAAACACCGTGCACTGAATATTGCAGGCTGCTTATGCTTTGCTACTAGTTGGCATGCCTTTGGGATCACAACTTCCGGATGCTTCATGGTCCTCTGCTTTCTATTTTCTCTACCTAGGAGTTTGGACACTCTATGTTGGCAGCCATAGGAGGTATGCTACATTTATGCGTACAGCTGACTCCTACCTTTCATACAAATATCAGATCTTATCTATTTATCCTGGTATCGCCATTAAGATAAGAGACGACGACGGTGACCACGGAATGCAAAAGAAGTTTACTGCAGAAAATATATTTGGATTAATTTTAAAACCTTGTGATGGTTATCAGATCTATTTCTGGTCAGGTTAAGTTGTGGTTATAATTTGTCTAGGATATGAGCTTGAAGATAAAACATTTAGTTTATCATTTTCTATTCAGGATTTTGAGGCTTATTATCCATTACACATACTTTTCTTACAGTGTTTTTCTGATGCAAACTTTCAAGGCTTGGATTAGGACCATACATCTTTAGAGAATTGTTCTATACTTCAAGTGTTGTTCTGGCCATAGTAGTAGAGTGTGATTTTAACGTGATTAATTTTTATACTTGGCCCAAAATGTTTTTTTCAACCCAGTTTTTTGGTGCTTTTTTCAACAAATCAATCCTCAAAGCCTTATGTGATGGGGCAATTTGAAATGTTGTCTATAGTGAAAAAAAATGTAAATACATCAAAAAAATTAAAAAAAACTAAACCTAACCTTAACCAATAACCCTAACCCTCCTCTATGGTGGATGTTATATTTGACGTTCATTTGAACATATTTAATATTTTTAGCTATGAAAAATGGTGGAAATATTTCTCATTATAACTCCCTAATAATCTACCCTTGGATTAAAACCTTGTAGGCCAAATACAACCAGGGGAAACATTCATGCCTTTTCTAGCTCTCACACTACACATGGAGTGCAAACCACGCTAGAGAGTACATGTTGGAAATTTATTGTTCACAAGCAGGTAAAGAAGACAATCTCCAAATTTTGGTACAACTCTAACTTGTAGTTTAATGTGGCCAGATCTCCATATTGACAAAGTATGACAGATGCAATTGCAATTGCAAGTTTTGGGTTCACTGCCCCATAATATGAGGCTTTGCATACTAATCTATTGAAGGACATTGTACAAGATGTGAGCGATGTTCTTACAAAACATCATAAGGAATGGCAAAAATTAGGATGCACTATAATGCTAGATGGATGGATGTATTAAGCCGCACACTCATCAACTTCCTTGTGTCATATGACATTGGCACAATTTTTCTGAAGAGTGTCAATGAATCTGAGATGATAAAATAGGGCAAGCCACTATCTCATCTATTTGATGAGGTTGTGATTGAGATGAGGCCGCAAAATGTAGTCCAATTCATTATAGATAATGTTGTTTGTGTGGCTACCAAGAGGCTTCTTATGGACAAATATGGAGCTATGTTTTGGACTCCATATGTGTCACATTGTCCTAATTTGACTTTTGGATTACACAAAAAAAATTCCATGGGTGAAAAAGATTTTGCAAAAATCCCACACAAGAGTGTTTAATATAATGCACACATTCATAGATGGAAAGAAACTTTTTAGCGAGGGGTGACAAGGTTTACAACCAACTTCTTTGCATTGAAGACTCTTTTCCAACAACAAATGAATTTAATATGAATAATCATTTCAACTAAGTGGATGGAATCTTCCTCTATGAAACATATAGAGGGAAAAATGGTGGCCACCTATGTTTTATCACTGTCTTTTTGGGAAGAGGTAGAGAAAATTATGTTTTTCTTTGAGCCTCTAGTTCAAATTTTTCAGAATTGTCGATGGGGTTAAACACGCATGGGTTATCTATATGAGGCAATTGATAGGGCCAAAGACGCTATTAGGAGTAGATTGGAGAATAAAAGGGCCAAATACATGTCATTATAGGAGATAGCTGATAAAATATAGGATTGACAGATGCATTATCTCCTCCATGCAGTTGAATATTTATTGAATCCAACATTGTTCTTTAGTGGCTTATTTCGAGATGATGCAGAGGTCACAAAGGGCCTATTCAAGTGCATGAAGAGAATGTTTCCTAGGGATATTTTGAGGTAGTTATGGGAGAGTTTATGATGTACAAGCAGGCAAGGGGTTTCTTTTCTAATAAGGTAGCCATCACAAGGAGGAAGACTTTCTAACAATGTAGACAGTTTTTCTACATACGCATGGTGAAAGTGTTAAATTTTGATTAAATTATGTATGTTACAATGTTGACAAAATCTATTTTTGTAGCACAATGGTGAGATTTTTTTTGGCAAAGAAACCAATCACGTTTGATGAATAGCAATGCACATTTTAAGCCAGCTATGTACTTCACTGTAATGTCCGCTTTAGGGCTGAAATTAAAACAAATGAGTTTTTGAACAAACACTATTCAAATATGCAAATTTTTGAATTTATTCAAACCCTAACCAAAGAAGATAATTTTTTGATTTTTTTCAGCAAACCCTAGTTATTCAAAACCCTTAAAAAATCTAAAATAAATTTTTCAAACCCTAGCAGAAAATTCAACAAATATTTCAAACGGAAATTAGGGCATAAAATCATTCTACCAACTCAGCGCTATTGGCGCCACATGTAAGAAAATTATAGTGAAGTAAATAATGATTTTTATGGCTTTTTCCAATCTGAAAATGCTGGCAAATATATCTGAAAATAGAGATAAATACAAAATTAATTATAGGAAAATTCAGAATATTATTTAGGCTTGATATAGCCTAACAAACTCTGAATTGGGCCTCCCCAATCAAGTCGCCCAGCTGCAATTAAATAATTAATTGCTTATGACACAACACCAAACCTTAGAAGAGGGTTTCCAAGCTCCCAAATGTAGCACATCACTAGTGATAGGGGTCTTCAACACAAACCTGTTCGCTGCCCTGGAAATGGCTTCAAACCCTTCCCCAATGGCCTCAAACCAAGTCGCCACACTCCTTGTCCTAGTTGCCACATTTTGCAAGCAAATCGCCACACCTTAGGAAGGGTCAAAGCTGTGAATTCTGTGTTTGATGATCAATTACAACACTTGAACTAGTGCTGTTCTAGATGAAGAATAGGGGTTATCATCCCTAAACCTTCCTTGGCCTTGAAGGGTTTTGTTTTCAAGTTCTTCGTCAAGGTTTTCGTGCTTAAATTCAAAATTTCGATTATCATAATATGCATCACCTCCAAATGATCCTCCACTCTCATTCATATCCATTCCCCCAAGGTGTGCGTTCCATTTTGGATAGAAGACCTTTTTCAAATATTAAAAGAACACTCCTTATATCCACATAAGTGGTTTGGGTGCCCATGACCCTTAAAAGACCACAATTTAAGTGAATTTTATAACAAGAAAGTACTTTTACAAATGTGCTTAAGAAACCCCTAGTGTTTCCCTTCTTTCTTTTTCTTTTAGCCAGTGGGAAACAAATCAAGGCTAAGGGTTTTCAATGGCTCCACAATCAAAAGAGGGAAATGACAATTCTCCACGCCCAAAATTGCTTGTCCTTAAGCAATAGCCATATCCAGGGGGCTACCCCAACGATTAGATTCACATCAGTCATGTTCCTTGCTTCCTTCCATGGGAGAAAAGCCTCATGTTGAAGCCTTTTTCTGTCGTACTTGAAGAAATCTGGCTGCCCATATGTGTCGGGAGCAAAAATACCGCATAGTGTAGTCCTTCTCCAAATGAAAGGTTGCCATGGCTGTACCTCCCATTGCTAGGCATGGACCAGCTGTTAGTACTCTCTGGAATAGCCGCCAAGCTCAATCCTTTTTCAAACAAGTGGCTGCCCTTGCTGTAGCTTTCATTATGGAACACATAACAGCTGTTAGTCCCCTCAAGACTGTCCTTCAAGCACACAATTCCAAACACCCTAAGGGCTGGAAGCTTCCTCAAAAGGGATGTAATCCAATCTTCCACTCTTATACTCATGTGCTCCCTTATTTGTAAGGGAAATATCCTCAAGGTACTGCTGTGTTTGGAGTTTATAGGGCTGTGATGATGCAATCTGAACTCTTCGCTGTACGGATGGGTTATACCTTCAAAAATCAGGTACAAATCAGACCCCATGGGGGGTGGAGATGTGTCAAAATAGCCACAATTTGGTCCTAATGGTGATCTTGCACATAGAACAAATACGTTAGTGAAAACAAGAGTGTTTATCAACACTTTTCCACAGACTTCACCATGCTTAAAAAACATGGTATTAGATTTTCTTCTCTCACGGGTTCTCCAAGGTTTGTTTATGTTCATCCATATATGACTGTAGCATGATATTTCCTTTCTCCAAATCACTCCTTCCTGTTAGAAAGGAATGCTCCTCTCAACTTGGCTACAATCCATCCCTCAATGCCCATCCTCCTGTGGCCCTTCATTTTGGTGGGAAAGGTTCCACAAACAATGCTGTACTTGACGTTTGGGGGCCTGTAATCGAAGATTATAGCCTTGTGCTTGCCAAAACACTTGAAGTTATTCACTCCCAACTCATCATTAGGGAGTTCCCTCATACATCTCACCCGTGAAGAACATGCCATGAGCCTACAACTTATTTCAGAGAGGCTGGAAGAGTCATGAATAGCATGACAGGGAAATATAACATGGCTGCCCCTTATAGCAATCTCCCCTTGTATGTGTAACTTGGAATGGTGGCTCCTTGGGAATGTGCCCCCATGGGCCCATACCCCTTAAGGTTCTTAATGTACCTTAAAGCTTCCTTATCAAATCAAAGGTATGGCTGACCAATGAAATAAACAATTTTGAACAACCTTGGAAACATACTTTTTGTGTGGATACCTTGTTGAGGTGGGCAACCTTGCCATGATGCCCAAGTGAATTTCCATTGCTTATCCTCTTGCTTCTCTTTCCAAATATGCCCTTCGTATACATCATGAATGCATAAAGTTTGAGGGTTTTTTCCCTCTATGGTGCTGCCCCTATCATGTCTTCCTCTCCTCATGAGTTGAGGATTATTTGTAGCCATCATACCAAATTTTCCAGAATTTATTGTACCTGAATGAAGCTGGCTTTCCACCAAACTTTTCAACCTTCTTGTACATGCATAGGGCTGACCCTGTACATATTTTCCAGAATTTGTCCCTTCACAATTTTCAGAATTTTCGATGTATGGGACAATCTGATTTTGCACAAAAACCTCAAAATTTTCTGAGTATGTCATGGACCTATTCCTCATAACCATCTCCGATTTCCTTATTCCGTTCACCAGCGGAATTTTTACCCTATGGAAGGGCTGTAATGAATCTTCATTTTCAGAATTTACAATGTTGCTAAAACAAGAATTTGAGGGGTCTTCAACATACCTTAGTGGCTGCTCATACTCAGATTTGGCCACTCCCTTAGGCCCTTCGAATGAACAACACCTTCCAACATTCATGTGTACATCACTGAGAACCGGAAAGAAGGAATCCATGCCCTTTTTGTTACTCCAAGCATCATTCATTTCATCATCACCTTCATGTGGTGGTCCATGATGATGGCAGCCTTGCCATGGGGCACTAATCAATATCCAAATCGCCATTGGCTCATTTTTTTGTATATGTTGCCCTTTATAACAGCTTCACCTAGATGCCATATTAGTAAGCAACAATTTTGAAACATTCTCATACCTTTGGCTGCCCATTACCTGTCCACCCTTCGTGACACCTTCAATATCTTTTGCTTCGGAATTTAGAAATGCTTCTTTCAAGGCATGCTTATCTAAGAGGGGCTGAACATACATATTTCAGTACTGTTCTGAAAATGAGAATGTGAGGTTAACCTTGATCCTCACCAAACCATCTGGATCCCATATACACCAACAGACTTGGACTTGAATTGGAAAATCTACACACTCACAGCTGCAACTTGTTCCTTAGACTTTATTGGAGAAATTCCTTCATTTAGTGCCCTTCATCTTGTCTTCATTCTTGGCATGATCTTCATGATGACCAAAATGTTGTAGGAACATGGTAGGAGGGTGATGCAACAAATTCTTGTCATGAGAATAATTAAATTGGTTATCTTCATATGCTGTTTTGAAAATTGCAGCAAACTAAAAATGAACAATAGTACCTGGAATTTTCGCTTTGACCTTCAACTTCTCTTCCTCAACATGCAATATGAATTCTTTCTTTTTAGTGCCTATCCCTTGCAACTCCTGAACTTGTTGGACAACTTCTTTTGGCTATCTCAAAATTTGAGAATTTTTTCCATTTGGCTGCCCCTTATTCAAATGGAAAGTGTTCGTTTGCTGCCCCATAAATCCTGAGACAGCTTCCTCTTGCTGCTTTGAAATTTCATAATTTAGGACCTCAAAATTTTCAGTACTTTGTTCCCCTTTATCAAGTTGAAACATCCCCTTTGGCTGTCCCAAATTTTGTGATTTGTAAAACTCATAAAATTCTACACTTGGCTACCCTTTTGCTGCTCAAAGGGCTTCAAGGTACCAATTTTCTGTTGCTCACTAACCCCTTTCAATGTTGACTTTATGCCCTCTTTTGATGATGAATCTTTAGGGCAAATAGCTAGTGGCTCCTCCATCACAAGGGCATATTTCTTTTCTACATGCCAAGCATGCCTTGAATATCTTTGTGTAGCTCTTGGGGTTGACCTTGTTCCAATCTCAACTCGTTCTTCCTTCGATTGCCTTGGAAGGGAGGTAGGCCGGAATGTCCTAAGTAAAGAGTCACTTGTGACCTTTGGTCGCTGAAAACTAATGTTTGCCCTAGGAAGGCTCCCTTCACCATTTAAATTTTTCATGGTGTAGATCATTTTGCTATCATATCATTCAATCTTTCTTGTACTTGGGTAAGCTTCTCCAATCTAGCACCATCCAAAAATTTGAAAGCCATATATCTTCCTTTTTGTCACTATTTGACCTTATAAACCCTCAAACCCCATAGCTGGCCAAGAAATTGGCTTTGATACCACTGTAATATCTCGTTTAGGGCTAAAACTAAAGGGGTTTTCTAACAAACCCTATTCAAATATGCAAATTTTTGAATTTATTCAAATCCTAACCAAAGAAGATAATTTTTTGATTTTTTCAGCAAACCCTAGTTATTCAAAACCCTCACAAAATTTGAAATAAGTTGTTCAAACCCTAGCAAAAAATTCAACAAATATTCCAAGGGAAATTAGGGCATAAAATCATATAACCAACTCAACCCTATTGGTGCCACATGCAAGAAAATTATAGTGAAGTAAATACTGATTTTTTTCAATCTGAAAATGTTGGCAAATATATTAAAAAATAGGAATAAATATAGAATTAATTATTGAAAAATTTAGAATATTTTTTAGGCTTTAAATAGCCTAACAAACCCTTAATTGGGCCTCCCCAATCAAGTCGCCCCGCGGAAATTAAATAATTAATTGCTTATGACACAATGCTGAAACCCTAGGAGAGGGCTTCCAAGGTACCAAATGTAGTGCAGCTAGTGATAGGGGTCTTCAACACAAACCTGTTTGCTACCCTAAAAATGGCTTCAAACCTTTGCCCAATGTCCTCAAACCAAGTCACCACACTCCTTGATCTAGTTGCCACACTTTGCAAGCAAATTGCCACACCCTAAGAAGGGTCAAAACTATAAATTCTACTTTTAATGATCCTTCCTTAGCCTTGAAGGGTTTTGTCTTCAAGTCCTTGGTCAAGGGTTTTCATGCTTAGACTCAAAATTACAATTATCATAATATGCATCACCTCCAAATGATCCTCCACTCTCTTTTATATCCATTCTCCCAAGTGGTGTGTTCCATTTTGGAGGGAAGACCTCTTTCAAATAGTAAAAGAACACTAATTATAATCTACTTAAATGAATTTTATACCAATAAAGTACTTTTACAAATGTTCTTAAGAAACCCTAAGTGTTTCCCTTCTTTCTTTTTCTTTTAGCCCTTGGGAAACAAATCAAGGCTAAAGGTCTTCAATGGCTCCACGATCAAAAAGGGGACATGACATTCACTTGCTTGCGAGCGTAGTTGGAGTGCGTTCGAGCATATATATTCCAAAAAATGCAATCGACACACTCAAGAACGGATTAATGATTTGGTGTTTATCCACCACAATATTTACTTGAAGATAAAAAAACTCAAGGTTAAGAAATGTTGCATTTCTATTTCTCAATGCATATGAAAAGTGGATTTATATTTTTTAAAAGTATTATTCACCAAAGTCACTAACATATGCATTCTATTTGATAATGTTAGATACTGTCGAAGAAGATCAACCAATTGAATTTGACAAGATCAATCCAAAATCTGAATGGATTGAAAATAATGATGAGCCTATATATGATGAAATTGACTTTGACTTGTTGGAGAAGGTTGGGCATGACACTAAGATTGTCTATCATATTAGGAGATGCCCTAACCCTAGAGCTTCAACATCTACCCCTATTAATCCCTAGTCTACTTCGTTGCTATTGGCTCCCTCCTATTATTTTTTTATTTGTAAACAACAATAGCATGCATTTTGAAATGCAAATTAAACAGTCTAGAAATTAATGAAAGAAAACAATTGATTGATTTTGATGGCGTACAATCTCATTTAACTTCCTCTCATAATACGTATCTATTCTCTATGCAATTGAAATGCCTAATATGTATCTCTATGCAATGGAAATGCCTTTAAATTTAAAAAAAAAATAGTTTCTTCGACAGTTTTATGTTTTTCCGATTTTTTCTCGATTAATCACAATTTTTTAAAAAATACTTACACTTTTGAAAAAATGATTTTTTCCTCAAATGATTTTTGCTACTATGGTTTTGGCCACACTAACTAGCATTTAAACATCAGTACAATGATTCAACTTGTATTATTGGAATCTTGCCTAGAAACCTGTTGAGCATCCCCTTTTAGAAGGATAGATTGGCTTCACTCCCTTGGCCAATTTGTTTGGCATGGTAAGATTAGTATTTTGTCCTTGATCGGTGGTGAAAAAAAAATCTACTATAGTGCAAGAAAACACTATATGTCCCACAATGAACATCTACATATCTGAATATTTATGATTTGGGTTTCTTCCATTCATTTTGACTCCACCTACAACCATCTTTCGCAAAGTGTTCAAAGCGAGGTGTGGTTATGTGCAAACAAGTCACAACTTGAGGCAACTATATGTTTGTCCTACCCCACTTTATTTTGTGCATGGTCTAATTATGTATGTTGAATGTTTCATCTTATTTATGTTTTTGATTAATTAAGGCGGCAAACTAGGGGCCGAACCCTATACAGTCAAAAAAGACAGGAAGGCTGGCAAACAAAAAATGTCAGCACCGAACCAACGACACAGCCGAGAAACAAAGTCAGAAGCAAAACAAAACACTGAAAAGACTAGAGTCAGAAAGGACGAAACTACATAACTATAGAATTAACAAGATCCTTAAGATTCTCATTGTCCGCATTGTCAGCATTCCCTGGATTACCCACCGCTTCCAACATAGTCATATTAGCAGAATGTTATTTCGAAGGCCTTTGGCGAAGACCTTTTCCAGCTTTTGAATGCGGACCTTCAAGGCCCCAATATCTGTTTTCCAATCATTCTCATTCTCCGAACCCTCACCAGCTTCTTCTACATGCATCTTCTCCTTATTATCAGCAGTTCCCCTAGAATCAACACCCTGCTCTTCAGTGACCTCAAAAACCCGAGAAGCCTGTTTCCCACCAGTGTCCTCCGAAATTTCTTGAATTTCCGGCTCTTCATACCCCAATTACCGCCTTGACCTTTGAACAAGTAACAAGCCCTCGGTTTCGTTTGCACTGAATGCAGATGTGAAGGCTCATTTTACAAAATGGCCCACTGCGGTGACGTCTACTTTCATGCTTGAAAATAATTCCCCCTTGGTTTTCATGATGCGACTCTCGCACCTCCACCTCATGATACAAGGAATTAATCATGACAATCAAGGAAGTACTAAGGTTATCATTTACCATGATCCGCAATGGCCTTCTCCACGTGGACCGCCTTCGAAAGCTATCCTCGTCATCAATGTGCATCATTCATGCTCCGTCATCTCCTTTTGAATGATCTCTCTAATGTTTGGGGGTATATGAGCCCCTTGTCGCCATACCCTCCATCTTGAGAATTGCTGACCAAGGTTGGCACAAGCATCAACGACCCTGTTACCTTCTCTGTAGGTGTGGGTAATCTCAATTTTGGAAAACTTTTGTAAAAGAAATTGGATGTCCGTAATGATGTCTTTTAGATGGATACCAACGTTAGATGCTTTATTAACGGCATCTATGACCAACTTAGAATCTCCTTGAATATTCAATTTCTAATTCTTAGGGATATAGCTAACTTTAATCCCCAAAGTAAGGCCATAGTTTCAGCATAGTTATTGCTCTGGCAACCCATGCCACCAGCATAGACAACAGACATCCCTCCTTTTTCATTTCTTATTATTTCTCCTCCACTTGCTTTACCACTCAACTTGGATGCCCCATCAAAATTGAGTTTCATCCAATTGGGTTTAGGTGGTATCCATTTAGTATGAAGTCTCTGAAGAATTTTGAAATTATCATGCCCAGGGATAAGGTTTAAAACCTTCCATTTGACAGCAATTTGACTTTCAAATTCAAATAGGGGTTTCTCCGCAACACTAATATGAGCTGTTGTAACACTTTCCAAGATGGTCCTAGCAAAGGAGTTAAACACCTGAGCAACATTTCTAGCAGTGTCCCTGAAAACTCTGTGATTTCGCTCTTTCCATAAAGTCCAGCTCAAGCATGGCAGAGCTTGCTTCCATAATTCCTTAATCCAGGGATGTGTGAAGGTTGAGTTCTAGTTGAGAATTACTTCTTTAAGGTCAGAATTGCAAACCCATTCAATGCCAAAGTTGTTAAGTATTGTGCCCCATAAATCCCGGGTAAACTCACATTGTATGAATAGGTGTGAAACTGATTCCTCTTTAGAACCACACAGAAAACATTTGTTGACCAAAGTAAACCCCCTCTTTTGAAGGTTGTCCTGAGTAAGGATTTTGTTATGGGCAGCAGCCCACCAAAACAAGTTAATCTTTGGAATGAGTTTATGATTCCAAACCTTTTTCCATACCTCCTTACTATGAGCTTCAGGTGTAAGCAGATGATAGGTAGATTTGACAGAGAACGATCCATTCTTATTCGGCCACCAGTATTGTTCATCCTCCCAAGGGAAGAGCGGGGTTCTGATCTCCTGAACACATTGCTGGATCTCCCAAATTCTTGGGATAAACTCAGCCCTGTGCACACAACAATCCAAAAGGTTTTTCCAGCTCCTTATCCCATTGTTATTTTCCATATAATCACTAATCCTATCACCAAAGAACTGAGTAGTCAGGGCTATAATTTCTCCATAGTTTCCTTGGGAGATGAGAGGCTTGTTCCTTAACCAATTATCCTCCCAGAATTTAATCTGCCGGCCATTTTCAAGCTTCCACCTAATTCCCGGTTTGAGAAAACTTCTACTTTTTAACATTTTATTCCATATCACATACCTCTGGGGTAATCCCGCCTGTTGAAGAAAGTTGGAATCATCAATGCTATGCATGTATTTGGCATACATTATTTCCCCCCACTCACTGTTGTTGTGAATTAGATTCCAACTAACTTTTGAGAGGAGGGCTTTATTCATTTTCCTGATGGATCTTATATTAAGTCCACCATGAGATTTTAGGAGACACTTTTTCCCATCTGACTAAAGACATTCTCTGTTTGTCTTCCACTCCCGTCCATAAAAATTTCCTTTGGATCTGTTCCAGCTTTTTAGCAAAATACGTAAGAATTTTAAAAAAAGACATGAAGTAGGAATACCTTGCAAGGATGCCCGAAGAAGTTGCAGCGTACCCGCACTACTGAATAGTTTCTCCTTCCACCGAAGAAGTTTCCTCTGTGTACGTTCCACAATACCATTCCAAAAACCTGAAGATACCTCTTTAACCGAGAGTGGGAGACCTAGGTAGGTAGCTGGTAGGCCAGCGTCAGCACAATCTAAAATATCAATGATTATATGTCTAAGTTCATTGGGAGTGTTGAAGTACACATTGCTTTTCTGGAAATTTATTCTTTGTCTCGAGTCTCTGGCATAATCATTAAGTATATTCTTCCATCTTCTAGCTTCGATCACCGATGAGATGCCAAATAAGATGGTATCATCCACAAACTGCTGTATAACCATAGGATGAAGGGAAGAGGCAGGTTTGATGCCTACTAGCTTTTTTGAAACTATATCAGCTTGTATGTATCTTCCCAGTGCCTTAGCCATAATGATGAATAGGTACGGGGAGAGAGGGTCTCCCTGACGAATTCCTCTCGAGGAAGAGAAAAACCCTCTAGGAACACCATTAACCATCACTGAGAATTTAGTAGAAGAGACCGCATTCCATAATAAGCAAGACAATTTATCATTAAACCCAAATTTTTTAATCACTTGGAATAGAAAAGTCCATGAGACTCTATCATAAGCTTTGGATATATCAAGCTTGAGGGCCATCCTAGGGATTCTGCTCATATCCATGGAGTGGATAGTCTCATATGTGGTGATCATAGCATCAAGAATCTGTCTGCCCGAGATGAAACCTTTTTGAGCAGGAGAAATAATTTTGTCAAGCAAGGGTTGAATTCTCAAAACCAACATTTTTGTACATATCTTATACACAGTGTTGCATAAGCTAATGGGTCTGAAATCAACAAGGTGTAAAGGTTGAGATTTTTTAGGAACAAGTACAATGAAGGTATTATTGACTTGTTTCAAAAGTTTCCCAGATCTGAAAAAATCACGAACTGTAGCCGTGAGGTCCGCTCCAACAATCTCTCAATATTCCTGAAAGAATATAGGAGGAAAGCCATCAGGACCCGGGGCTTTAAAAGCGCCCATGGAGAATAAAACAACATGTACTTCATCGGATACAGCGTTTAACATTCCCAGATTGTCTTCTTCTGTTATCAAACAGGGGATTTTATCAATGAATTGACTCATAGATCTATCAATTCTATCATTATTGTTTTCTTCTGTAAGCAGATTCTGAAAGAACACCCTGGCTTCCTCCCCTATTTCGTTATCCTCAGTAATAATGTCTCCATAATCTAGGACAAGCTTAGTTATTGAGTTGGCTTTTCTATGTTTCATAGCTGAGAGATGGAAAAAAGCAGTGTTCTTATCACCCTCTTTAAGCCATTGAACACGGGATTTTTGTTTCCAGAAAACTTCTTCCCTTTCCACCAGATTCTTCTATTCTGAAGACAGACTGCTCTCTTCTTCTAAGGTGCCCTCAGAGTCATCCCCTTGATCAATCAGTTGCTGAATGGCCTTGAGTTTTTCCATTATATTTTTCTTCTGCTAGAAAAGCTACCCAAAACTGTATCTATTCCAGCCATAAACTTCTTGTTTAATGTGCTGGAGTTTCTTGACTATTCTAAACATGGGAGTACCTTGAATGGGAATATTCCACCATTGAGCCACCATTTGTCTAAAACCTTTGTGTTTAATCCACATAGCTTCAAAACGGAATGGAGGAGGTCCGTGATGTCCCTGATCTCTCCAATTGAGGATAATCGGGCAGTGGTCGGACATGGTTCTAGGTAGAGCCTGCGCCTGCATATTTTGATAATCATTCCAGTTGCTTGATATTAGAAATCTATTAACCTGAATCATTTGATCTCCTCTTCTTCTATTGGTCCAAGTAAAATTTTGGTTCTGTAGCTCTATGTCCAATAATCCCCAATCATTGATGAATTCAGCAAAGTCGAACATGCTGTCTAAGTAATCAATAATTCCACTCTGTTTTTCAGAAGGGTATAAAGGTGTGTTAAAATCTTCGGCTAACATCCATTTAGAATTTTGAGGATTAAACTTGTAGCTACTCAGATCTATCCATAATTTCTGTCCCAAAGCTCTGTTATTCGGTGCGTAAACATTTACCAACGTCCAGTTCAAGGAATCCATGGAAAAATTGGTAATAAAAAAGTGCTTATTATGGGCCATAAGAGATCCTTGGATTTTAGCACTATTCCACATAGTGACAATCCCTCCTGAAGCCCCTTCAACGGGACTAATACAAAAAGCTGCCTTAGGCCATATATAGTCAGCAATTTTTGCAAAATTCTCCTCTTTCATCTTGACTTCTTGGAGTAATAGAATATCTAGTTTATTATTTAAAATGCAGTTTTTAACCTCAAATTGCTTTGAGGGACTGTTAAAGCCCCTCAAATTCCATGATAATATTCTCATTTAGAGAGTTTGGAGGGTTGGGACTCCAGTGTTTTCTGTTTTCCACTGGCAATCTCCCTAGCAATCTCTCTTTGTCTTGTTTTTCTTAGGGTTGGCCTCCCTTGTTTGGGCTCAGTACCAACATCTGCATATTTTTTACCTTTTCGGATCTTTTTCTTTGGGGTAACCCATTCTTCCTGTTCATTGCTGCCATCTTGTCCTACTACCCCTGTTGCCAAGTAGTTTCCTACTTGGCCTCCATCTGCCAGATCACGAAAAAAGTCTGTATTTGATTGTGGATCTGGTACTCGTTGAGTGTGACTTTCAGGTGTTACTTCTTCCTGTCCAATCCTTGAAACTGTCATCTTCATTGACTTCCTTTAGCAAAAGGTCCCCCCCTGCCCCTTAAACATATTAGTCTGTTTTTCTAAAGTGTAGACTGTGTTAAATGTGGCCTTGTGACTGTCGTCAGATACTATATTCTCCTTTGGGACCTCTTTTCCCTCACTACTGATGATATCCTCTTTTCTTTTCTCCTCCTCTCCTTCTGTAGCTTTCTGACTATCATCTAATCCTATATTTTCCTTTGGGACAACTTCACCTTCACTGCTAGGGGTAGCCTCCTTTCCCTTCCCCTCCTCTCCTTTTCCTGTATTGTCAGGAATTTCCACATTATTCTCTATTTCATGCTTGCTGTTCGCTTGCTCCTCCTCTACATTTTGGGAATCCTCTTTCATCCCCCTTTGCTTCACTTTGCATTGTGTCATTAGATGTCCCTTACTCTTACATATTTGACAGAAAGTGGTAGCATTCTCATAAGTAATTCGCTGAGTCCAGGTTCCATATTTAGAGTTTAGCTCAATGGACGTAGGGAGAGTCTTATTTATTTCAACATTAACACAGAGTCTAGCATACACACATTTGGACTTAGTTTTGGTTATATGATCTGAGGTGACATATTGACCAATAAAATTGCCAATGGCTATGAAGATTTTTTCATCCCATAATTCCAAAGGGAATCCTGGTAATCTTACCCAAGCAGGTGCTGTCTTATTGAGGTCCGAGTTAGGATCAAATCCTGGTTTCCACGAGCATAAGGCTAGAGAATGTGGTCTAAATAGCCAGGGACCTCCAGCAAGGGTAGCGATCATGTCCTCCCTATTCGTAAATCTAAAAAGGAATAGACCTCTAGCCATGGCTGTGATTGAAACACTACCTTTGACTTTCCACCTAGACATAATCCATTTTCTAAGCATTTCGGTATTAGGACGGAAAGAAAAAAACTTACCAACCAGCGTAAGGTCCATGGATGCCACTATTTCCTCCACCAGATCGTCTGGGATACTCAACGCCTTGCCCTCCGAGAGAACAGGGAGGCTCGACATGCCTTTCGATGGACACGTCTTTTCACCTATGAGTGCCTTCTTCCATCCATTGGATGGACTATCCCTTAATAGATTCTTGGACAGATCCCCAGAGGTACTGCTACCCGCAGTGACCTCCATTGGATCCGTGGTCCTGCCTGTTGCACTTAGGGGGCCCAACCAGGCAGGAAAAAACCAGTTTCAAATATTGTCCACACGCTTCGCTCCTCCGCTCCTCGCATTTATTTCTTTTGTTGCAGTCTTGAGAGACTTCAAATGTTGTCCCAAAAATGCGCTGATATTTTTGGGGGGACAACACTAGCCAAGCTTATGTCCGAGAACAATTTACCTTCATCTTATTTATGTTATTAGCACATTCTTGTTACCATTTACTTTATTGTTGTCTTTGCCTTATTATGGTCATTGCCTATTAACATGGTTCTTGACCTAAATACTATCAATCTTGCTTTTTACCTAGGTCCAAGTTTATGCCGGTTCTAGAAAGGTCCTATACCCCTCTCTTTAAATAGAGGTTGCGTGTGTGGAAACCTATTGCTTGACCCATCACAACCCTTGGTTACATTCTAGTTTATCTACTATGTAACGCAATAATGGTCTTTTGCCTACAACCTACATATTGCACTACGGAGTTTTAGGTTTACATATTAGACATAGAACGACGTTCTTTTTATCTATTTGTTAAATATTGTAATAGGCTTAACTAATTTATTAGTTAAGGTCTAACAGTTAACTTCCTACAACTGCTGTAACTAAGTTTTGTAACTAGTTTTGCTTCCATAAATAAGATGCTTGCACACATCAATCAATTGTGTGCTTTCCATCAATCTCTTCTTTCATTTATTAATAGTGGTATCAAAGCCACCACTCGAGGAAGTCAGGAAAGGTACAGGGGATTCGTTCGAGGAAACCCTGGTGTTAGGCCATGAACGGGAGGAAGAGAAGAAAAACAAAGTTTATAGAGGTCGTGAAAGGAAGCTTTAAAGTAGGAGTCATGGATAGATAATCTCGTGAAAAATTGTGGATCTATAGTTTGTAGTCCCATTGAAGGGCAAACGCAAACAAGGAATCAAAGCAGTCAAGGAAGTGTTGACCATTTTTGGCCAAACAAGCCAAAAAATCGGTCTCCCCTTTTTTCCATGCTGTTCTGAGCTAGTACTTTTGATTTTGCACGAGTCTAGCAAATTTCTACGGACTCTACAAGTTTTCTACGAACTCTGCAGGTCCATTTCTATGGACTCTGTAGGTTTCTACGGACTTCACAGGGACTTCTACGAACTCTGCAGTTGTAGTCTTTCAGCAGAAGAACTAGTTCAGAGAGTGCAAGGTTTTACAAAGCTTCTTCAGACTCTTGTCTGAAGAAATTCATAAGGAAAGAGAGCTAAAATGGTTCAAAGACACTTTTTCTTAAGGTTGGAAGAGCGGTTCAACGACATAATCATTCCAAGAGTTAGCATCTTTGAACCGTTGAACCATTGAACCGGTTCAACGCTTTGGTTCATCGCGTTGGTTCAATCAAATGGTTCAACGGCTGAGGTTCAACAACGCAAAGTTCATCGGCAAAGTTCAAATGCTTCGGTTCATCGGCTCGGTTCAATGTTTCAGTTCACTCAGTCGGTTCATCAAATGGTTCAAAGCTTGATTCAATCGGACGGTTCAACGAGCTTGGTTCAACGCTCGGTTCAAAGCTTGGTTCATGCCTTGGTTCAACAACCGTTTGAACCATTGAATCGGTTCAATCAATTGGTTCAACGGTTGGTTCAAAGGAGCGGTTCAATCAAAAGTTCAAGCCTCCTGAAGGACAAGTGCGCTTGCGGAGGGCAGTTCTGGGTTCAATAGCCTTTGCGGAGGGCAAGGAACACTTTCAAAGAGGCCACAAAGAGAAAGCCGCGAAGGTAAGTTCTTTTGGAATTTTGTTAAGGCAAAGGCATAATTCCTTCAGACTTTTTGTCCGAAGGAATTCGGAAGGGTACTTTGAAGGCAGCAGAAGGAATTCAAAACGCGCAGAAAGACCAAGGCAAGGAAAAGATTTTTTTCGGACTTTTTGTCCAAAGGAATTCCTTCGGACAAAAAGTCCGAAGAAATTCGAGAAGGAAGCAAGTAGCAGAAAAGGTCGAATCAAAGGGAAAGACCGAGTAAATTGTCAAAGGACGGTGACATCTCCGAAGCTGTCAATTTCAGAGGAACGGACTAGCCGTTGGTTTTCAAACAGTGACGGGCCCGCAAATGTCAATTTTTTATTAGGGGAATAGCCGTTTGATTTTTTTTAATGCTTGAGCGCCAAAACTAGAAAAGAGCCCAAGGAGCCAGCGACCTGCCAAAAGGTAGCCCCCGAGGGCCAAAGGAGCTAGAGCGCGGAAAGCGCCAAGTGGCAACCGCGGAAGGCTTTGACATGTTTTCTCTAAAAGAAGCGGAACGCGCCACGTATCCCCTGCAAAGCTCGGCGAAAGCCGACAAGTGTCAACACCTGCCGTCTCTCCCTTTTGTCCCGCGAGCACTATGGTGGGCCTCGACGAACTGCTAAAGAGAGCGGAAGCCGCCACGCCTCCTTTTCTGCAGAACTGTCTAAAGGTGTTTGAAGCTTCTATAAATTCAGCGGACGCTGCCACATGTCCTGCCTGTTTCAGCAACGGAACACGCCACGTGTCACTTATTGGAATCAGTGGAAAACAGCTAAGGCAAGCGGGAAAGACACGAATAAATTGTCAAGAAGAACGACGGTCCTGAGGACGTAAAATTTGTGGAAGTGAAGTAGCTGTTGATCTTCGCAAACTTAAGCGCGAACCCGAAGGAATTCAAAGGCTTAAAGGCAGAAGAAGGACCAAGTGCAGAAACGGACAAAGCAGTCCAAGTGGTGAAAGAAGGCGTCGACTCAAGCAGTTACTCTAGCAGGTGATACAGTGTCTGTGAATTGATCATCAAAGAGGCGCAAACGGCTAACGACGCGACCCGATTTTTTCATTTTGCATTAATGAGCAGACAAGCCGCGTAATCACCTTGAAGGAGCGGTCTTGTTTGCAGACAAATGGCGCGGCCCATAAATTCTCATATGATGTTGAAGCGGCTTGCTCTTCCCAATGATCGGAATGCACATGGGTCATTTGTAAAAAGGGCGCCAAAAGGCCTCCTTTCTTCCTCTATATATTGTAGACTTGTCATTTGGAAAAGGGATCTTTCACATTTGTAAGGCGAAATCCTAGCAAATTTTCACCTGGAATCAATAAAACACATTTTAGCTCTATTCTGGTTAGATATCTCTGTGTGTGTCTAAGTGTTAGTCTTGTGTTTAGTCATTGCTTCCTAAATGCTTTCACAGGGTTGACACCAACGCATCTGGTATTTATAAGGCGCCATTCCTGCAGGTGACAAGAAGAGCTGTACCTGGAGCGTAGAGACAGAAGGAAGTCATTACACAGTGTGCTTTTCCTATAGCACCTATGGTGAGTCCCTGCTTCTGTGTGTTCCATTAAAGCCTCTCTGTTAAGCTTCCTGCAGTCTGGTCCTTTTACCAGTTAAAGTGTACGTATGTGTTTGTATAGTTCAGAGTGTGAATGTGAGTAGGTCGAATTATTTGGTGCATCACCCTTTTAGAGTAGGTTTTATTTTCCTGTAATCCTTCTCCCTTTTCACCCCCCCATTATATATATATATATGTATTAACACTTATTGGAATAACTCAGATGCATCAAAGGGAGCTAACCCTTATCTAGAGACTCTCCCCTCCAGCTTCGCCAGTCCCACAGGCGAGAGGGGAGTTTCCATTTTGACGTGTGGAAGGCAGGAGCTAGGCGCCCTGCCCTGGGTGCAATCCACTGCATCAACAGGAAGATCAAAGGGTTTTCGTGAAGAATCGCAGAAGGTTCATGATGGAAAGTAGGCACAGTTAGAATCGTGAAAAACACAGTCAGGGTCGTGGAAACCCAACGTAGGGCACGTGAGCAATTGTGGGTCGAGGAGATCGTGAGTCATAAACAGGCTTGAGGAAAGGGCATAGACACGAAACACGTGGAAAAACGATGCGAGGTCCAGCAGAGATACCATAGCGAGGTCGTCGAGGGTTTCACGAAAACCATCGAAGAAGGCAGTTGAGCCAACAACAGATACATTCATGCAAATCTCATGGAAGAAAAATGCCTATGGAAGTGTCATGCTAGGGCACGAAAATTCTCACGAACAAAGTTCATCAGAAGGAGATAAGGAGATTGTTGAAGGTTTTTTTGACGCTGCAGGTTCGTGGCAAACAATTTGCAGTCGCGGCTAAGGGCGAGGGCACACGAAACACAGTTGTAGTATAAGCCTTTCACATCATCGACATTCTGAAGGGTTGTGATGAGTCGGGAGAAGTATCAAACTTGAAAGGCACCAGTCAAAACCAAAACAACACGTTTCAGTCATGTGCGGAAAGAGACACGGCATATACAGTCAAGTCACGCTACAAACCAATCGCGGAAGGGCATGAAATTCCCACACAAGGAAGGGCACAAACAAAGTTAAAAAGGACGAGCACAATCCCCAAAAATTTCCATGATTTTTTTATAATTTTCTGGATTTAAAAAAAAAAATTCCGAATGAGTGGAAGATTGAACGAAAATCAGTAAAAAAAATAGTTCAATTTTGCAAAAATTTGCGGATTTTATTTTATTGGTTAGAAATTATTTTTCGAAGTGAAAAATGGACTATCCAGAACCTTGTCCTTCCTGAGGCCCAAAAATTGACTGGGCAAGATTATAACGTGTGGAGTCAGAAAATTTTAATGATTGCGGAATATCACAATTGTGACAAAATTATTCTTAGCACTGAGGCAAGATCTCTTACGGATTTTGCGGATTATGACAAGCGTCATAAGGAGGCCTTGTTGCTGAAGCTATCCATGTTAGATGATATGATTCCTGAGGTCCGGAATGCCACTATGGCAAGTGCACTATGGCCCAATTTATAAAACAAATATCAGACTTAAGAGAAAAGTTGGGTGTTGTACCTAAAAAATTTGTTACTCTTTGTCAAGATGAATGAGGATGATTCTCTGTCAGATCACCTACTTCGGATGAAAGATCTCTGAGACCAGCTTTCAGCTATTAACAAGAAGGTTGATGATGATGACATGGTGGCACTGGTTTTGAACAACTTGCCACCATCCCACGAATCTTTTGTGGAGGCTTTTCATTTGATGGCAGAAAGCTAGACACAAGCAGAGGAGTCTAGTGTTGGACTCAAAGAGAGTGCACTTGCTGCTCAGGCAAAGGGGAAAGGGAAGTGGGAACATATTTTTATGGATCCATCTTCTAAGTATCAGGTAACATGTTTTTATTGTCATAAGGTTGGGATTATGAAAAAGGATTGCCGGAAGCAACAATTCGCAATTTCTCAACAAACCAATCAAGTAGTAAATGTGGCAACAATTGAATAAGGGGAATCTGAAGAAGAGTATGCCCTTGTGGCATCATACTCACACTCACATACTAGTAGTTGGTTCATTGATTCCGGTGCATCCAAGCATTTTACATGTCGTAAAGATTGGTATGTCAAATTTACTGAAAGTACAAACCATTTTGATTCAGTTTATTTAGCTGATGGCATGTCATATGTAGTAGAGGGGATAGGAGATGTTCGTATAAAATGCAAAAACAATCATGGTCAGTAATGTTTTGTATGTCCTAGCCTAAGTAAATTTCTCCTGTCTATTATTCAATTAACAGAAAATCCTATATTGCTGTAAATTTCTCTGAAAAATAGTGTGTTGTGTCTGATATAAGACAGGATAAGGTAATTGCCCAAGGTATTGGGCAAGGTGGTTTGTATAGACTCATTGACTCTACCACAGTCAACGTAGATGCATGAGTGGAGGATGAATCCACCATACAGGATGTGCGGAAGGATAGGCTTGTTGACCCTGATCCAGTCAACTTACATGCATTAGTGGTGGAGAGAATATCCACTATACAGGTTGTGCAGGAGGATGCAATTCCTCAATCTCAGTCGGATGCACTAGTAATAGTGGAGGATGGAATGCCTTGGTCAAATTCACTGGGTCAGCGAACCGGGAATAAGGTTGTTTGTTCAATAGAGCATGGTCATTTTGCTCTAGATTCTAACCTTGGTATGGTACCTGAACGGCTAGTTCTACACTCCATTCGATACAAATGGGTGGATACATGTTGTACTTTGCACAAGTACATGGCTCATCTTGTTGCGAAAGGCTTTTCCCAACAAGGGGAATTGATGAGGATGCTTATACTGTGAAGATGGTCACAAATCAATTACTTCTCTTTGGATATTTGGACGAGGTCTATATGGTGCAGCTTGATAGTTTTTGGGTTCCCCATAGTGATCATTTGTTTTGCAGGATGATTGAGTCCTTGTATGGACTTTAGTAGGCTTCACAAGCCTGGGATGTTTTATTTGATCGACATCTCCAGGGTTCTGGATTCAGACTTTTGGAGATTGGGCTGAAATCATCAACCATCGATGATTCATTACCGGTCAATGAATCACTCATCAGAGACTTGGTGGACAACTTGCTACATCTTATGTCCACATGGTCGGATCTTCGTTTTGCTATTGGCTATCATGTTCAGTTATTGTCTACATCGAAGTTCTCACATTGGACAGCAACAATATGTCAGAGGATTGTGGATTTCATGTTGATATCAACTGATCAGTCTGTATATGTAATGACTAAACTATTTGGTCTTATTTTGTTTGTAAAATTTCGGGACAAAGTTGGTGTTGTTTCCGGTTTAGTCATGAAGAGGGGATATTAAATATTGTAATAGACTTAACTAATTTATTAGTTAAGGTCTAACAATTAACTTTCTACAACTGCTGTGACTAAGTTTTGTAACTAGTTTTGCTTCCATAAATAAGATGCTCGTACACATCAGTCGTGTGCTTTCCAACAATCTCTTCTTTCATTTACTATCACTATTTAGAGGCTGGTATATGTAGAAACCCATTTCTAGGCCCTATACATTATGGCTAACTCGATGTGCATCTTGTTGACGCCGTGGATTGCACCCTTGACAGGACGCTGAGCTCCTGTCTTCCACACGTCACAATGGAAACTCCCCTTTTGCCTGTGGGTATGGCAAAACTGGGGGGAGAGTCTCTAGATAAGGGTTAGCGCCCTTTGCTGTATCTCTGAGGTCCTAGATTTCCTACTGCTAACAATGAGGGGGCGGGTGAAAAGGGAGAAGGATGCTGAAAAACAGAACCTAAACCTAAACTAAAAGGTGATACACCAAAAAAGTTGATCTACTTAGCTCAAACATACGCTTTTCACCAAGAAGACGCTGGCATACACTTCATTTGGTATGGGAAACTCTTCTGCACAGCGAGCTAGGGGTCTTCTGGAGGTACAGGGACGAAGAACTACCAGAGGTGTCCTAAGACACTCTATGGCAGCCTGTTCACATGCGCCTATATTCCTACTGTAGACACTTCTGGCAGACCTGCAAAAAAAGAAACTTCACAATGCACTAGACATGCTGGAATCGTTCTGTGAAAGCATAAAAGAAAATGACTTAACACAAAACGAAAACATAGACATGCGTGAGTGCAAGTTCAAATGGAGGTAAAAATTTGCTAAGTCTTGATTCAAGGTAAAATCCGACAGAGTTCCGCCTTACAAATCAAGAGATTTTTTGGGCAGAGCTTTGCCTTATAAGCTGAGAGATCCCCTTCAAAATGAGAAGTTTACAATATATAGAGAGAGAAGAAGACTTTGGCGCTTTTTGGAAAAGACTTTGGCGCCCCTTTTTACAAGTGGCCCATGTGCGTTTGAGAGCATTGGGAAGAGGAAGTCGCTGTTGCTGATATCATCCTTCTAGAAGAGGCCTGCTAGAACCATGTTGTGTAATCGCCGGTCTTGACTTTGGCGTTCAAACATTAATGTGAAAGCACGGGCCGCGCCTCCTTTTCTGCAAACAAGATTGCTCCCTTCAGATATTCACGTGGTTTGTCTGCTTATAAATGCAAAATGGATAAAAAAGGGCGCGCCGTTCACTATTTGCGCCTCTTGATGACCGCTTGGCAGGTACTGTTCCAACTGCAGGAGTATATCCTTGAGTCGACACCTCCCTTTGCCACCTAGACTATTTTGTCTGTTTCTGCACTTTGTCTCTTCCTGGTTTTGTCTTCTCTGTCTCCTTCGGCCCTCGGGGCTATCTTCTTGGCGGGTTGTTGAGTTCACTCACGGCTTGTCCTTAAGCTTTTCAAAACCAATGGCTATTTCACCGCCTTAAATTTGACGTCTATGCACCCGTCATTGGGCGTTTGAACTTCCAACGGCTAGTTTATCCCCTGAATTTGACGGCTTCGGGCCCATCACCATCCTTGGCAATTCCTTCGGCTTTTTCTTTTGATCATTCCCAAAGGGGAAGTGTCTCTTCGGCTTTGGAGAAGTGTCCCTTCATTTTTGGCCGAGAGTCCCCTGCAAGGGTACCTGCCCTTCGGGGTCCTTTGGGCTCCTTTTGATAGTCACATCCTTCGGACATTTTGTTCGAAGGATTTCTTCCTTTGTTTTTTCGCTTATTTCCTCGGGTCTTTTCTCTTCGGTCGGGCTTTTGTCTCGGCCATTTTTTTCGCGGACAAAATGTCCACAAGAATTGTCTCTTTCGTTTCCTTTCCTTCGGAGTTTTTTCTCGGGTTTTTTCCCACGGCTTTTCCCAAATTTCTTTCGGACTTTTGTCCGAAGGATTCCTTCGGACAAAAGTCCGAAAGAAATCATTCTTGCCTTTGCCTTAGTCTTTTTTACTTGTTTTCCTTCGGACTTTTTTGCTCGTAGCCTTTCCGAATTGCTTCGGACTTTTTGTTCGAAGGAATTCCTTTGGACAAAAGTCCGAAGGAATTATGTCTTTGTCTTTTCCTTCGACTACCTTCGAAAAGTGCCCTTCGGGAAAATTGGATGGCACCCAAGTGCTACGAAAATGTCCCGAATTCGTTCCTGTGCCTTCCTGAAGGGTAGGTGCCCTTTGGGAATGTTGAAAACGACCCTTCCGAAGGGTACTTCCTTTGCCTTGCTTGTTTGAATGGTCTTTTGGATTCTCCGAAGTATTCCTTCGGACAAAAGTCCGAAAGAATTACTTTCTTTTGCTTATAGGCTCCCCTTTGAAAAGTGCCTTTGGACTTTCTTTTGCCCTGGTTCATCTTCATTCTTTGAACTGGTTCATCTTCTATCGAAAGACTTGTGCAACCCGAATTCGACTGCTCAGAACATTTAAGGGAAGAAGGGGACCGATTTTGGCCTGCAGGACCAAAATGGTCAACACATCTTACCCCACCTTCTTAGCTGGGTCATCTTCACATTCCTTTTCTTTTTAACGTTTTAATCTCCAAGTACAACCAAAATTTCAGCCATTCCTTGTTAACCATATTTTTTTGCCCCTTACATTCTCTAATGGCTATTCTACCATTCTTACAACGGAATTATTTCAACTAGATTGAGACCACACCAATGTCTAACTTCACTAAAGCCCCATCCATCCTAATACCGAATGCAATATGGTTTTAACCACTTCTTTTAAGAAAACCAATATACTTCCAACTAGATGTGACACTAGGTCCTCTAACAAGTCAAATCAAGCAAAACAAATCTAACAAGAAGATAATGATCCAAAGGGAGAACCCATGACAACATCAAGTGCACCCCTGAAATTCAACAATTCATGGCAGAAAATCCTCAGCATGTAGGGAAATCTTTCGAAAAACCCAACTTCTCGTGAGTTGCCTAAAAACCACCCCTCCTCCCACTAGTATGGGGGCAGCTTGAAATGTCCCCAAATTAGGATAATTAAGAAATAATAGGGTTTTCAACCAAACCCTTGCAAATCTGAAAGTTATGCTTCAAATTACCAGCAAACCCTAACTGTGGAAAGTGCTTCAAAAACAAACACAATGTTGCAAACCATAGGCACCAATTTGATAAACTTAAACAGTAAATTCCAGCTTGTTATTTCAATCTAATTTCACTTCACCAAGAGAAGACAAATAGCCAAATTATTCCAGAAATGAGACGCTGCAATAAATACCTTTGATGACCAATTATGATGCCAAAACAAGACAAATATAGTAGACTAAATTATTAAAATTATTCGCGTTTTTTCTGAATATCAACATGATCCAAATTGACCTTAATACCACTCCTTGGCAAGTCTCCCAAGGGCAGAAAATACAAATAAATTTTAAATCCACACACATTGCTATTTTTAGGGATTTTCAAGCCATATACCTGTAGCTCAGCCCTATATGGAGGGGTCTTCAAGTTCAGCCACGTCACCACCCTTGTAGTGGCTCTAAACTAGGTCAAAAAGCTCCCTAGCAAGGTCTTTAGGCTAGGAAATCAACGCCTAACCAACTGAAGTAGTTCGCTGCCTTAGGAGAGGGCTTTTCCACTGAAAATCTGAATATTAAGCGCAAATACAGCCCTTGAATAGAGCTGCTCTATGTAGAAAGATGGAGGTTTTCGTCCCCAAACTCCTTTCTGCACTTGAAGAGTTTCGTCCTCGATTCACTTATTCAAGCTTGACATACTTGAGCATAAGATTCAATATCAAAATTTAATATCCTATCAATTGATCCTTCACTCTTTTTATACACCTCCTCAAGGGTGGTGTCCAAGTTGGAGGGAAGGATTAATTCAAATTTCTATAAAAAGTAACTCTTATACTTTTCACTTAAGTCCTTGGGTTCCCATGACCCACAAAAGAACACAACTTAAGTGAAAATTATAACAAAAAGGTGCTTTTTACAATTACTCTTAGAAACCAAGGTGTTTCCCTTTTTTTTTTCTCGTTTCCCTTAGCCCTTGGGAAACGAGTGAGGCTAAGGGTCTTCAATCGTGTCATGTCCAAAAGGGGGACATGACAATCCTTCCCACCCAAAATTGCTTGTCTTCAAGCAATCGTAGTAACCAAGGAGCTGTTCCCACCATGGGCCTCATGCAAAATTCAATCCGTGGTCCTTCCCAATGAAGAAAACTCTCATGACGAAGCCTTCTACTGCTGTAGATGAAGATTCTTTGCTTTTTATACAAGCTGGAAATAAAAAAAACAGCAGCTCCTAGTCTTCTCTCTTCGTCTCCTTGAGGCCTCATACCTTGGGTGTATCAAAAGAGTGATGGGAAAAGACAATGCCTCCGAAATTGCAGTATGGTAGTGGCTGAAAAAGGATATTCCAGCAAGGTAGTCTTCAACAATTTGGGCCTTGATTGCCCCTAAATTAACTCTTGCACATGACATAAACACATTAGTCCAAAAAAGAGTCCTCTTCTTCCTTTCCACTTGTGAAGTGGTTGAAAGCATAGGTGGGAATGCCCTTGAGAGCATGTGAGATATGTCAAGGCTGCCCCCACTCTCCATAGTGACTTTAGTACTCAGAAATTTCTCAATCCGAGGGGCTGGTAGTGCCCTCAATCTTGTGCTTTCATGCCTCACATGGGCTGGAAACTTCCTCAACATGCAAACCTTGGCCCTCATGACCTTACACCTTCCTTGGATAGAAAAACTTAACAAAGAGACCTGTACTTGCTGATTAGAGGGCTGTATTCACACTTTACAGCCTTACAAATGTTCCAAAATGTCCACCTATCCCTTGCCAAATTACATTTAGACGGACTTTTCACACAAAGACCTTCAATGGATATCATCATGCACTCATAAGGTGTGTTAGAAAAATGATCATGTCTAGATTTTAAAACCTTACTGCCCCATATGAAAAGGTTTATTTGATCCTTAGACATTGGGTGCATGTTACCTTGGCAAGCATCCATCAACTCCCTGTCCCTTCTTATGTGCCAAGACAAACCATTCCCAATTTGCAAAAAGAGAGCAAATTTGAAATAAATTGAAAGCATACCTTGAGAGGAGATATTATGGAGATGCAAACAACCTTGCATTGGTACCCTCATGTGTGTCTCATGTCTTCCCCTTTGCTTCCCTTCGTCAACCAATTTCTTGTCATGAAAGGAGTACCCCCATTCATATGGGTTTCCAAAATTTAACATGGGCTGTAGCATGCCCAAAATATTAGAATTTATGTCCGTAATAAGCAGCTGTACTGGTCTTACCAATTCAGAATTTATTGAGAAGAAAAAATCAGACTTTGTACGTGTTTCCAGAATTTATTGGGGGCTGTACTGTACCTTTTTTTCTTGATTTTTCTGAGTATGGCATTTTTCAGATTTTGTAAAAACAACTCAGAATTTTCTGAGTGTAAATTTGGCCTACTTTTTATCAAAATTTCAGTCCTTCCTCTCTCATCTACAAACTGATTTTCTACTCCTTGAATTCTTAACTCAAATTATTATTTCCAACATTCATTAGGTTCAATAAACAAGAAATCAAGTGGTACTTTTCATATTTTGAGGGTGGTTCTAGATTAGGAAAGGCATTGTTTTTTGCTGCCCTTATCAATTTCTCCTTGGGAAAGACTCTTTCCATAGCTTTTGATGTCACCGTCAATGGCATCTTATCATTCAAACCGTAGTCACCGCATTCGCTGATTTTTATTGCAGAAATTCAAAATTCGTCGAATTTCAATAAACACTATTAAATTCGTTCAAATTCGTCTAAAATTCATTTTAGTTGAGATTCATGGATTCTAGGGTTAATTTTTCATCTTGCTGCCTGTTGTTTTCTGTCCCTGACGCCGTTTCTCTGCGGTGTGATGGCAAACCCTAAACGGGTCACGACTACTGTGACTACCCTAAGTTTTTTGTTTCTCTATGGTGCCATTTTCTTGTTGCGTCCACGACCTGCAGGCTGCGTATGAGTGCCCGTGCGTGACGCATCCAGACTCCACACAAACTGCGAACTGCACACTTTGGCCTTGTGTGATGTGTTGGGGATTATTATATGCTACAAGCTAAGTAACCTTATATTAATTTCATGCATGTATATATTTTTTTAAGTCTACATTTTTTAATTTATTTTTAATAAATATACATTAACATATATGTATAGTTATTAGAATATAGAATAGGGTTATTTTTATAGTTTATAATATAATATTATAATATAGAATATAAAAATATTATATATAATATATTTATAATTATATTTTATATTTTATAATTTTATATTTTAAAAAATAAATATATTTTTATTAGCCGAATTTAATCACGAATTTTATCTCAAATTTTTTACTTCCGAATTTTTTCCCTCAGCGAACTGAATGCGGTGACTATGATTCAAACCATGTAAGATCACTCTTCTTCCATTCTTTTCGAATTCAAGCTCCATGGTTTGGTAATTTTGTGTGTACTGTCCAAGTGAGTGCAACCATTGGATGCCTAGAACAAGATTGGTTTGTCCAATGCCAACTACATAAAAATCGTCTTCTATGGAGTGTGTCTCCAACATGATGCTAAGCTTGAGAACTTTAGTGGTGGAAGGGATGGTGAAGCCATCCGCCATAGTCACACGGAAACCCTTGAATTCAATGGGTTGAAGACCACATGTAACAATCAAACTTCTATCAATAAAATTGACAGTGGTACCCCTATCAATGAGAGTTGTGACATCCATACTTTTCAATTATCCTTTCACACGAAAGGGTTAGCATATAGGAGTCCCCGATAATGAAGCAAAGGTGCTACTCATGTCCTCTCCTCCAAAGATCTCCAAATGCTCTTCCTCAAAGGTGGCTGCCCCTTCATCTTCTTCCTCTTATTCTTCATCCGAATGCACCTCAATGTAGTGCACTTGTCCCTTTTCACGACAATGATGACCTGGTGTCCAAGGGTCTCTACAATCAAAACAAAGCTTCTTCCTTCTTAGCTCATTCCTTGTTTCATTGCTCCCTCTTGGCAACTCTCTTTGCTGCCCCAAACCCGGTTGGTTTGGCTTCCCAAATTGCCCCAATCCTTGCTGGTTTGGCCTATCAAGTGGCCCCAACGAAGCTGGTTTTTTTGGCCCAAAATTGCTGCCCCTTGGCTGCCCGCATTTATTGTCTCTTGGCTGTCCAAAAGGTCCAAAAGAGTTAGTTTTTTGTGAAATAAAGGGCAGAAATTTACCTTGGGGTGTTGAAGACTAAAAGATCAAGGGCCTTTTGAATGGCTCTTTGAAGAGAAGATGGGTCAAAAGCCTTGACTAAACCCCTAATAGAATCAGCCAAATCCTCCATGAATAAAACCACAAATCTTCTTTCCGAAACATTCGTTACCATGACTGAAAGCCTTTGAAATTCAGTCACATACTCCTCTATTGTACCATTTTGTTTCAATTGAGCCAACTCTCTAAAGTGTAATTCCGGATCAACTTTGTCAAACCTCTCAATGATCATTTTACTAAATTCTTCATAGGATTGAATAAGTTGATGTCCTTGAGTGATCAATCCATGATACCACTATTCATGAGCAGCCCCTTCTAAATACAAAGTAGCAAACTGAATAACCTCCTTTTCCATCATCGGCCATAGAGAAAAGTAGGTGTCTACCTTTTGAATCCAAGCCCTAGCTGACCTCTTGGGAGAACCATCAAAATTGGAAAGTGAAGGCTTTCCCAATGCATGGTGAAGTCCTTCTTGGCTGCCCTTATGCCTTTGACCAGCCCTATTGCCACCAAGTTGCCCATACTTCCATGATGTGAAAGCTGAAAAATCCATTTGATCCCTGAGAGGAGCTGGATAAGTCATGTACTCATCATAGTCCTTCAATAAACTATCTCCCAATGTGGGTTGCTCTTCCCTTTCCGAAATGGCAACTTCTTGCAGAAAAGTACGCTGCTTAGGGCCTAGTAGCTCTTCCATTCCCTTTAGGTGGCTGATTTGTGAGGTTGTGACTTCTAGAAGCACTACCATCTCCATTGGATGGTTTGTCACCCCTCATTTCTTTCATAGTGTGGACAAATTCCACCATCATAGCTTTCATTTGTTCTTGAGCCTGTATGTACCTGTCAAACCTTTGTTCTTCTCTATTTTCAGCCTCATCCCTTGGCTGACCCAAGTGAGACATTATTTCCGTTTGCTGATTTCCTTCAATTTTTTTTTGCTTCTAAAGTAATACCTGTTGTCAACCTGGAGCTGCGCCCTGATTCGACGACGTGCGTGAAATGGCCAGTCCTCTATTCGGTTGAAACAATGGGATCTTCTCACGAGGGTGGGCGCTTCAACAGTGAAAAGAACCTCTAGAGAAGGTTGGTTCCTGTATGATGTATCAATTAGGATCTCTACTCTACGCTGCGGACTACCGTGGAAAAGGGAGAAGGGAAACTTAAAGGGGAAATCCTACCTAAAGGGGGGTGATACACCAGAATTTTGATCCACTCAACTTGGAACCTTGAACACTGAACGAACAAGGGAAAGGAAGACCTATGATTTCAATCAATCACTTATACATAAGTATTTCATGAAGAGGTTCGATCAATGACTAAAACCTGAGGGAAAAACGATGGAGAGAGGTTTGATAAAAGACACTTTGCGGCCACCTAACATCCACTTACAGCTTCAACAAAAGACAATAAAGAACACTTTAACATGACCTGCACAAGGATAATATAGCAACTAAGTATGAAACAAAATTTGGGAAGGGAGAGAAATCTACCACTTATGCAAATTGCTGAAGAAATATACACTATGCCAACGCTTGAAATCTGAAAGTACAGTCCTTTTATTGATCGAAGAGGTTACACAACTCACCAATGACAGATTCTGGTCTAACCAAGAGAGATTGGATTCTTTTTTTTAAACAAGGCTGAAAGCTATTATATATAAAATTACAAGAGGCCAAAGATTGGCGTAGAAACTTGAAGAGAAAGATTCACTTTGGTTAACTCAAGGCTTTACTTGGCCTTTCAATAAAATATATTTTCCTTTTTGTCCTTGCATGAAGCTTCTTCGTTTGATGAATTGAACTTATCTTTGTTATGAACCGCCCACCTCTCTTTGCATGGAAATCCACGCAAATGTCAATTTTAGAACCTCTTCGTGAGTTGCTTGATGCCGAGTTGTAGCGTTTGAAAGCTGAGTTGGACGAAGAGATCAGCTGAGTTGACTATTTGGCAGCTGAGTTGGTCGAAGAGATCACTCTCCTTTGCATGGAAAGCTTCTAGTGGATGCGGCGTTTAACAATTAGTCAACTCTAAATCTGGAACAATCAACTCGTCGTTCGAATTTGGAACTCTTGTTGAAGCTGAGTTAGACCTTCGGATGCATGCGCTGACTGGAGACGAACAGGATTTTAATAATCAGTCAACTGAAGCTTTGACCGATGTTCGAAAATAGCTCCTGCGTGCATGTATTCTGTCTTATTCTGGTCTGCTGTTCGTGTCTATTTCTGGGGGGATTCTATATTCGGATGTATTTGTCTATTTTTACCCGTTTGGCCTTTTCTTTCGGAATTCTGGGTTTATCCCTGTTCCAACGGTTACTTTCCGCGGTCAAAATTTGACAGCTAGCGGGACGTCACCTTTGGTCATTTTCTCCTTCGGACTTCTCTGTATATATTTCCTGCTTCCTTCGGACTTTATTTCCTGCGCCTCTCTTCGGACTTCTGTCTCGCCTCTTTCCCGCGGACAAAATGTCTGCAAGAATGTCTTGGTCTTTGGCTTTCGGAATTCCTACTTTGGGTTTTTTGTTGGGTTTATTTTCCTCGGGCTATTTCCGCATAATTTCTTTGGATACCTTCCATTGTTGCGGGCTTTTTTGGCGGTCTTTTCTCCGAATTCCTTCGGACTTTTTGTTCGAAGGAATTCCTTTGGACAAAAGTCCAAAGGATATCTTTTTGCTTGCCTTGTTTTTCTGCAGCCTTTCTGCATGGGCACCTTGCTTGTTTCTTCCGAATTCCTTCGGACTTTTTGTCCGAAGGAATTCCTTCGGACAAAAAGTCCGAAGGATTTCTTCCCTCTTTTGTCTTAGCTTTTTCCTGTTTTTTCTTTATTTTTTTCTTCGGACTTTGCTTTGTGCAAGCCTTCCGAATTTCTTCGGACTTTTTGTCCGAAGGATATCTCTTTGCCTTTGCTCTATTTCAATGTGTCCTTCGGCAAAGACAAGTACCCTTCGGCACCGACCAAGTGCCTTTCGGCAAAGACAAGTCGATCTCCCTCTGTGCCCTTTGGAAAAATTGGAGGGCACCCGACTTTTTTTAAAGGTCTCTGAATTTGGTCTTGTCCCTGCCCGAAGGGTAGGTGCCCTTCAGGAATATTGAAAGTGACCCTTCCGAAGGGTACCAGGCCTGCCCTTCGGAATTCTTGAAACTGCCCCCTTTCGAATTAATCCTTGGCTTCTTTTGTGCGGACTTTCCTTCTCAGTGCTCTTCTTAGTTTCTTCGGACTTTTTGTCCGAAGGAATTTCTTCGGACAAAAGTCCGAAGGATATCATTATTTGAAGTAAAAAACCCTTTTTATGAATCATTTCGAAGGAATTCATCCTTTGTAACAAGGACCCTACTAAAACAATGTACTCTTCTTCCTTGGCTAGAGACGTGAATTTTCTAGAATGGCGAGAGACAATCTGACTTGTGGAAGAATGGTCAACATTTCTGGCAACTCAGCTGGCTCAGCATAACTGCTATGCTTGAGAACCCAGGCCATGTATAAATGCTATTTGAATTCCCAGATGGTGAATCTGATTTCTGATTTAAAATCTGCTCTGATCATTGCTGTAGCAACCTCCTTCAAAATAAGAAGGGAAAAACATGAAAGCATAAAACTAACTAAAAACAAATGTGCAAACAAGCACTTATTGGACAAAAACTGAAGCAAACTACTGTGCTTGAACAACACTTGGAGGAAAGCGAGAAAATAACTAAATATGTACATAGAATTTTGCTCTTTAATAACAATGTTTCATATGTATCCCATTGACTGGGATTGGAAGCTCTTGGCCGTCCATCTTAGCAAGTTGGAAGGCGTTGTGGGATTTGCAGCTGGAGATCGTATATGGGCCACTCCAAAGTGAATCGAACTTTGTGTGCCTCCCTGGTTTGGCCCGATCCTCATCCCACTTGAGGACCAAATCTCTTTCATTGAAGCTTCGTGAGGAAGCTCTTTTGTCGAATGTCTTTTTCACCTGTGCCTGATGACTTTCCATGGCTAGCATGGCTTGATTTCTTGTCTCTTCCAGCTCCATAAGTTCTACATACTTGATCTCCATAGGCTCATTTTCTAGCAATTCAAGTTGATGCATTAATTCTAACGCTGGAAACTCGAGAGAGATAGGTAACCTTGCTTCCCTACCATAGACCAGCTTGTAGGGAGAGTTGGCTATTGACCTCTTGTAGGTGATCCTATCAGCCCATAGTGCTGACTTCAACTTGAGGTACCATAATCTCTGATTGTCTTCAATGGTCCTTCGTATGATTCTCAAGAGGTTCTTGTTTGTAGACTCAGCAAGGTCATTTCCTTGTGGATAATAATTTGATGAAGTGCTGACATAGATTCCATGTTGGACGGCCCATTGGCTGATCCTAGATCCCATAAAAGCCATTGCATTGTCCGAAATAATGATTGAAGGGACTCCAAACCTAGTGACCAAACCTTCATAGAAATCGAGGATGCTAGTTTCGTTTGCCTCCTTTAATGCAACTGCTTCTGTCCAACGTGTGAAGTAGTCCGTAGATGTTAGAATCCACTTATGCCCTGAACTGGAAGGAAGGTTAATGAGACCGATAAAGTCTAATCCCCACTGGACAAATGGCTGATGCACTATAATTGGCTGCAGGGGCAGGGCTGCTAGTTTAATTTTTCCTACAAACATAGCGCATTGTAATCCATGTATGGCAGTCACCAAATATGGTAGGCCAATAGTACCCACCTCTCATGATTCTGAGTGCTTTAGTTCTGGCAGAAAAGTGACCTCCACCAAGTCCATCATGGAATTCTTCAAGTAATCTTTGAGTATGGTTTGGCTCCACACACCTTAGTAACATTCCATTGATATCCTTCTTGAACAAGACACCGTCAACAAGCAAAAATGGATTTGCAGTCTGAAATACCTTCTTCTTGAAGCACTTAGGTGGGAAGGGTAATGACCTTCCTGAAGATAGCTTACTAGATCATGAAACCAGCTGGAAGGTGAGGTCTGTACAGCAACAATTTCTACATCATTTGATACTAGAACAGCTTCGTTGGTTTCTTGTAAGTTCTGAGCTAGATGCTCACAAAGTCCTTTGCCTCTAACCAGTTTCATGATCTTAATTTCTATATCATATTCCATCACTTTGGTTATCCAACCAGCGCTTTTCTCATTTATGTCCTTGTTCAGAAGAAATTCTTTGATGCTTGGATGAGCAACCATTAGAAGTATTTTATTATTAGACAATAAGTGCCTAAATTTCTTCAGAGATCTTATAACTGAAAGGACGTGTTTTTCAATAGAAGAGTACCTTGTCTCATACTCCTGCAGGCTTTGGTTGTAGAAGGCTATTGGCTGTTCCAAGTCTTCATGGTTCTGCTGCATAAGAATGCCTGAAATGGTGTCCACATTAGCATATGTATACAAAATGAAATCTTTCTTGAAATCTGGATTCAAAAGCGTAGGGGCACTTGTTATGGCTTTCTTAACATCTTCAAACCCTGTTATTCCCTCCTTGGACCCGCTGAAGTTCCGATTTTTCTTTAACATGGCTGTAAGTGGTTTAGCTACAATAGCAAAATCTGAAATGTATCTCCTTATAAAATTGATCTTTCCAAAGAAACTTTGCAAAGCCTTTTTGCTCTTAGGCAAGGAGAGTGCAAGAATGGATTGAATCCTTTCAGAATCTATGTTTAAACCGTGCTTTGAAACGACATGTCCAAGAAGCTTACCTTCATGAACTGAAAATACACACTTTTTGGGATTTAGGGATATCCCAAATTGCCTGCACCTGTCAAAAACACGCTGGAGGTGTACCATGTGATCTTTTGCATCCTTTGAGAATACTGTTATATCATCTAAATAGACAAGCACGAATTTGTTAAGAACGCCTTGGAAGGCCATATCCATGGCTCTTTGAAAGGTTGCTTCAGCATTGGACAAACCGAACGACATCTTTTTGTATGTGAATGTTTTCCACTTGGTTGTGAAAGCTGTCTTGAATTGGTCCTCTTCTTTGACCAAAATTTGGTTGTAGCCACTGTACCCATCCAATAAGGAAAACCTCTCTGAACCTGAAACACGCTGTAAAATTTGTTCCATTGATGGCAATGGATAGTGGTCTTTAAGCGAGGCCTTGTTCAAGTCACGGAAAATCAACACATAAACGAATCTCACCGTTCTTCTTCCATACTGGAACGAGGTTTGCCACCCAAGTTGAGTGCTTGATTGGAAATATAATAGCAAATTCTATAAGCTTGTGAAGTTCAGCTTTCATCAAAGGCTCAAGCTTTGGATTGATTGGCCATGCGAATATATCAGCAAAATTTTGGCATAATTCAACGAAAGCTTTCTTTTGTAGTGGAGTGCATACCTTGCCCAATTTCAAAATTTTACTAGCTGCAATCTCTACATTGTCATAGTGCTCTTCTTTTGTTGACAACGCTGGTTTTTCTTTCCTTAGTTCATCATCTTCACTGAAAATATTTTCAAGGGTAACCAATCCCTTGGGTAGTTTATTGGTTTTCAGCTGCACAATCTAATCACCATACTACTGTAAGCGTTTTGCCTGATTTTTTGGAGAAAACTCAGCTTATTCCTGTAAGAATCTCACGATTTGATTGTCACTTTCAAATACCTGCCAATTTTCTTGGTTATCTGGGACAGAAGGCCTTACGACTATCTTTATATGTGATTGAGAAATGTCACTTTTAACGTCAGCTGGGATATCAAATTGTGCCCCAACAACAGCCAACCTATTAGCATGTTTATTTCTATCTTTTGGTATTGTCTGAACATTAAAAGCCTGAAAATCTTCAAGTAAATCCCATACCCTGTGTCTATAAGATTTAAGCAACATATTCTTGCATATATTTAAGCCTCTTACTTGGTGAACTACAAGTTCACTATCTCCAAACACTTGTAGACAACTTGCTTTCATCTTCCTAGCGCATTGCAAACCGTGGACTAGTGCTTCATATTCAACAACGTTATTTGAAACAACTAAACTGAAATTTAATAGATGAGAAATACTTGTTTCTTGGGAGAAACTAACATCATTCCAGCTCCTGTCCCATGCTTATTTCTTGATCCATCAAAGTATAATTGCCACAAGCCTTCATTAGATTCGCCCTCTTTGACCATAGCTGGGATTGACGCATCGTTCTCATGGAGACAATACACACACCAGGGCCTTCTTCTTCAATCAACTTGTAGGGATCATGCTCATGCAAGGTGGAAGCCCACTCATCAAGAAATAAATTTGGGACTCCATCCAAAGGTGAGTCATTTTCTACATCACTAGTTTGTACTTCATCTGAAATGATACAATTTGCATTGACCACACTTGGCATATAAGGTTCCATGTGAAAACGTGCAATAGGTTCTGAATGAATGGCTACCTTTGTGCCATATCTAGTTCTGAACAAGTAAGTCCAATCAGTTGATAGATATCCCCCAATCTTTGAGGTGAAATATCTTGAAAGGCACATGGCGAAATAAGGAGGTAGATCCACTACTACAATGTCTTGTTGAATAGTTACATTAGGACAGGCATGTAATGTTAATTTCAAATCTTTGATAATCCCTACCGTCTTTGCAGGTGAACCATCCAACTGCAGTACCCTTTTAGTATTTGGCTCATAAACAAGGCCGAGCTTGTCTGCAATTTATTTAGGCATGACTGTACTACTGGCTCCACTATCCACCATACAATTATAAACTAAAGTGTCTCCTACTATCAAAGAAAGATAAAAAGGGGGAGTCTTCTTTGCTTTTACCTCAGCTTTGTCCACCTTTGATATCTTATCTCCTTGCTGTACCTGCTGCTTAGTTGGCGGATCTGAGTTTGTCAAAACAATACCTTCTTTGTCTACTAATTTCGGTGACAATTCAAGAGCTGAAAGTTCTTGAATGAGTTTGTCCTGCCTGGAATTGAAAGAGTATCCCATATGCTGATATTGACGTTAGACTTTTTCATTTGATCTACAATATTGAACTGGGATGGACTAACCTTTGATTGCACTTTTTGTGTTACTTGCTGTTCACGAATCAGAGGTATTTGCTACACTTTGCCAACCTCTATATTCTGATTTTTTGTGACTGTGGGGGCAACAAGCTGTTCTTTCGTACCTTGAGCAATAGTACTAGGAGTATTTGACGTATTTGCCACTGCTTGGGATTCTCCAACAACGCTTTTTTTATTTTTCTGATAGGTTAGAGCTGCAACTTGATCATTTGAAGCGTTAGTTTTAACATCTTGAGTAAAAACAATATGATCATCTACCTGCCAATTTACATTAACAGCATTACGCTGCCCTTGGGTCGCTCCTTGTGATGCCAATTCTGTATCTTGATATTGGCTCTCCTGAAAAGAGAACTCTTGTGTCATCTGTAGCAAGGCGCTGTTTGATGATATCGAATCCTAGTTTTGAAAATCATTGAGATTCGAAGGCTGCCAACCTGAATCCTGCACTAAATTGTTCTGAGGTGGAGTTGGAACAATGGCTTTTGAAGTAGGAGCATTTGGATCAAGAGCAACATATGGCCTGGCTGGAGTTATGGCCCCTTGTGCTTGATAGGGTGGTCTATTTTCTCTTAAACCCTGATATGGAGATCTTTGATCTTTGAAAAGCTGATAGTTGCTCTGATTTTGCTGTTGATAAGGCCTATTTGATTGAAATTGCTGCCTTTTAAGCTGTACTGTTTCATTTCCAAAAGATTGTAACAGACTTTTCAGCTCTCCTATCTCACTAGATTGACTAGTCGAGGTTGCAATAGGACGCTGAGGTGTTGGAATTGGAGCCAAGGATGGAACTTGAGGAACTTGAAGGGCTGGTACTGAACTTATCTCCGAAAATATGGGTATTGGAGGCCTTGGAGCAAGTTTTCTTGCTTGAATCAGACTATTTTTTGCCTTTATTGCAACTTCATAGGCATCTGGGAAAGTATTGCCACCCATTGATTGTATCATCACACTAATATCAGAATTGAGAGCTTTCAAAAAATATAAAAATGCATATTCTGGTGATGGCCTAATTAGAACCGGTATCCTGTGCCATGTCTTTTGGAATCTGAGATTAAAATCGGACATGAACTCATGAGGAGCTCTCTGTATGGCAGTTAATTGCTCAACCAAAGATAAGTGGTCAGACTTGTTTTCAAACTGTTTGACCAAGGCAACACCCAATTCGTCCCATGTAGAGATAGATCTAAGTGGGAGGGTTTTATACCACTGTAATGCTTTTCCTTTGAAAGAAGTAGCTAGTAATCTGATAGCAACATTATCCTCAGTTACATTATGAACTGAACAAAGATTAGCCACATCTTGGATATGCTCAATAGGGGTTGTTTGATATTCCCCTGAGAAGAATGGAATACTTTTGAGGGCAGATATAGGTATATTATTTCACTGTGCTAGATTTAGTGGACTTCCCCTATTGAATGGAGCAAATACTTGATTTCTTATGGCCATTTGAATGGTGGGGATTTCAGTCTCTAGAACAATAGGATGAGGGGGAGCTAAATATTCCCTTTGAGGATATGGACTTGCCCTCCTAGATCTTGCTCTTTTATAAGTTAAAAATTCAAAAGGAATACCTTTGCTTGTTGATCTTGTAACTTTTGGCATGAACTGATTTTCTGAATGATGCTATGAACTCTTCCGCTGGCTGTAAAATGAATATCTTCCTTTGTCGTGAGGATTTTCTGTAAAGAACTCTTTTTGTGGTCCCATCGGGCGTGCCAAAAATTGTTGTCAACCTAGAACTGCGCTCTGATTCGAAGACGTGCGTGAAACGGCCAGTCCTCTATCCGGTTGAAACAATGGGATCTTCTCACGAGGGTGGGCGCCTCCACGGTGAGAAGAACCTCCAAAGAACGCTGGTTCCTGTATGATGTATCAATTATGATCTCTACTCTACGCTGCGGACTACCGTGGAAAAGGGAGAAGGGGAACTTAAAGGGGAAATCCTACCTAAAGGGGGGTGATACACCAGAATTTTGATCCACTCAACTTGGAACCTAGAACACTAAACGAACAAGGGAAAAGGAAGACCTATGATTTCAATCAATCACTTATGCATAAGTATTTCATGAAGAGGTTCGATCAATGACTAAAACTTGAGGCAAAAACGATGGAGAGAGGTCTGATAAAAGACACTTTGCGGCCACCTAACATCCACTTATAGCTTCAGCAAAAGACAATAAAGAACACTTTAACATGACCTGCACAAGGATAATATAGCAACTAGGTATGAAATAGAATTTGGGAAGGGAGAGAAATCTACCACTTATGCAAATTGCTGAAGAAATATACACTATGCCAATGCTTGAAATCTGAAAGTACAGTCCTATTGATCGAAGAGGTTACACAACTCACCAACGACAGAGTCTAGTCTAACCAAGAGAGATTGGATTCTTTTTTTAAACAAGGCTGAAAGCTATTATATAGAAAATTACAAGAGGCCAAAATTGGCATAGAAACTTGAAGAGAAAGATTCACTTTGGTTAACTCAAGGTTTTACTTGGCCTTTCAATAAAATATATTTTCTTTTTTGTCCTTGCATGAAGCTTCTTCGTTTGATGAAGTGAACTTATCTTTGTTATGACCCACCCACCTCTCTTTGCATGGAAATCCATGCAAATGTCAATTTTAGAACCTCTTCGTGAGTTGCTTGTTGCCGAGTTGTAGCGTTTGAAAGCTGAGTTGGACGAAGAGATCAGCTGAGTTGACTGTTTGGCAGCTGAGTTGGTCGAAGAGATCACTCTCCTTTGCATGGAAAGCTTCTAGTGGATGCGGCGTTTAACAATTAGTCAACTCTAAATCTGGAACAATCAACTCGTCGTTCGAATTTGGAACACCTGTTGAAGCTGAGTTAGACCTTCGGATGCATGCGCTGACTGGAGACGAACAGGGTTTAATAATCAGTCAACTGAAGCTTTGACCGATGTTCGAAAATAGCACCTGCATGCATGTATTCTGTCCTATTTTGGTCTGCTGTTTGTGTCTATTTCTGGGGGGATTTGTAGAAACCCCTGTTTCCTTTGAATTCTGATACGGAATATTTTTTTTGATTGTTTTTGTATATTTTTGATTGTTTTTGTGTTTTCGTATGAAATAAAGAATGCGTTTTTGCCAGATAAATTCGAATAAATTCAAATAAATAAATAAATAGCAGTGTACTCTTTCAACTAACTAATCTCTGATCTTATTATTCACTTCAGATAATTACAATAAAGATCTCTTGCACACATACAAAATAATATAAAATATTGTCTTAAAACCCTGATTTTTTTGCAAACCCTAGATCTGGTACGGCTGCAATAAATGAGCTTTTCTCCGCGCTTCTGATGATCCCGAATGATGATAGAAATATAGGCGCCCAAAAGGGTATCAGCAGACAATAGAAAAAGTAGGCGATTTGCTCCCTAGAAAAAATACGCCCCTTTGCTGGACTGTACGGATTCCCTGCAACAGTGATTAAAAATGTACGGCCTGGGTTTTTAGTTCCGGATCTTGAGAAAAATAAGCGCCAAAATTTATGATCTCCTTCTGGATAATTTTCGGAACAAAACCCTGCTGAAATAACTCTTTAAATCTCTGTGATAACTTCTGTGTGAAGTTATCTCTCAAACTGGCAATAGATCAGCTGATATTTCACAACCTCTGAATTGCACACACTGAAGATTGCACGTTCTTCAATGCAAATAGAATACTGGAAACCCTTGGCTCAGTCTTCTCAGAAAATACTTAGCAAATTTTTGTCTTCAACATGAATATGGCGCTCTTACCAATGAGAAACCCTTATAATCTCCAAAAAGGTGCGCTTGCCCTAATTAGGGTTTGATAATTAAAAATTAGGGTTTCCTTTTCTTTTAATTTTTTCATAGTCTAAGACACAATTTTAATTATAAAATATAATTAAAACGGCCCCCTTCATAATGAGCGCCTCCTTGGGCCAAAACGCCTAAGTCATAATTACACCAAATAATTAATATTTAATTAAATCAATTAAATATTAATCTCCCTCGATACATATCCGATTCTCGATCCGTTTGAAGCTGGCGAACAAGGGAGTGATTCCGCACATGACCATACCAAAACAGGGGTGCTCCGTTGAGTGCCCAAAATCCCTAAAAAATAGGAGCTCAGGCAAACGTGTTTGAAAGAGCCCGAACGAAAGCCAACTGAAAAAATTCTGCTAGTCGAAGCCAAGCCAAGTTTCGTCATGACCCTCTATCCATCCTATCAGCCTACGAGGGTCGCATAATAGGCTAATCATCAGCTCTGTGAGATGTCAACTGGAAGGGGACATGACAGTCTGCCCCTCCTGAAATTGCTTGTCCCCAAGCAATCTCAACTCTGGATGTTGCAAAATATCCTCGCTCTCCCATGTAGCATCCTCCACTGGCAAATCTCTCCTCTATGTGATGAATCGGTCAAAAGTAATCCTCTCTAATACCACTGTAGAAACCCCTGTCTGGAGGTCTCCCTGGTGGAATATCACTGAATACCTTATCATGCTTAACTCTCAATTGCTGAATGTCAGGATGATACTCAGTCTTCTGTTGTCCCTCCTGTATTGGTGCCAATGTGCACTCGGCCGCCCACTCTACCATGTCGTGTCTCATGAGCCTCTCCATCCGATGAAAAGAAATAGTTTTGATGTTGCTGTCCCGTATTGCCTTCAGAATATGTGTCTTCCCATCAACATGAAAACGAATCTCCATGTCCTTGAGACGAAGAGTGACTTCCTCAAGGGAATGAAGCCATTTCATGCCCATGACTAAATCTATATCCCCCATGTTCACCACATAATAATCAGCCTTGAACTCATAGTTGTTCAAGCGCAATGGGAGATCTCTAATCATCCGCTCACACCTAAGAGTGTAACCGTCGGCCACCTTAACTCTAATGCCCTCGAAATCCTCGGTAGTGAGTCCACGCTTCTCCACAAATCTAGCATCTATAAAATTATGTGTGGCTCCTGTGTCAAGAAGGGTTATGACCCTCTGTCCTGCCAAAACTCCACGGAGTCTGAATGAACCCTCCTGCTGAATGCTAGATAGGCGTGCCTCTTGAATCTGAAGCTCTGACTCTGCCTCTGCCTTAGGCTTTGAAGCTTCTGACTCTGACTCCTCAGAACTCTCCTGCTGTTTGGAATTCTCTGATTCCGAATCCTCATAATAAGCCCACATCACACGATTTGCCTTGCCCTTAGGCCTCAAAGGACAATCGTGATTGGCATCATAGGGACCTTTGCAGTAGAAGCAAAACTTCTTCCTGTGTAGATCGTTAAGAGCCTCTCGATCCAAAGGTGGTGCTGCTGGATTGGCCTTTGAATCATTCTTAAAACTTGATTTATCTTTGTTAAAATCTGATCTTTCTCTATTTCTGTTGAAGCCCTTATTGTCCCTGAATGAAGAAGTACCTCTGGAGTTAAATTTCCTGGATGGGGCTGCCATCTCCATACTATGCGCCTTCTTCATAGCTTCCTGTAACGAAGGAGGATCAAAGGCTTTGATCCAACCTCTCAAGGGTTCAGATAGGCCCTCTATGAAAAGAACTATCAACCTACGCTCTGAAATGTTTGGCACCATGACTGCCAACTGCTGAAACTCCCCAATGAAAGACTCCAAGTTACCTGTTTGTTTCAACTATGCCAAGTCTCGAAAGTAAACCTTTGGATCTTTTTTGTCAAACCGCTCAACCAACCTATCCACGAAGTCCTGGTACTCTGTCACCTGGTTATGCTGAAGTGTTACCATACCATGGTACCACCAATCATGTGCTACTCCCTCTAAGTGCAAAGCGGCGTACTTGATAGCTTCTATCTTTGTCATTGGCCTCAATGCCAAAAATGTGTCAAGCTCATGAATCCAAGCTTGAGCTGTCATCTTCCCACTGCCGTCAAAAGTAGTCAAAGAAAGCTTGCCTGTAGCCTTCTTCAGCTCACTCATCTGGCCTCTAGGCCTCCTGTCCTGTCTAAATGACCTGTAATGCTCTCTCCTTTGATTTACAAAACGATCAAAGGACATTCTCTCCCGAACCCGAGGAGCTAATAATTCTCACTCATCATTTGCAGCCATGAGTGCATCTGCAAATAGGGGGTCTCTTGCGGCCTCCTCTGCTGGAGCTTCTTCTGGCTCCTCCTGAACAAATGTAGGACGTGTAGGCTTATCAGCTGTTCTGGAATGGGTCAGTTGTGGTCTCTGATTAACTGTAGCACTCCTATTTTCTCCTTCTTCCCAATTCTGTCTAACAGGTGGGTTCATCCTCTCCACCATAGTAGTAAGTGCCTGTAATGCTTATGCCATCTGCTGCTGCCCGTAACCATAGCATGGAAGAAGTCTCTGGTATCCTGATCATCATTATTCCTGAGGCCCCTGGGTGGGCTACCCTCACGTCTATCACTCATGTTGACCGGCTGTTGTTCTAAACCCTGGTCGCCTTCCAGCAAGGCTCTCTTGCGTGTGTAATACCTGTGTGGTCCTAACTCTTGTGGCTGCATATGATTTCTAAACTCTCAGGATGGCAGGGTTTAGCTTTGATACCACTGTAGAAACCCCTGTTTCCTCTGAATTCTGATACGAAATATTTTTTTGACTGTTTTTGTATATTTTTGATTTTTTTGTGTTTTTGTATGAAATAAAGAATGCGTTTTTGCTAGATAAATTCGAATAAATTCAAATAAATAAATAAATAGCAGTGTACTCTTTCAACTAACTAATCTCTGATCTTATTATTCACTTCAGATGATTACAATAAAGATCTCTTGTACACATACAAAATAATATAAAATAGTCTTAAAAACCTAATTTTTTTGCAAACCCTAGATCTGGTACAATTGGTACGGCTGCAATAAATGAGCTTTTCTCCGCGCTTCTGATGATCTCGAATGATGATAGAAATATAGGCGCCCAAAAGGGTATCAACAGACTGTAGAAAACGTGGGCGATTTGCTCCCTAGGAAAAATACGCCCCTTTGCTGGACTGTACGGCCTGCACCAGGACTGTACGGATTCTGTACAGCAGTGATTAAAACTGTACGGCCTGGGTTTTTAGTGCCGGATCTTGAGAAAAATAAGCGCCAAAATTTATGATCTCCTTCTGGATAATTTCTGGAACAAAACCTTGCTGAAATAACTCTGTAAATCTCTGTGATAACCTCTGTGTGAAGTTATCTCTCAAACTGGCAATAGATCAGTAGATATCTCACAACCTCTGAATTGCACACACTGAAGATTTCACGTTCTTCAATGCAAATAGAATACTGGAAACCCTTGGCTCAGTCTTTTCAAAAATACTTAGCAAAATTTTTTGTCTTCAACATGAATATGGCGCTCTTACCAATGAGAAACCCTTATAATCTCCAAAAAGGTGCGCTTGCCCTAATTAGGGTTTCCTTTTCTTTTAATTTTTCCATAGTCTAAGACAATTTTAATTATAAAATATAATTAAAACGGCCCCCTTCATAATGAGCGCCCCCTTGGGCCAAAACGCCTAAGTCATAATTACGCCAAATAATTAATATTTAATTAAATCAATTAAATATTAATATCTCCCTCGATACATATCCGATTCTCGATCCGTCTGAAGCTGGCGAACAAGGGAGTGATTCCGCACATGACCATACTAAAACAGGGGTGCTCCACTGAGTGCCAAAAATCCCTAAAAAATAGGAGCTCAGGCAAACGTGTTTGAAAGAAACTGAACGAAAGCCAACTGAAAAAATTCTGCTAGTCGAAGCCAAGCCAAGCTCCATCATGACCCTCTATCCATCCTATCAGCCTACGAGGGTCGCATGATAGGCTAATCATCAACTCTGTGAGATGTCAACTGGAAGGGGACATGACAGGATTCTATATTCAGATGTATTTGTCTATATTTTTACCCATTTGGCCGTTTCTTTCGGAATTTTGGCTTTATCCCTGTTCCAACGGTTACTTCCTGCGGTCAAAATTTGACGGCTAGCGGGACGTCACCTTTGGTCATTTTCTCCTTTGGACTTCTCTGTATATATTTCCTGCTTCCTTTGGACTTTATTTCTCGCGTCTCTCTTCGGACTTCTGTCTCGCCTCTTTCCCGCGGACAAAATGTCTGCAAGAATTATCTTGGTCTCTAGCCTTCGGAATTCCTACTTCGGGTTTTTTGTCAGGTTTATTTTCCTCGAGCTATTTCCACATACTTTCTTCGGATACCTTCCTTTTTTGCGGGCTTTTTTCGACGGTCTTTTCTCCGAATTCCTTCGAACTTTTTGTCCGAAGGAATTCCTTTGGACAAAAGTCCGAAGGATATCTTCTTGCTTGTCTTGTTTTTCTACGGCCTTTCTGCACGAGCACCTTGCTTGTTTCTTCCGAATTCCTTCGGACAAAAAGTCCGAAGGATTTCTTCCTCTTTTGTCTTAGCTTTTTCTTGTTTTTTCTTTATTTTTTTTTTGGACTTTGCTTTGTGCAAGCCTTCCAAATTTCTTTGGACTTTTTGTTCGAAGGAATTCCTTCGGACAAAGTCCGAAGGATATCTCTTTGCCTTTGCTCTATTTCAATGTGTCCTTTGGCAAAGACAAGTACCCTTTGGCACCGACCAAGTGCCCTTCGGCAAAGACAAGTCGATCTCCCTCTGTGCCCTTTGGAAAAAATTGGAGGGCACCCGGCTTTTTTTAAAGGTCTCTGAATTTGGTCTTGTGCCTGCCCGAAGGGTAGGTGCCCTTCGGGAATATTGAAAGTGACCCTTCCGAAGGGTACCCTACCCTTCAAAATTCTTGAAACTGCCCCCTTCCGAATTAATCCTTGGCTTCTTTTGTGCGGACTTTCCTTCTTAGTGCTCTTCTTAATTTCTTCGGACTTTTTGTCCGAAGGAATTCCTTCGGACAAAAGTCCGAAGGATATCATTATCCGAAGTAAAAAACCCTTTTTATGAATCATTCCGAAGGAATTCATCGTTTGTAGCAAGGACCCTACTAAAACAATGTACTCTTCTTCCTTGGCTAGAGACGTGAATTTTCCGAATGGCGAGAGACAATCTGACTTGTGGAAGAATTGTCAACAATACCTTAGTTCTTTGTCACCTTTTGCATGAATCACTTTGAAAACCCATGGCTAGCCAAGACATGGCTCTAATACCATTGAAATGTCCTCAAATTGGGATAACTAAGAATTAATAGGGTTTTCAACCAAACCCTTGCAAATCTGAAAGTTATGCTTCAAATTACCTGCAAACCCTAACTGTGGGAAGTGCTTAAAACAGATTCACAATGTTGCAAACCCTAGGCGCCAAGTTGATAAACTTAAACAATAAATTCCAGTGTGTTATTTCAATCCAATTTCACTTCAAGCATACAACAAATAGCCAAAATATTTTAGAAATGAGATACTGCAATAAATACTTTTGATGACTAATTATGACGCCAAAACAAAGCAAATATAGTAGAATAAATTATTAAAATTATTTCTGATTTTTCTGAATATCAACAAAGTCCAAATTGACCTTAATACCACTCCTTAGCAAGTCGCCCAAGGGCAAAATATACAAATAAATTCCAAATTCACACACAGCCCTATTTTTAGGGGTTTTCAAGCTGTATACTTGTAGCGCAGCCCTATATGGAGGGGTCTTCAAGTTCAGCCACCTCACCACACTTGTAGTGGCCCCAAACTAGGCTAAAAAGTTCCCAAGCAAGGTCGCTAGGCTAGGAAATCCACGCCCAACCAACTGAAGTAGTTTGCTGCCCTAGGAGAGGGTTTTTCCACTGAAAATCTGAAAATCAAGCGCAAATACAGCCCTTGAATAGAGCTGCCCTATGTAGAAAGATGGAGGTGTTCGTCCCCAAACTCCTTTGTGCTCCTGAAGGGTTTCGTTCTCAAGTCACTTATTCAAGTTTGACATACTTGAGCATAAGATTCAATAATAAAATTTAGCATCCTGTCAATTGATCCTTCACTTTCTTTTTATACACCTCCTCAAGGGTGGCGTCCAAGTTAGAGGAAAGGATTTAATTCAAATCTCGAAAAAGAGTAACTCTTATATTTTCCACTTAAGTCCTTGGGTTCCCATGACCCTCAAAAGAACACAACTTAAGTGAAAATTAGAACAATAAAGTGCTTTTTACAATTACTTTTAGAAACCAAGGTGTTTCCCTTTCTTTTTTCTCTTTTCCTTTAGCCCTTGGGAAACAAGTGAGGCTAAGGGTCTTCATTCGCTTCATGTCCAAAAGGGGGACATGACACAGCTCTTGTAAATACTATAACCTCGCCTCTATTTCTCTATGTCTATTACCCCATCAATTGTTACCTCAATGGCAAAAGCTACAACTAGCACCCCACCTTCTTGCTAAAATCCTCAATTGTATCATACCAAAATGTTCATGCAAGTTTTGGACCAAAAGGCTCAAGTGCAAACATAAATCATGCAAATGACCAATCTACCTCAACAAGTTTATTGGGGACCCCTAGTCAATGGTCCGCACATCCCCCCTTATGGATGCTAATGGGAAACCTATCCTACAACCTCCAACTCAAACAAGGTGCTCCAAACATTGCAAAATGAACCCCCTAGCACCCTATATGGCAGCCGTGGATATTGGGAATATCTCCCCAACCATCACCTACAATGGCTTGATTGACCCTACATACATCTCAAAGCATTTTGAAACCTTTACAAAGATTGGATCAAAACCAATACTTAGGCAACTACTAAGCTCCTAGTATAAACCCTTGTTGGAGTTGCACTAAAATGGTACAAGTACAACTAACTAAAACCCAACTCCATTGTCCAACTAGAAGTCCTAGTCAATGACATCATCCAAGAATTTTGATACCATGACATACCCGAAGATAACTTAGTCATCTTTCTCAACATAAGACACCAAGACAACAGACCTGCCCATGACTTCATCAGGTTGTGTAAGCTGGTGACAGGCATCTCTAAGGCCATGCATTTCCTAACTTGATCCGGGAGTTTGATCCATGTAGTGTAGTTTTGAAGGCCGTTAGCACAATTCTGGATGATAGCAACATTTGGGAACAAATCCACCACTGAACTATGATCTCTTGTTTGATGCTGAAGTTGAGCTTCCTGAAAGGCAGAAAGTGTTTCGACTATTTGATTTACTCTGTTTGATCTTTTCCAATTTACCAGCATTCTGCCTGTGCTATATCTGAATCTGCATTGGTGGAGACATTGTTTGTAGTTTTTTTGATTAAGATGTATAGTTACTCTTGAGTTCACTTCGATCTGGAGTCTCAAATTTTAAATTCATTTACTACGAGGACTCCTTTGTGAAGACCAATTAACTCAGCTATATTGTTAGTTTGATTACCAATGTCTTGTGTATAAGCAAGTAGGGGCTGCCCTTAACCATCTTTGATAATTCCCTCATTGCTTGTGTGGCCTTGGTTGTTTTTGGTAGCTTCATGAAAATTTAATTTATAATTTTATACCATCCTTTTGATGGTGGGTTCCATTTTGCCTTAGGTTCGAGTGTGATCCACTGAGTTTTATAGTGAAAAAGTATATGCCACACATCTTGCTTAAATGACAATCAATCATATTTTCTGAGTCAAATAGACCTAAGTCATTAGAGGAATAAGTAATAGCTGTACTTTGGATATTGGTTTTGATTAACAAGATAAATGGATGAAGTTTGGTTCTCTCATTGGTAAAAATCCATACATTTCTCTTGCCATATATAAAACTCGGTGTGAGTTGAAACATACACTGAAGGATTTTCATTTCAGTTTTCATTTGCATCGATCTCTTAAGAACTTGGTTTATAGAATTGACTTCCAAATCAGTATTACTGAAAAAGGTAGCCAATTCCTTTCATACTACTTTGGCAAGTGGGCAGTTCAGGAAAAGATGCTGAATTGCCTCTGTATTCTTGCAATTTGGGCAAATATTTGGACCAATCCTTCCCTTTTTAGCAGATTGTTAGCAGTCAATATTGTCCCCTGAGAAACAAACCACAAAAAGGATTAAATATTAGGCTATTTATGGTATTTCCATTGGTAGTTCCATTTGCAGGGACCACCCAAAGCAGTGGAGGTTAAAATATGACATGCCGAGGCAACAGTGCAATCTCCTGTTTTGGCGTGAAGCCATATTATACGATCCCCAGCTTTAGATAGATAGAGTGGCATGTTCTTCAGTTCCTATGTTAACTGTTAAACTTGGTCATTTATCTCAGAGCCTATATTTTTGATGATCGTAGCGCTCCGTATTGTAATAACTTGATTGTTTTTTGACAATAGTCAGCAATAGTGAGAACCATTTGATTGAAGGGCCTTTTGTAATTCATGACATCCATGGTTGTAAAGTGGGGCATGACCATTTCAGCTGTGTTTCCAAAACCTGATTTTGTCCCCATTCCCAACATTCCAATTGAGATCATTTTGTGGATGCTATGTTCCTGATTTAATATGCTTACTAGTGCTTGATTGTTGAGTTTTAATTTTTGCATTGTGATGAAGAATACATTAATCACGGATAATTGTGCCCCAAAGATATTCTGGTGTATGCTTGAATCTCCATGCAGTCTTTATAGCCAATGCTTGATTAAATAGCTTTGCTTTTTTGATAGTAAGACCTTCGTTTTTCTTGAGAGTGCTGACAGCAAACCAAGCTGCAAGTGGATGCTTCTAATTGTTATCTACACCCCTCCACAAGAAACTGAAGTTACAATTAAACATGCTGCAGAATTCGCTAGTATCATTGCCATCCACCTTATATCCATCCTTGAGCAGCAATTATCCCAAGTCGACACAAAACTTGATGAGGCCAAACAAAAAGTGTCAAACAAGGAGAAAGAAATTCAGGCATTGGCACCATAGTTGGATGCAATCAATACTACTCTGCAAGCTACTCAAAAAATAAAATAAACAATATATTCAACCTTGAACGATTTGGGGCAAAAAAGGGCCAACAAAAGACTTTGGTCAGAATTGTTGCAGGTTGTCAAGACGATTGTCATAGGATTTTGTGCTGCACGAATGGGTATTTTAGCTTGGTCCAGGTAGACAGAGCATTGCTGGAGTTGTGCTAATGCATATCGTAGTCCCTTGGCAAAGAATTCCTTGAATTCAAGGAAGATCTTCACAATCAACCACCTAAAGATAGACAGGTCATGTACATTTTGACAAATAAGTAGAGACGTACTATAGATTAAGAGCATCATTATGCCAACCAAAAAGCGGGTTTGGGAACCACTGCAACAAAGTTACAAAAACAGGTTGAACATGTGGGCATTTGCCCAAACACAGGATGTCAAGCAAGCCTTCAACTCTGCAAAACACATTGTCATAAATAGCTTGTGTGATATGGCTACATATTACTCATAGTTTGGAATAATTGGCTGCACAAGTCATAGCCCTCAAGAGGCTCATTGAAAAAGTGAAGTTCACACTTTTTATGGTGAGCAATGAGTTTGATGTATCCAACAACAATCATTGTACACATCCTAAAGTAGCCACTTTGGAAACCAAATATCTTCTCACTAGTCAAATAAAAGTTAGGATGTTTATTTTTTGCTGACAACTCAACGAGGTGTTGTGTCGGATAAATTGTAGACATCATGATTTTGTAATAGTTACATTTTTGTAAATTTAAAAAAAATCCAATGTAACAAGTAGTAGAAAATATGGGAAATTCTTAGAAAGGATAAACATAGGGAGATATTCACAAATTAGCAAATTGTAATAATAAAAGCGTTTTTGCAGTGCATTTTACTCTTTGGTGAGAGCCAAATATTGCATTATAATGCTCCATGGAAAGCCTATTTGGCACAACTGTTATAGAAAGTGCTGGTTGATTTTCCTTGTCATTTTTTGTGTCTCTTATGTTTCAATTGATTGCACAAATAGGTTAATGTGTTGTTACTTCATTGCTTTCATTCCACAATAAAAATTTTATTTACAGTGTAATTGTGTTAATGTTTAGAGATAGTTGGCCATAACTTCGGAAGCCTGAATTCCACAGTTGTGTTTATTGACACAAATGGTGCATGTGGAAGACGACTATTGATTTCTAATCCTAGATTTAGGTTTGTAACATTCAAATTATGGGCCGTACTTGACATTTTTATCTGTTTTTATTATCATTTGACATTTCATGGTTGAAAATTCTTGTTCCTCATGAAATAATTAGAGTGAAAAATGTTTAATAGACAATTATTAATATTATAAAGTACAAGTGCAAATGAACTTCATTTATTTTCTTCAATCGTAATTTGCTATAAACAATGATGCACATGTTCATCCAGCCTAGATGATTCTTTTTTTTAGGTTCTTTACATGAAATGATTTCTTGCTATCTTAAATACTTGCACACACTTGTGATAAAATGTCTATATAGTGCTAGTTCTTTTCCTGTAGCTTTCTTTGGATATTCACTAGTTCTAAGTATACATTATCTTTGCAGGTTGGGATCAAAGCCACCAAAAAAACTAACTATTCGAGAAGGAATTTTAGCCCCATTGTTTTGTTCTTTATCATTATTTGGATTTTATTGCCTCTTGCACTTTTTTCCAAATCTGGATCTGCAAGCCTTCCTATCAGCATATTTTGCATTAGTTGGCGTATTCGCAGTGGCTGGCAACATGGTTGATCTTGTTGGTTCTCTCTTTCCAACAACAAATACTCAACTATTCCAAGTAGGTAAGAAAATTATTCAAGTTTTGCATTTAAAAACCTATGAAAACTACTGACTTTTGCACTTGCAAGAGTTTTTTTCCTAAACTTTGTTTTAAATATACATTAAATATATTCTTTTTAAATCTCATGCATGTACTAGTCTGTATTAGTTCACTGACATTTTTTCACTTGGCATGATTTCAAATATTGGAGCTTTGTTCTTCATTTTTATTTTCTCCCTGAAGATGGGTACACATATTGTACTCTAAATGTCGAAATTCATTTCTTTGAATGTGATGAATACAGAAGCTGATATCTCAAACATTGTTCTTCATGAAAATCTTCATAATCTTATTTACCTATTACTACTTTGTTGATTGGTCATAGTAGATAACTTTCAACTAGGATTACAGTTAGTGGGTAGACACTTTGTGGCATAATTTTTTTTTCTTGAGCGTTATTTTAAATACTATTTAGGTGATATTTATGGAGTTATTGTTGCCACTATTTTCTTGTTCAAACCCTAACCCACAAAGGCCTAAACAATTCAGGATGCTAGAACCATCCGCTTGTCTCTCCCACACAACACTTAGAAAGGACAGATAATAGATTGATGTTCGCACACATTCATAGTCATGCTAGCATTATCAATCATGCAAGCGTGGATGTCTCACCCCAAATGCATTGAGAGCACCGAGAACCCTGTTATGTGATTGTGTGAAGCAATTATATGCATGCACATACAAATGGAACTCAATTACTTGCTTGAAACTGTAAGGATTGCAAGATACAAACAATACTATCAATATTCAAAATCTACTCAATGAATTAACAATAACTATTTGCAACACACATGCGCACACATCAAACCAACATATTTGTAATTGTTTATAATACTGACAAGAACACTTCCTTTATATTCATCAACTCAATATACAATTTTCACTCACGTGTTCATCATTGTTGTCAATCAGACTCGCACCTTTGTGAAGGTAGTTTCAGAACTTCACAGTCTGCTGAAACATGGAAACAATCCTACGCTGTGGGTGGCCTAATCAGCGGATTGAGTCTCTAGATTGTAAGGGCTAGCTCCCTTTGGTGTATCAATTAGGATCTCTACTCTACACTACAAACTGTCGGGAAAAGAGAAGAAAGAAAACTGAAGGAAAAATCCTATCTAATGATAGTGATACACCTGAATTTTGGTTCATCCACTCAATTTGAGCTCCTAAAAACACTTATTAGAAAAGAAAAAAGTTGACCTTTCAATTCCAATTGACTTCTATGCATCAGTATTTCATAAAAAGTTTCTATCTAGTGATCAAAGCTTGAGGGAAATGAGGGAATAGCCCTGATTCAAAGCACTAATCAGCTATTTACATCCGTTGTAACTTCAGTCAAAAGACATCAAACACAGAACATGACCTGATAATTTAATCAACTAGTAACTAGGTAAGAATCAGGGCTTGACAAGGAAGAAAATTCTATCACATATGCAAATCACTGACATAAATACATTATACCAACATCTTGGAATTTGAAAAAACAGTCCTATTTATTTGAAAATGTTACAAAACTCAAATTTTGGCAGAGTCTGATCTTGCCAAAAAATGGATTCTTAAAATGGCTGAAAAAACCTACTTATATAGAAAAATCATACATAAGCCAAGAGATTGGCGCTGAAAATAGAAGAGGAGATCAACTCCCACATCACTCCAAGTCGAACTCCAACTATGCCAAGATAACCAAGCCTTCAAATAATATCTTTTTGTCTTTTGTCCTGCATGAAAAGCTCTTTGGCATTGAAAAGGATGGTGGGTCCAACTCAATCATTATTTAGAATAAACATCAAATTCTTTAAAATTTATCAAACGTGCATGGATCTTTGGTAATTCAACTCTTTTCATGCATGATGCTACACCAATCTTCAAAGAGAAAACTCCACTTGGCACTAAGTTAGAAGTGTTTGAAAAGGCTTTGATTAACAAGATAAACAAGAGTGCATGCATGAAATTCTACATTAAGCTTTCCTTGAACAACGATCGAATGTTAAACTCCTCGAGCCCTTCATGCATTGGAGTCACCCTTTTGGAACTGAGAGAGCCAAGTTTGAAGGCAACTGCATGTCTGTGAATAATTTGATTATTGCATTTATTATTTGGCGTGCTCTTTACTGCAGTCCAATCTTGCTTGGGCCATTCTGCATGCTCTGAATGTGACTGTAAACGCGTTGATCTGAGTCAAAGGGGAATTTATCGTTGTCTTCTATTGATTGGCTGTCGAAATCCCACTAAGATCCTTTTGAAAACCTAGTCTTTTCTCATTTGTTGATCTCCTTGCTGTAGAATGTGCTTATGCCACTTGTCATTGATTAATTAGCCCTTTGGATTTGCTAACCATTTGACTTAATCTTGTTCCATTGATCTGTTTCAAGCTAATTCCTTCGAGCTATTTGCTTCTGTCTATTCCTGCGGACTTTCCTTTTCGTTCATGTCCTTCGGGCGTATTGCCCACGGCTTACTTCCTTCGAACCATTCCTTTTCGGAATTTCCTTTGAAAAAAAGTCCGAAGGAATTCTGTCTTCGGACTTCTTGATATGGTCCTTGGCATTTTGAAAAACCCCTTCAGGCTTTCAAAAATGTCTCTTCGGATTTTCTGTGCATCCCTTTGGACTTTGACAATGGACTTTCCCGAAGGGAAAGTGCCCTTCGGGTTTTCTTGAAATGAACCTCTCGGCCTTTTTGCAAGTGTCCTTGTTTGCTGAAAACAACCCTTCGGCAAACTTGAAATGAACTTTTACGGAAAAGATGAACCCTTCGGACAATTAGTAAATGTCCCTTCGGAAGAATTGGAATGGTCCACTTGGAATCTTTTCCCGAAGGAAAAACCCTTCGGATTTTTTTATAATGTCCCTTCGGCTTTTTCCAAAGTGTCCCTCGGACTTCTTAGAAATGACTTTCCCGAAGGGAAAGTGTCTTTCGGAAAAATTGTTAGAGCCTTTTCGAAATTGTCCCTTTGGGAAAGTTGTAATGATCCCTTTGGGAAAATGAAATGGACCTTTGCCAAAAAGTGACCCTTCGGGAACTTTGAAGAGCCTTTCAGGAATTTTGGAAATGACTTTCCTGAAGGGAAAGTGCCCTTCGGCTCTTTTGGAATCGACCCTTCGGAAAAGTTGTAATGGTCCCCTTTGTCCTTGAAAATGCCTTTTTCTGAAACGCAGATACCCTTTGGCTTTTCTGTAAATGACCATTCGGAAGTTTTGTAACGGTTCATTTACCCTTCGGAATTCTTGAAAGTGTCCTTTCGGAAAAATGAGAGTGGTCTTTCGGAAAAGTTGACAATGCCCTTCGGCTTTGTTCAATAGACCATTTCCTTTGGACAATTCCTTCGGAAACTTTGCAATGGACCCTCAGAACCTTTGCTTCGGACAAAATGTCCGAATCAATCCCTTTGGAAAAGATGTCAAGTCCCTTGGCTATTTGAAAAGAACCCTTCGGACAATTTGAACAAGCCCAATTCATTCGGTCAATTGAAAAGCCCATTTTGCAGATACGTGCCCTTTAGGAAAACTGCAAAGACCAATTTTTGCCACTGCTTCAAAAAGGCATGTTTTTGCAAAGTTTCGAATGATAGAGGTGACAATTTTGACCTGCAGGGTCAAAATTGTCAACAATCATTACAATTGATTATACAATCAATGGCTTATGCACCTAAAAAATACAACATATGTTCTTAGCACTACAAAGACCTAAGGCTAGATGCCTTGATCTTGGATCCACAACCGTAAGCTCTCCTGAAATCTTGTCACCAAGTCAAGTTGTTTCAAGATGAGCCCAAGGGGGTAAATTTATAGCATTCTAGGAACCTCTTGAACTTCCCAGTTGACATGGGAATATTCTTAGATTCCTTTTGGATACCCTGGAGATTGCCTGGTTGGTTTTGAGCCGTCGCACACTCCAAATTCTCCAAAAGCTTCCCCTTAGTACTTCTTGCAATTTCTTCCTTCATTGATTCCATGTCATGTAGAAGATTTTCTCAGATGATAAGTGTGCTATTCTATATAACGCTCAATTATTCCAAGGTTCTATGTAAAAATCTTGGTGTGATGCACAACGAAGTCCGCTGATCTCACACACCTCACTTTGCCTGACATAGTTGCTTGCACCTCTGCATCATTGAAAACTTTGGTCCCTTTCTGGGGTCAACATTTCCCCACACTAAATATTTTGTCTGTGCTTAGACAAGTTAGTTCATGCTCATGCACTGGGTCCTGGCACATTCAAAACTTCAAGGACGTCTTTATTCATTTCTTCAACAAAATCGCCCCATCGTGCCATTGCAGTCTTTGCCTCAGTCTTATCTTCTCTTGCAGCTTTCAATTTTGCATTCAAAGTTTCCTTGCCTTGCTTGTTGTCTACAATTTTTTTCTTCCAGACCTCTCCTTTAGGCTTAATATCAACAATTATTCCATCAAGTGCTACATTTTCATTGATCACCTTCTACTGATAGTCAAAAAATAGTGTCTCAAATTTATTTTTTGGTGCATCCATTTGATCCTCAAAAGTCCATGCCTCTTTAGCCAACCTTGTTGATGTTATCAAATTTTTCTCATCAGAGGCCTTCTTGTTCATCTTCTCCAATGTTGCCTTGTCTTTGACAACTCTTGCGCCTACCCACATCTCCAACCACCTCAGTTTATCAAGATATGTTTTGTGCTTCTACACTCTTCTGTTGGAATTCCCTCTTTGGTCTATGCATTTCTTTTTGTGCAACTTGAACTGCCTTGTATGCTTTTCCTAATTGCTTAGCACCTACTTCTTCAACAACCATTTTGGGTACCGTAGCTTCTTTTAATAGTTTCATAAAGGTTGCACTTAGCTTTTCATTAACCATCATCCCTCCAATATTCATTCTGCGCCACAATTTTGGCTTCTCTTTCTCTACCATCTTCAAGGCTTCATTTATCTTTGACTTGACTCTGTGTAATTCAATCGTGACCTTGATCAGTTGATTCTCTATTTGTCTAGCTACTTCCTTGCTTTTCCTTAGCTCTTCTTCCAAAACTGCACTTGGAGTTGAAGTGTCCACCATTACTAATAATGCCAGTCTTGCATCTTGTGTACTCCATTTTGATGGGTCTCACTTCACATCATTTTCTCCTTAGAGCCAACCCATTGCATTGTTATTTGTATTCCCTCTATGGGTACATCAAAGTTGGACCTAAATTGATAATTTTGGAGAAACTCCCATGCCCAACCCTTAGTGACCTCTTCATCTCCCTTGTCCTCACTCTCCTGTGAACCTTCTTGCAGGATGTCACTGCATGAATGCTCCTCTTCACCCTCTGGTACATTCAGGTAGTCTTCTACCCTTATGTGCTCTTCCTCCTATGTATGGCCCTACGTAGGATTGGATTTTTTTCTAGGGGTTCTAGCCTCATGTTCTTATTCAACCTCCTCCTCAGAGAGCATTGGGCTTTCTTCTCTCGTTTCCTCCTCAGGGTTATCTTCTCCCTTTTTCTTCTTCCCCTTTGTTTTTGCTAATTTTTTTTCAAATTTCGTTGGGGTCTTTCCCTCCTTTTGCCCTGTCTTTTTTCTTTTTTGAGCTCTCTACCTTCCTTCTCTTCTCTATCTTAATCGGGGATCTGAAGACCGACCAATCAACATGTAGCTTTGGTTTGTACTCGAGAGAAATAGGTCTCAGTCACATTCAGATCATCTCCCATTTCATCTTGGAGCCACATTGGCTCACTCAAAGTCATTGACGACTCTTTTGAGTCATCATCAGTGAACTCATATTTACCCTTCTTCCTTCATTTCATGTGCAACCCATCCCATGCTACACCCATGGCCTTGATATTTGGATTCTTTGGCCTGATTATTTTAGGCCCTCATGCAAGAGCACACTCCAACCATCTTGTAGAGAATGAGTATGGAGCCGCAAACTAGTCTTCCCAATTTTCTGCAATCTTATTCACCAACATCAAGGAGTATTGAAATCAACGCAAATCACACTGCTTGTATATAACCTCGAACCAAATGATCAAAAATGTGTGGTTTGTTCCCAAATTCCTTAAGCAAATTCTCGTACCAGTTTTTCATTTTCTTCTTATAAGTAACTATCATTTGCTCGCATAAGTACTCCTAGTATGTCTTTGCAAGAGTATCTCTAGCTACCGACATTTGGAATGGGATATTTGAAGGAACACCTACCTCATCCACAATGATCAAAAGTAAAAAATTTTCTTGTTGGAAAACTATGTTCTGTATGTCATGTGCCTTTGCACATCTTTGACAATGTCCTCACCAACATATTTTGCAATACTGAATGCCACTTTGTCCTTACCCACTCTTTGCGCTAGGAAGGCCATGTCTTTAGAAGTGGACCTCAACCTCAACCCCATAGACAGCTTCACAGTGATCAAACGTGTTGCTAACTTGGCGTGTACGTGGTTTCATACTTCAATTGGGAACAAATAGCTTCCTTTTGCAATTTGAACTTGTCTTACTTGGTAGTGTTATCTAATTCTCGGTGCATGTCTGCGCCACTATTGATCAAGCTAGAGCATTGGCTTATCCTCTCTGTTGTAGTTGAGATGTCTCTTCCCCCAAAGTACTATCTACTGCCATGGGTCTTAGACAAAACCCACTTGGTCACTTCTTCTAGCCTTCCAAAATAAGGTAGCTCCCATAGCTCGAGTACCCTCATATCCCTTAAGCAGTGTTCTACTATCTTCTCATTTCCCTCTTCATCGGTCCAGAGTGTCTTCAATTATTCTTCTACATTTTTTGTGTGACCCCTCGATCTATGATCGTGGGTCTTTATCTTGCAAGTCTTTATTTTCTTCGGTTCTTCCGCTACAAAAACATATTTCGGGATCCTCATCAATATTGTCTTGAACACTTTTGGTGCCTCTACGTATCCTCAATCTTTTGGTTCTTCTTCTGTGTGCCTTACTGATACTCTGGTTGGTGACACCAATCTCGTAGGTGATGAAGTAGATGCTTTCTTCATCATTTCTAGCGGTGATTTTGCAATAGGTGTCTTTTTTGCCAATTTTACCATGTTTTCCCTTTTCGTCCCCAATTCACTACTTCCTATGCCAACCTGTAACTGCCCAACTCATGCCGATTCTTCACAATTTTTGACTTGGCCTCTTCTCACAGTTGCACAAGTTTTTTATTTGTTGCTCTGCAATTATTTGGTTCTCAAATCTTCTATTTGCAAATGGTCTTTATGATAGCATCCCGCTCCCTTTTTATAGCCTTGAGTGCATTAAATTCCTCCAACCACCCTAATCTACTTGCTTACCATTCAAATCTGGCTGATCAACAATCATGTTTTATCTGTGCTTCAAACTGAAATGATAACGCTTAATTTCAAAAAAGTTATAGCCATAATTTCATTACCTTTCTCTAATACTTTTCTTGTGCAAAGTTGTCACCGCTTTTCATTTGCTTTCTTTGGCTTTTCACTACATTGCCTTATTTTCTTGATTGTGCACGAGTACCTGGCTCATGTGTGGCTATTTTTTTGGCAATTTGTTTTGCCGGATGCTTTTGTTGAGGCCTTTACGCAAAAGCCTTCCTAGTTGAGTTAGCCCATATATCGAGTCTCACCTCAGAACTTAGACTTTTCATGTAAAAACTTTACGTAGGTCCCACTTGATTGGATCTATGAACTTTAAACAAAATTCCTTTGTGCAGCCTTTTAAGCTCATCTCTCCTAACAAATGCCACATCCTTGGGCGTCGATGTTTTATTTTGTGTAAGAGTAACCTGATTTGAATTATGAATGCTCGAATTGCACGCAAAATCAGGGGCACAACTCGACTCAAAATTGTTTCCGCAAAAGTTTTATAAGATAGCCTTGCTTTGCAATAGTTGTTCTTGTCAACAGTTTTTACATGTAAAGTGCATCTATGAAAGATAAATCCTAGAAAGCAAGAAATATATATATACATATATGTATATAAGTGTATTTATATAATGTCATTTATTGGTTGACAACCTTATCGTTCTCCTGTGTGGAGAGTTTATTCATGGCAGGGATTCAACATGCTTCCATTGAAATGCCCTGGTAGTATCTCTTTATCTAGTGTACACAACTTGCAAGCCCCAATATCCAGTATATTATGGATGGTGTAGGGACCTATCCATCTGATCTGCAGCTTTCCTGAAGGTTTTGCTTGCCATGAATCATACAGTAGCACCTTGTTTCCTACACAAAGTAGCTTGCTTGTTAGATGCTTGTCATGCTAGATTTTCTAACGGTTCTTCTCAACATTTTAGTTCCATTGCGCTAGTAATCTCTTCTCATCAAGTTCCATTAGCTCCTAAAGTCGTGCCAATTGAATAGTTGTATCCAATCGCGCAACAGGAGAAATGTGTAATGTGGGTACCAAAAATTTTATTGGCAACACTGCCTCATGTTCATACACTAGTTGAAAGGGTGTATACTTGTTCAACCTCTCATAGGTGGTACTATTGGCCCATGGCACTGCGGGAACTCTATCATCCCAATCTTTTTTGCCAACATCACAGATCTTGGTCAAGCTATTCCCTATAATCTTGTTGAATGCCTTAACTGTACCATTTTCTTGTGGATGGTATGTTGTGGTCTTGTGGTGCACAATCACAAATTTATCCAAAAGGGTGTGCACAGTTTCTACAGGGAAATGCGTTCGTCTGTCACTTATTAAACTCAATGGACATGCGAACCTTAAGATGATATTTTCCCAAATGAAATTCCCAGGTAGTTGCAGCTGTACAACCTTTGGTAGGTGCTACTCCTACTCAGTGTCAAGTAATCTGTTGCAGTAATAATATACCACACACCTATTCTCTGTGCAGGTGGGTTAGTTGGTCCTACAAAATCTATAGCTTATTTCTCAAGTGGTTGCGTAATGATTGGGATGAGTGGCTTCTCATCTCTCCTATTTGGTTTCCTGACCCTTTTGCAGATGTCGCACTATAGAGGCTGAAACAACAATATAGAGGCTGTATATCGCAATACAATAGAGATCATGTTGCATTCACGATTTTCTTGATCCTTAGAAATGACATGAGGGTGTGTATATATAGAAAACTAAGGACATTTTAGCTGCTTGGCCGAATATGGAGTGGACTGGAAGTGTAAACAAAGTTTCAAAGACACATGGAACATTTCCTCTTTGAAACCTGCCCATTCATTTATCCATACTAGTGAGCATCACAATTTTGCCAATGAATGCAGACTTATGGTGACGAAAGTGTCGGATGGTTTCATTAACAACCACAGTAAGCCAGGGTAGTTTCATAATTGCCTCTTGCTTAAATCCGACGAGTTCACCAACATTGTTGGTAAATAAAAAGGAAGGGGTCAAATAGGATACGGTCCTAGCCGGGAAGTTGAATGGGGGCACATGTAGAGTGAGGTATGTCAAGTAGCTGAATTGACATTGGTGGGAGAGACGAGGCATGCTTTTATAATGTGGGGGCCTGACGGTCATCATTGGATGTAAATGGTGGGAGAGACGAGGCATGCTTTTATAATGTGGGGGCCTGACGGTCATCACTGGATGTAAATGTTGTACTGCATCAATTTTGGGTGCTTATAGTGTAAAGCGAGGTGGGCTAATCCACACATAAAAAGAGTGTTGTTGCAAGGTAAAGGAGAAAACACCTAGTCAAAAGTCTCAAGTATTTGCACGAGTGGTCCAAATCAAATCACTTGGACACAATGCCCAAAATCGCAGAGAAAGATAAGTACTAAAAAGAAACCATCAAGAATAGAGACAATAAACAATCCTTAGTACGGGTCCTGACAAACGTGTTTGTTAAAGTACCCATGTACAATGGAGGCATCATGATTATATGGGTGAGTGCAAGAAGTTTATGGGTGAAAAAGTGGCAACCATTTTGAAGGAAAACAAATATTTGCTATTTCGAATAGGTTCGGATATCTGAACCTAAACGAATATCAATTTAGGATGAATATCTGTTTTAAATGGATATTTGTTTTGGGAGTTTGTTTTATATTAAGTAAAATAAACATTTAAGTATAAGTTCATAAATTTATTTTTACTAAATATAGAAATTAGGGCCACTTTGTGTCTTTTCGAATTGGTTTCAGAGCTATACGAGTTACCATTGAGAAGATAGTTTTCCAAAATCCAATAATCAGTACTTAATCATTTTTAGGATTTAAGTGTTCAACCTATAAGGCTATTTGGGTGTAAATTTTATACCTAGTGTCTATTTTGGACAAACCAATGGTCGTTTTATAGTTTTTTGGGCCTTCCAGATTGATTGCTGACAATTGTAAGAGTTCTAGGTGTACCAAAATTCAATTTTACAAACCTCACAGCTTTTAAAGATAGTGAGCTGAGAGGATATTGAGCACCATTTGGAATTATTTGGCGCACATGTCATTATTTGAGCTAAATTGAGAAAATAAGGCTAGGATTATGTGCGATCAATTTAATTTAGGTAGAATTAGGGAAATTGCACATATTTTTAGCACCATTTGTTGTTATTTCATCATTTGATGACGCTATTTAGCACCATTGGAGGAAATTGAGCCCCAAATCACATTATCTAGTCATAATTAGGTTCACAAGGCATGATTACCCCAAAATGCATCCCTCATTGAACTAAATGAGTAGCTAGTTCAATCAACGACTCAATTAAGGCATGTGGAACCCCTAATCACATTACCTAATTGCAATTAGGTTCACGAGGTTTGATTGCCAAAAATTGTGTCCCTCATTGAACCGAATTAGTAATTAGTTCAATTAGGGACTCAATTGGAGTAGATTGATCCTCAAATCACATTATGTGGTCGCAATTAGGTTCATGGGGCTCGATTGCCCCAAATTGCATTCCATATTGAATTAAATGAGTAATTGGTTCAATTTTGAGAAAAATTGAGCCCTAAATCACATTATGTAGTTGCAATTAGGTTCATTTTGTTGCCCAAAATTAAATCCCTCATTGAACCAAATGACTAATTGTTCCAATTAGGGACTCTATTGGAGAAAAGTGAGCCCCAAATCACATTATGTGCTCGCTATTATGTTCATTGGACTTTTAAAATTACATTCATCATTGAATGAATCAAGTAATTGTTTCACTTAGGGACTAGGTGAAAATTGAGCCCCAAATCAAATTTTGTTGTCTCAATTAGGATCATGGGGATTGATTGGCCTAATTGTGTTCCTCATCGAACCAATTGAGTAATTGGTTCAATTAGGGAATCAGTTGGAGAAAATTGAACCCCAAATCATATTATGTGATCACAATTAGGTTCACGGGGATTGATTGACTCAAATTGCATCCCTCATTGAACCAATCGAGTAATTGGTTCAATCACAGACTCAATTGGGGAGAAATGAGTCCCACATCAAATTATGTGATCGCAATTAGGTTCACGGGGCTTGATTGGCCCAAATTGCATCTCTCGTTGAACCAATCGAGTAATTGATTCATTCAGGATCTCCATTGGAGCTAATTGATCCCCAAATTGCATTGTATTTACAATTAGGTTCACGAGGCTCAATTGCCCTGAATTGCGTCCCTCATTGAACCAAACAAGTCATTGATTCAACTAGGGACTTAATTAAGAAAAATTGAGCCCCAAATCACATTATGTGGCGCAATTGGGTTCATAGGGCTTGATTGGCCAAAATTGCATCTTTCATTAAACCAATTGAGTAATTGGTTTAATTAGGGCAAAATGATCCCCAAATGACAATATGTGGTTGTAGTTAGGCTCATTGGGTTTGATTGGCCCAAATTGCATCCATCATTGAACCAATCGAGTGTTTGGTTCAAGTAGGGACTCGGTTGGGGAAAATTGAGTCCCAAATCACATTATGTTGTTGCAATTAGGTTCATGGGGCTTGATTGGTCCAAATTCTATTCCTTATTGAACCAATTGAGTAATTGGTTCAATCAAGGACTCAATTCGGGCTAATTGAGCCCCAAATCATATTATGTGGTTTCAATTAGGTTCACAAGGTGTGATTGCCCCAAGTTGTGTCCCTTATTGAACCAAATGAGTGAAATTTGTTCAATCAGGGACTCAATTGGGGAAAATGGAGAGTCCCAAATCACATTATATGGTTGCAATTATGTTCATAGGGCTCAATAGGCCAAAATTTTCTCTTGTTGAACTGAATGAGTAATTGGTTTAGTCTAGGATGCAATTGGAGAAAATTGAGCCCTAAATCAAATATGTGGTCACAATTAGGTTCACAGGGCTCGATTGCCCCAAATTGCATTCCTTATTGAATCAAATGAATAATTGGTTCAATTAGGGACTTAGTTGGAGAAAATTGAGCCTCTAATCACATTAAATACTTACAATTAGGTTCACGAGACTTGATTGCCCCAAATTGCATCTCTCATTGAACCAAATGAGTAATTGATGCAATCTGGGACTAAAATGGGGCAAATTGAGCCCCAAATCACATTATGTGGTTGCAATTAGGTTCATGGGGCTCAATTTACGCAAATTGCATTCCTCATTGAACCAAATGAGAAATCGGTTCAATAAGGACTCAACTGGGGCATATGGAACCCAAAATCACATTATCTAGTTGTAGTTAGGTTCATGCCGCTCGATTGTCTCAAATTTCATCCCTCATTGAACCAAATGAATAATTGGAACAATCGGGGACTCAAAGGGGCAAATTGAGCCCCAAATTACATTTTGTGGTCACAATTCGGTTCATGGGGCTCAATTGGGCCCCAATTTGGGTCCCTCTTTGAACCAAATGAGTAAGTGGTTCATTCAAGGACTCAATTGGGGGAAATTGGGTCCCAAATCACTAAATTCTCTTTAAAGACGAAAATAAAGTCACCTTTCGTGACACCCCAGTGTCACCTCTTAGTGATAAAATTGAGTCCCAAATCACTAAATTCTCTTTAAAGACGAAAATAAAGTCGCCTTTCGTGACACCCCAATGTCACCTCTTAGTGACAACAATAAAGTGACATAGACTAGATTAGGTGTGATTGGACAGAGGGAAAATTGGCCTTATATAAGCACCATTTGTCATAATATTGTGAACACATATCTTTATCTGAGAAAAAATAACTAGATTATGCCCCAATTAGGTGCTTTCAAATACATGAAGGTAGATTTACGTAAAATCATGTATGTTTGAGCACCATTTATTGTTATTTTGTGATAAAATGTCATTATTTGAGAAATTTTGAATAGATTTGGCCCCAATTAGGTACGATTGTCTATTCAGTTGCTCCCAATTGGGGCTTAACTAAGTCAAAAAATTCAAATATCAACTTTTGATCATGATAAAATGACAAATCGTTCTCTCATGTGCTAAATTGGGGTTAATCAAGTCACATTAATTAAATTTATGTTTTAAAACATTATATATAGACACCAAATTTGTACTTAAGATGCATTCAATTAGTGTGTATGCAAATTTGTGTGCCAATATCCTCTCAACTCTTGCTATCTCTGAGAAATACAAAGTTCGTAAAATTTGATTTTGGAACTCCTAGAACTCCAACAATGTCAACAATCAATGTAGAAGGCCCAAAATCCTACAATATGACCATTGGTTTGCCTAAAATAGACACTAGGTGTAAAAATACACCCAGAGACACTAAGTATTGAACAAATTGGATTTTGAAAAACTATTTTTAAATGGTAACTTTTGCAGCTATGAAAGTAATTCCAGAAGATGAAGTGGCTCTAATTTATTATATTTAGTAAAATTAATTTAAAGTATAAGAATATAAATGTATTGGAGTTCCCTTCTCTTTGCCCGCATTTTTAATTTAGTTATTTATGTCCGTATGTGAAATGACAAATGGGTTTTGCACAAATAGATTGTCTAGTTTTAGAATATATACATTTTTTGAAAATTTTATTTTATTTACTAATTAATATTGACTGTTTTCCTTAAGTGGGTCCTAATTGTCAATAGATACAAAAAAAATGTTAATACTTTTGATTCTTTACATATTTTGGAAAATTAAAAGTACCTCAACATTCTACACTTCACCGGCTACAATCTGAAAAAAAATAAAAATAAAAATAATATTTTTTGTTCAAATTTGCCTTGGTGGACAAACAATGTTCCGTTTTTTTGGAGTGCTTAATCAAGTATTAAAAAAAAAAAAATTTATGTAAAAATTAAAAATAAAAAAATGCGGCAACATCCATCATTGAGTACACATATCTGCAAAAAATTATGAAAAAATTCTTTCATTTCTTTCAAAAAAGGCTCAACAGTCACATGCTCACTTTTTTTGAAACTAAAAAAATTATAAGAAATGGTACATTGAATTGATAATATTCATCTACAAAATTTGATTTAATTGAAAAACAAATTATAGGCTCATAAACTACATTCGAAATGCTACAACCTCTCTTTTTATACTGTTGAAATTCTTTGTGGAAGACCCTCATATCATCAATCGAAGTTGAGATATGTCTGTTTTTCTTAAATTTCATTTCCACTTAAGACCCCCCTTTGGCCCATCATTACCTTGCATGCACTCACATTGTTTGCTCAAGGCATTTAAAGTGCAACAAGAAATGGCAGCAACAAAATTTTGTCCAAAATACCCCAAATGAGTCCCAAAGTACAAGATTACAAAAACTACCGTAAATGAGATCGAATAAGAAAACTTACTGCACCACTGCATTCCTCTGAGAATTATATGCAGATTTAAAAAACATTTCCCCTTAAAACACTGTTGTATGAGGAAGTTATGGTCGAAAACAAGTTTGCACAAGGAGACACAAAATTCCTTGAAAGTGCGATCTATAGGTCGAATCCAATTTTCTGCTAGAAGAAAAAAATGTGCACGAGAATAAAGCATTCATGTTGGAAAAATTTCAAGCTGAATGAGAAATTGATTTCTAGCATGGTTTCCAAGAAGACCCAAAAATGCAACTTGGAGGCCAAATCAACTTTTGTCACAAATGGAGAAAATGATCCGAAGTCATAAATAAATATCATGGTAAAATTTCAGCCCAATTGAGAATTCGATTTTTGACACAAATACCAAGGCAGCTCAAAACAACTTATCTAGAGACCGAATGAAGTCTTGGTGCAAAAGGCAATTTCTCAGTGTGTTGTGAACTATCTGCTGAAAATTTTCATCCCATTTGAAAATTATTTAATTTTTTTTTGGTTTGTTTTTTTTACAATATCGACACATGTTGTCTTTGTTATCTTTAAATGTCTTTATTATTGTTTTTTTTTTGTTATCTTTAAATGTCTTTATTATTGTGAGAGCTCTTTTGTTATAGTCAAGAGCTCTTTTGTTATAGTCGGATATGCAAGTGCAATCCACCCTTGGGGAAGCAGGGGCTCCCATTTTTCCATTTACTAACATTCTTACTCTATATTTTGCAGTTCCTTTTTCCCCCATTATCTAGAACACAAGTGGTATCAGAGCTTCAATCAATTTTTTCAGTTGTTGGCAAAATGCTAAGGGAAGTTTATCCAAGAAACAACTCAAAGTTCGTGACAAAAGAGGAGATAAAGTTATTTGATGACATCTTTAAGGAGGTTCGAAAGGAGATTCGTTCATCGGGAAGGCCACTGAAGCGGCCAATTGATGAAAAGGAGAATGAATTCCCTTGGGGAAAATATGAAACAGATCCATTGGAGGAGGAAGAGGAAGACAAAAAAGATCAGAGAAAAGAAAAAGAAAGATTGCATCACCCTTCTTTTAACCTGAAAATGAATATCCCACCATATGATTTTGGAGTTAAGATGGAGGTCCACACTTGGTTGAGCAATCTTACACTGGCCTGTAGGATACACAAGATTGAAGTTCACGATTTCAAGTTGAATATACCTCTAAAACATTTGGATGGTGCTGCTCATAGTTTAAAAACTCATACATGGCAATTACTTGGCAGCCCAATATTTTGACTCGTACTCTGGTGTTTCTTGGCAATTACTCAACATTAGTTGGCAATTTTATCTCTACTTAAAAAAACATATAAATTCATAAAATAAACTTAAATAAAATGTAAAATAGTGTTAAATGATTTGATAAATGAATGTATAGAATGCATAAACATATTTTCTATTAATTTTCGACCAAAAAAGAGTGCAAACTACAAGTATAAAGTTACAAACTAGTACTGCAATGCTCAATAGAAACATTAATTTTGAAATATCAAATATGATATTTCATCTCTAGTGCCTAGTATAAGTTTGCTACGGCTGCCTTGTGGAAATGGCAGGTAAAGATTCCTCCTCTGCAACAACATCATCCACAAAGATATCATCTGGATCCTCATCAACCCTCCCTGATGCATTAGCTGCCCTTGATGCTATTGCTTCATTTTCTCCCTCCTCAAATCTTTGACCTCCTTCACAATAAACATGGGCTCCACATCATCAATAATCTAGTCGGCATACGAATCGATCTCATCCAAGTCGATTGCATCATAACTCTCTACCCCTTCCACTTGTCTCATGCGAAGACATATTGTATTGCACAAAGACAAGGTGATCGAGCCGTTGTGTTGTCATTTTGTTGCGCTTCTTTGTGTGAACAATTTCAAACATGCTCCGATTACGTTCACATCCATAAAAGCTACATGGCTGTCACAAAATGTGGATGACTAGCCTTTGAAGATTTGGTGTTTTTGCACCATAGTCTTCTCACCACACATCTGCAAATATGACGTTTATAATTTTTTAAGCCAACTAGGCTTGAATAAATGAAAGAATTCTAGTAGTATGTATGAGTAATGAGATGAAAAAGTAAAAACAAATGACTCAATTTGTTTTTACTTGGTTGAGAGGTGTTTCTTCTTTTAACACAGAGCTGAAGAAAAAAATCTCCCCATTGCGTTCTTGTAAATCTATAGCTCCCCAATAACTGTGTCTCTAGTGTCATCATCAAGGATCATCCTTTCTAGACATGTATTTAGGCCATCCATAACTTTTTGATCGGCATTAAATGATTTGAAATAAAAAATCTTAAGGTTCAAATAGTAGGCCACTACATGAATATTTTGGAGTGTCTTGTTCCATCTTCGATCAGTTATGTAGCAAACGGGTCCATATTTTTTTGGTTTTTCCTATAATATTTGGCTATGGCCTAGTTAGCCATGTCCATGGTCTCATACAAATAACCCACTAGGTTTCTCTTCCCAATGTAGAATTCAAATCGAAGGCTCTGACACCTAAAACAAAATAATTCACAAATTTAAAATCAAAATTAAGATTTTTTTTATAACAAATAAATGATAAATGAAAAAATAGTTAAGTTTAAGGTTACTTTAAGGATATATTCCGTGCACTTCACAAACACATTATCAAAAAATGGTCTTCACGATCCTTTTCCCCTAGTGTAGGATGACTCCAATCACCAGTGACTCACAAACATCTGGTTAAGGGATGTTAGTGAAGTTGCAATGTGATCAAGTTTGTGGCGAATCATGTGACTCCCTATCACATGGCACCTTTCCATTGGTGTGCTCTCTCATCAAGTTTAACACCCAAATGTGATTGCAGATGAACTTGGTGATATTTCTTGCCTCGTCAACCACATTTTTCACCCATGAGATCTTTCTTATGTCCTCGAGTAGAAAATTAATACAATGGGCAACACAAGGGGTCCAAAAAGTGTGGGGTGCCTCTCCTCAAAAAATCTCCCTGCTACTATATATGCTGACATGTTGTCTATCACAACTTGAAGGACATTCTGCACACCCACTTCCATCACCACCTCATCTAGCATATCATACAAAGTGTTTACATTTTTTAATTGATGGGAGGCATCAATTGACTTCAAGAAGACCAACTGCGCACTTGAAGCCACCAGAAAGTTATTCAATGTGTGGTTTTTTCCATCCATCTATCAGACAAAATGGTGCAACTCTTTCTTTGTCGCTTTTTTTTGCTCTTCTACAATAGTTTGTGTATGTACGGGCCACTTAAATCATGAGGAGTCTTGAACTCCTTCTTGACAACGATCAATGCAATGACTAAATTCTTCCAATATGGGCTTTTTGCCACTTTGAAAGAAATGTTGTAGTATCAAAAGTTTGCTATAAATATCTTAGTTGCTTCACTGTGCACTTCTCTATTCTAAGCGGTACCTTCAAGTGAAGGTTGTGACCCAAGACTACTTTTAGGAACAAAAAAAGTAGTTGAATTATCTTCAGTGGATGAGCCCTGCCCCCATCCATGAGCCCCTAGAGTTGAGGCAATAAAAGAGGTCTCAATGTCATAATCATCCCTCCTAGATTTCCAATTCATTAGGGATGCAAGTTCACTAGTTTCCTTCATTTTTCTCAAATAGGCCACAAGGTAAGCAACCATCTCTCTTTGAGCCTCAAGTGGTGTTTGCATGCATAATGCCACATTGTTCCCTGGTAGTTGTGCGATGTGGTATTTAAAGCGTTAGACACCTCCACTCGTCTTTATCTTGCAATAATTACATATAACACAACTACCCTTTGCTATTGGTTCACAATGCTTCTAAGAAGGGTCTTGGGACTCAGGCTTTCAACAAGCCATTGAACTAGATGGCGATGCCATTCTTAAACAACAAGCTTAAACCCTATAAACCAAAAAAAAAAAGTTTTAAAATCTATTATCTAACCCTAGTTGTTAAAAGAAGTAGAACATAGAAGATGAATTAGATATTATGATTCATACTAGAATATTAGAATATTATTAAGTACTAAGGAGTACTTCAAGTTCAAACTTCAAACTTCAAAGATAATGAAAATAAATTTAAATACCTGTAGGCTATGTTGTAGGTTGTGGCTATGTTGTATCAGACTTCAACATGTATTCCTTGGGCTTGAGGATTGAAAATGTAGAAAATCCTGGGGCCTAGTTAATCACTAATTCATTGTATGTAATCACTAATCCGTAATACTGTAATAATGTATTTCTTGTAGGCTTGCACTTTATTTGGCAATTTGCAATTTCTCAAAGAAAAAACGTAGAAATAAGTATAAAAATATTTTTTTTGGTTTTGAGCCTTGTATCCCTTCACTGGTGAGTCACCCTGACTAATTGGTGATTTTTTCCAAGTAATCGCCGATATTACTTGGCAAAAATTGATGATTAATGACCAGTTTATGGCAATATTTGGAACTATGGTCTTGCCCGCACCTAGGGAGAGAGATGGGTTTTTACAAACCTTGTGGGGGACTTTTTGGACTTTGCCAAATCTCTGACAAAGAGAGTTGATCGTAATTGGGATGAACTGTATGATACCTAGTTGATGCACCTGTTTCAGAAAGATATGTTTGTGGAGGCGTGTATAGAAAAATTTCAAGTTTTGGTGTCCAAGGCCAAGCTCTTTTTGAATTTGGTGTGGAAGATCTATATTTCCAACTTGTGAGTTGAGATTTGAACAGAGGTAAGGATGTTTGAAGAAGATGCTTTTGAAAGAGCTATTATTGTAATTATAAGAGTAGAAAAACATATTGATGCCCTAAAAACTAAAATGGTAGGGACTATTGCCTATAAATATTTTACTTGGGTAAAAAAAAACTAGAGACCCTAGTTGTGAGTTTGCCCCTACATCCACTGTTGTAAATTCATGTTGTAGGTGTTTCGAACCATGAAGCAGGGGTGATGTTTGTAACCTAAAAAGGCTTTTTATGGTAGAGGATGTATGTTCTTTTGAGCTAGACTCAGAGTAAGAAAATGAGGATGTCCCTGAGACACTGGAGGTAGGTTGTGAACCTAAAGATTTCTCCTACTACGGTAGAAATAGGGGAGCCATCTGTGTCGCTTTACACAATGATAGGGTCGGATTGTCTAGACACATTCAAGTTCTTTGCCCATGTCAAGAAAGTTCGAGTTTTTGGTCATGGTCGATACTTGAAGTACACTTAATATTATGGATAAGAAACAAGTCTATAGGTTAGGTCTTCATTTAGACACTTTTGAAAGTTTCACCATGCGAGTTTCAGGGCACCAAACTATTGAATGCGTAGTAGTCCATAATGTGGAACTTTCTGTGGCAGATTATGTCCTCAAAGATAAATTCTATGTGGTTGATATTGGGGGTGTGGATGTTGTTTTAGGGGTTCAATGGCTATACTCACTTGGAACATACTCCACCAAACATCAAGAGTGATTCTTGAAATTCAAACAAGGGGACCATGAGTATAGTATCATGTCCTTGCCCCCGAGGGAAATCAAAATTGTTGATTCTAGTCAGATGAACAAAATTTTGAAGGGGAACTTTGGCTTTATGGCGCAAATAATGTATAGTGAAACTCAAACATCACAATGAAACATGAACATTGCAAGGATGAATGCGAACAATAGTTGCTAGGGCACGATTAGATTTCGAGGCGGGAATGGGTGGGAGACGCGGGAACGGGTAGGCAGACATCTCCGAGCACGGGAGACATTGTAATATCCCAAATCGGAATATTATTTGATAATTTGGATTCCTCGGAATTCCTTTTGAAATAATATTTTATAAATATAAACTTGTACTTAGAATAATAATTTAAATAAAAATGTAATTGTATTAATAATAAAATATAAATCCGCAAGGGGTTTCGTCTTTGGGTTATAATGATTACAAGGGTTTTCGTCCTTGAAATCCGATTCTACAATTAAGGGGTTTGGTCCTTAAAAGTAATGTAAAGCATAATGCTTGTACATGGTTTATATATTTGAATGAGTAATTGAACGATTTCTTCCATATCATTGGCTGGTTATTTATATCTTCAATTCCTTCCATCGAAAGACATGTCTTTTCCCCAAGGGATATGTCTTTTAATACTTCCTTTTGTTGAATGTTGTTTTATTAATTAATTAATGACTGCCGATGCTTGGCGCTCCCCATAATGGCTGCAATTTCATTAATTAGTGACTGCTGTTTTATTTTAATTAATGGCACTTCATCTTCAATGCTGCGGATCATTGGCGATTTCCTATCCTGCAATCTCCTCATTACCTACAAGTCCTCATAATCTGCGATCTCCATGATTGCTGAGTATATTAGCAAAGTGATGCTGGTGATTTCTTCATAGTGTGGCACTGAGTTGTTTATTTTTAGGGTTGTCTTATTGTTGGGGATTTTAGTCAAAGACCAAGTCAGTAATTTTATTGGAGATATTACAGACCTCCCTTTTTCAAATTGCTTGTCTTCAAGCAATTGTAAATTGAGGTGTTCAAGAATTAAAGCTTCCTCCCACATTATATCCTCTGGTGCATGTGCCAAAATGCAACTGTTGGATTCTTCTGTTATAATTTTCCTTTGTTTTTGAAGATGAGAATGAATTACAAATTTCAATATAGTATCTTTCTACTCTGACCTCTTGGAAAATGTCTGATTATCGATACCTAAAATAGTTTCCAGGTTTCTGTTAGGGACGTGCCTTGAATATTATGTACCCTTTCGAGCCTTTGGTCATTGGATGTCAAAGATTGTTTCAATACTCAAGCCACACAAAGTGCAAACTTTGCCCAGATCATCTTCTAGAATGAAGCTATGAAGGCAATCTTCTATATCATCCTTGTCATAAGTAGAATCCATGTCTCGATTTACCGTATTCTGGGAACATTTGAAAGATAATGGCATTTGTTTCCACATTAATGAGATCTCGTGATTGTCTTCCTCGTCACTTTCATTTTGCATCTCTTTCTTCCACTGGAATTCTATTTCTGCATAATCTACAACATCAATCTCCGTAGCTTTTTCAACTGCAATTGTTTTAGGTTCTTTAGTTTTCTCCTCAGGCAACTTTTCTATGTTTTGCAAGTCACAATGCCTAATGTCCTTTGAAAGATATTGCAAGACTTTTACAGTATCTACCGATAAATTGAATCCGCCTTTAAAATTAAGCTTCTTATTAATATCCTCCCTAAACTTTTCTTCTCCAGTATTCTATGACTACAACTCCTGATTTTCCCATATTCCATCAACCATTTTAGTTTTCTCTCCATCTTGTTTTTTTTAAAAACTGTAGCCCATGATATCTTGTTGACAGTGTGCATTAATTTGGCAATCACTTGATTTATCAAATTTAGAACTTGTGTTCGGGGAACAATCCTCAACAGCTCTCTCTTGCACACACTGAAGTTTGTCTTCACTCTGATGCAGACATCACATATCATCATCATCATCAGTGATTTCAATAAATAACTTGTGTTCATCTCTAATATCTAGATTTTTTATGTCATTCTTCCCAAGAGAAGAGTCTCCACATATATCCACTCCCTCTTGGATAAGCATCTTTGGACATTCCTTTAGTTCAATGTTGGATTTCTTTATCTGTATGAAATCAGAGACTGACATTTGTAACGAACCCAGAGAGCTCAACATGCCTTTCATAGTGCTTGGAGAATTGAAGTCATTTAGATAAAGATTTCTTCTATAGGAATTTTTCTCCTCATTGAACCTAGTAAAAGCGAGATCTAAAGCTTCTGGTAAGGTCAGAGGGGTTATCAAAGGTCTATCATGCAATGATTTTGGATCTTTGCCACTCTTGGATAACATTTCTTGAACATGCTTGCACCGCTCTTTAGAAAGAGCTGAATAGCTGGATATTTCTGCTACTACACTTGCATGTTTCCATTCTTCATTGTTTGCTTTTATTTTCTTTGTAGGCCTTGGGTCGAGTACTGCAAATGCTTTGCTCTCAGAAGTGCCTTTCAAAGGAACCAAAATTTGATTGAAATCGACTTTGCATGTTGGTAAGTTAGACAACCTTGAAGTCTTCTTCCCTTCATTCGACCACACTTCTTCATAGTGCCGTGTTCTATTCTGTGACTCACTGAACTCCATAAAGTCTGAAAAAGAGATTTCTTTTCGAATCTCTGCTGAAAGAGTTTTGTATTGATCAAAGCAGGCCAAAATATCCTTGTGTAGTGACTCCATGGTTCACAGGTTGGCAAGAAAATAACTTTGATACCACTGTAATATCCCAAATTGGAATATTATTTGATAATTTGGATTCCTCAGAATTCTTTTTGAAATAATATTTTATAAATATAAAATTGTACTTAGAATAATACTTTAAATAAAAATGTAATTGTATTAATAATAAAATATAAATCCTCAAGGGGTTTCGTCTTTGGGTTATAATGATTACAAGGGTTTTCGTCCTTGAAATCCAATTCTACAATTAAGGGTTTCGTCCTTAAAAGTAATGTAAAGCATAGTGCTTGTACATGGTTTATATATTTGAATGATTTCTTCCATATCATTGGCTGGTTAGTTATATCTTCAAATCCTTCCATCGAAAGACATGTCTTCTCCCAAATATCTTTTCCCCAATGGATGTCTATTAATACTTCCTTTTGTTGAATGATGTTTTATTAATTAATTAATGACTGCCGATGCTTGGCGCTCCCCATAATGGCTGTGATTTCATTAATTAATAATTGTTGTTTTATTTTAATTAATGGTGCTTCATCTTCAATGTCGCGGATCATTGGTGATTTCCTGTCCTGCAATCTCCTCATTACCTACAAGTCCTCATAATCTACGATCTCCATGATTGCTGAGTATATTAGCAAAGTAATGTTGGTGATTTTTTCATAGTGTGGCATTGAGTTGTTTAATTTTAAGGGCTGTCTTATTGTTGGGGATTTTAGTCAAAGACTGAGTTAGTAATTTTATTGGGGATGTTACAGACATGTCCGTACCTGTTTCCTGTACCCGAGACACGTCTTAGTACCCAAGATACATCCTAGGGGGTGGGAGGCGCATCTCCCTGCAACACTATCAAATACCAATCTGGATTCAAGACTAGGATAAGACTCCCTTTAGAATACATCAGGTCGACTACCAATTTCGGGTGATGCCCTTTCTCAACAATGCTTCAACCACCTTTCAAGCATTGATGAACAAGATATTCAGTAAATTCTTTCCTATATTTGTCTTGTATTTTTTTATGACATCCTTGTTTATGGTAATTCATTAGCATCCCATCTTGAGCATTTGTGATGTTATGTTGGATATATGTCCAGGGAGCAATTGTATATCAAGGCATCTAGGTTTGAATTTGCAAAGGCATCTTTGGAATAACTTGGTCACATTATTTTTGCTAAGGGGTTTCGCATTGACCCTACAAATATCAAGGCCATATTTGATTGGCTTGTGCCCAAAATTCTAAAGAAACTTTGTGGTTTCCTAGGCTTGGAAGGATCATATAGAAGATTCAAAAGGAACTTAACTATAACACCTCTCGTAACCAACTACAATAGGAAGAATTCCTTCAAGTGGTCCATTGAGGAACAAAAATCCTTCCAGGATCTTGAGCAAGCTAGAGTCTCTACTCCAGTTTTAGCAACCCTTGATTTCTCGAAGTCTTTTGTCATTGAATGTGATGCTTCTAGATCTAGACTAGGCACAGTTCTTTCTCAGGATGACCATCTCATGGCATTTGAAAGTAGGAAATTGAATGAATGTGAATGAAGGATATCCATGTATAGTAATGAGATGCCAAGCATCCTACATGCAATTTCCAAATGGTGTCAATTTTTGTTGGGGAGCAGGAACTTTGTTAAGACTGACCGCCTGAGCCTTAAGCAATTGTTAACTCAAGGGACATTAATAGAGGAGCAACATAAACGGATTTATTCTCTACAAGCCTACGACTTTGAGATTCTTTTACAAGAAAGGGAAAGAGAATGTGGTGGCAGATGCATTGTCATGCCAAGAAGAACCACCAGTATTTCAAGCCATGTCCATCAGCCAACTTGTTTAGATACATGACCTTCCACATGACTACTCAACTCACCCTGCGTTAACCAAACTCAGGCAAGAAATTGAAGATGGGGGAAAGGGGCATGCTTGGTCAGTTTGTAATAGCATTATCTTATTTCGAGGACACATTTAATTAAGGGGTGATTCTTCCTTTGTTCATAAGGCACTAGAGTATGGCCATAAGTCTCCATCTGTAGGCCATGTTGGGTTTCAAAAAATATATAGAAACATCAATGATTTTTTTTTTAAAGGCACGAAGGTAGAAGTTTTACAATTTGTAGCTAAGTGGGATATTTGCCATGGAACAAGGTTGAGAGTGTTAATTTGCTAGGCCTTCTACAACCAAATTTGGTTCCACATCAAAAGTGGGAAATTGTGTCAATGGAAATTATCTCGGGGCTGCCCAGTTGTGAGGGTAAGGATGAAGTTTTTGTGGTAGTAGATACATTGACGTAGTATGCCTATTTCATTCCCTCAAGAAATGCAGGAAGCAATAGTCCCAAGGTTGGAAAATTGTATTTCAAATGTGTTTATGCTACACAAGATTCGTAAACAAATCATTTGCGATCAAGATCGAATTTTTCAAAGTCATCTTTGGCAAGAGTTGTTTTGAAATGTAGGCATTACATTTAACATGAGAACTGCATACTTTCCCCAAACATACGGGAAAACAAAGGCGGAGAACAAGTGTTTGGAAGGGCATATGAGAATGTATGCAGTGGATAAGCATAGCAAGTGGGTAGAATGGTTACATTTGGCTGAGTACTAGTACAACGCGACTCACCATTCAGCCACAAAAATGATACCTTTCAAAGCTTTATATGGGTATGAGGCACTGTCACTATTGGATTGGGTAATTCAAAGGGGAAAGGTCCCAATGGCAGACGATGTAGTGTAAAAGATGCAAATCATTATGGAAATTTTGAGACAACTTGTAGTGCCAATAGGATGAAGCAACAAGGGGATCAACATAGGACAGAAAGGATTTTTGAGATCGGAGACATGGTGTTTGTATGGCTACAACCATATAAACAGAAGATGTTGAAGTAGGTAGGGAAGAAAAAGTTGCAGCGGAAGTATTATGGACTATATTGGGTGCACACCAAGGTGGGGAAAATTGCATACGCATTGGGCATACCAAACAATGAAAGGCTGCATGATGTGTTTCATGTGTCATGTTTGGAGAAGAGCATTTGGGTGCATGTGGTGCCATAGATAGAACTATCAATCAATGATGAAGAAGGCAAGCTTGTGCTAGAGCTGAAGTGCATTGTTGGGAGGGAATCTAGGAAGCTTTGGATTAGGGTTGTGCAAATGTTTAAGGTGAAGTGGAGAGGGCTGGCCATAGAGGATGCAATTTTGGAACTAGAGGAGTTTGTAGTCAAGCATCCGAACTTGAAATAGTGCTAAAAAAATGTGGGAAAAAAAATTATTTTTTTAGAAATGACGCAAACTCATGCAAACTAAGAAGGATAGGGAAGAAAAAATAAAATATTCCGGGTGTGACCGAAAATGGAGAATCCTAAGGTAAGCATGGAAGAGTGAGTTTGTTGGAAAATGTGGCCAAAATGCAAGGGTAGCCTTAGGAGTGAAAAAAAACCCTCATTCTCATTCATGTGTTATGTCAAGTGGTGGTATATGGTACGATTGTGAAAGCTTTCTTTTAGTAGGTAGAGATCTTGAGTTGCATTCTCATAATGTAAAATTTTGTACTTTTGGAGTTTGACTAGCTTTGTGGTCTAAGCTCCACAAAGCTTTTTAAGTGGGAAGGCATGTTGTGTACTTAAATACAACATATATTTATGTGTTTAGTTTAGTATTACTTTTATTATGTTATATTCTGGGTGCCTAGCATTAGTGAAAGGTTAGGCCATGAGTTAGCCATGGGGTAATTAAGGTTTCTAGTGGTTGAATACAAAAAGGGGGAAAAATCCTAAAGAATGCATCTTTTTCTTAACAATAACAAATTAATGCAAGAGATAGCTGCCATTGTGTGAGAGCTCTTTCGTCACAGTCGGATTTGCAAATGCAATCCACCCTTGGGGAAGCAGGGGCTCCCATTTTCCTGTCTACCTGCATTCTTACTTTGTATTTTGCAGTTTTGTTTTACGCTGCTATCTGGAATGCAACAGGTCCCTTTGTAGTCCCCATAATTTCTACCCTTGGCTCTTGGTGTTGTTTGGTGAATTTTCCTTGTTGTAGGATCTCTTGTATTTGGGGTCCCTTGTCTCTTAATGGCTGAGGGTTTTCTGGGCTCTTTGGGTCACTACTTGCGGGTTACACCACATTGACAATGCTTTTTTTTCTTGTAGAAACAATAATGAACTGCAATTTTTTATTACCAACTGCTGATGCGTATTTTCAAAATAAAAACCTTTCTTTCAGCACTAACCATGGACAGGGTATTAACTTTGAAGATCTTTTCAACATGTCGATGCACAAATTTTTAAGTTAGTTGTAATTTTTTTTTATCATTTTATGTTTGTAAATGCTCTTCTATCAACTTGGAGTTTTTATTGAGATTCCTGGATTAGTTTTTCTATTTTCCATTATACTTTTTAATGAGATCAGTTTATTGATAGAATTATATTGTGGCTAGAAGATTAATTTCTTAGGACAAAATACGATTGTATGTTGTTTAACTTAATATAAAAATTGATCTTACTTAGTAGGAAGTTTATAGAAATAATTATAAATGTTAATCTATCTAATTTTCATGAGTTCCTATAAGCTAATTGGATTGGCGTATGACTTCAATTTCTATTTTACCTACTTTCCTTTTGTTTACCAAACCAACCATTGTTATTCTTTATAAATTTATATTCAGCTTCATGTTATCATTTATTAATAATTTCAAATTTAGTAATTATGAAATTCGTGCTGTATTTCTTCTAATTAAGCATAACTCTTCTTACAGAGGTTCCGAAATGGATTCTTGAAGATGATGAAAGTATTGTTCAACTTTCATCAACCTTCGCTGATATTCTTGCTTTATGTGGTAAGTGATTCTGAGAATTTCAAGTGGTTTTGAAGAATTACATTTTGAGAGGTAATAAAATATCTTTAAACATAAAACCATGAATTAAAGAATTAATCAAATATAAAAAAATTGAGAAAGTTGTTTTCTTGATTCCCATTGTGGGGCAGCATCATAACACTAGAATACAATCATGTTAGAGGTGGTTGTGATGAATAATAATTAGTATTTCATTTTCTTGTTTGGTAGTCTTAAAGATAATTAGTAATTTTGAGTACTTTCTTGTTAACTCCATGATAGAATTTGTATGACCAAAGAGATTATTGAGTTCATCCCAAACTTCTTTAGCAGTTGTTAACTTATCAAGGTGAAACAACAAGTTTGGTGATATAGAGAGTGATTTCATTCCATACACTTCATCACATCTATTGTGCCATTTGTTTTTTTCAATGGCTTGTACAGGTTCAGCTTTTGTGCCAAGTGTGACACAATAAAGACCTTTACTCCTTAAAAGAAGAATCATTCTAGTTTTCCATGTGAAATAATTATGAGTTAGGATTGGTAGGCTTTCAGCCATGGTGATTAGCAACCAAAAATAAAGATACATGCAGAAGAATAAACAAGAACTGCAAATATGAGTCTGGTGTTGCATACACTAAGATCAAGGCACTGAGAAAGGTCTTTGAAGGAAGCACCCTCCAAAAAATATGTTTGTGGCACTTTATACTTAGTGCCTATACAAAATATTTCCCCCAACTACTTATAATGGCGCAATTTTCACAACGATATCTATCCTTTGATCTTTTTTGTTGAAAATGGGAAACCAAAAAAAAAAAGTTTTCAATACAGTATAAATCAATTTAAGTAACAAATTTGACTAGTAGATGAAAACATACAAAGTTTAAAAAAACACTGCATTGCAGATAGAGCCCCGAGTGTGGAAACAAAACAGTTTTATGTTATGCACTGATAGGATTTGATAAGGTTGTCAGCAAAAAAAGTGTTGAATAATGGTCTTTTGGATACCTCTGCTTAAAAAAGTTATTGTTTGATTTAAAAAAAAAGATGTATCCAGAAGACTATTATTCATTATTGCACTGAGAAGAAAACACACACAAAACTAAAAACAAAGTGTTTACCATGGGGGTGTGACCTCTTGCCACACCGGACCCACCCTTCTATCTTCAACAGTAGCCGAGAAGAGTGTCAAGAAGTGAAGAATAACACAATATTGGTAGGAGGCTCTCAGCGTAATTTTTTTAAGAAGACCATGAGAAGGGCCAAAAGGGACTCCTTTTAAAAGGGAAAGGTCCAAATGGCCTTATAAAAGGTTCAACCTTTGAAAACAAGGTTGGTTGGTGAGGGTTGCAGAGCCCATGTGGACAAGCTTGAGTGGTGGATTCCCAGGTGGGGGTCAAGAAACCTTGTGTTGATAAGCTTGGACGGGGGTTGAAGAAGCCTTGATGGGGGTCGAGGAAGGGAGAGATTAGGGAAGGGACAAGGTTGCCATTGGGGGTTAAAGCGGCGAGGCAACGGGAAAATCATAAATGGCAACGTGGTGGGAGAAAAAAGGCCACAGGGAGTTATAAGGTGGTGGCAAAATAACATGGGGTAGCAGGGCAGGGATAAGTAGAGGAGGCAACAATTGCGAGGTTTGTAGGCAGTGGCAACATAGTATTAGGGGGCGATGCTGGCGGTAGAGGGTTAGGGGATGCTTAGGCGAGAAGGGGGAAATCTTATGTAGCATGGTGGCAAGGAGGAGCCCAGGGTGGGCTCGTGTCAACACCAAAGTTTTCGAGGAAGGGAGAGATTAGGGAAGGGACAAGGTTGCCATTGGGGGTTAAAGCAGCGAGGCAACGGGAAAATCATAAATGGCAACGTGGTGGGAGAAAAAAGGCCACAGGGAGTTATAAGGTGGTGGCAAAATAACATGGGGTAGTAGGGCAAGGATAAGTAGAGGAGGCAACAATTGCGAGGTTTGTAGGCAGTGGCAACATAGTATTAGGGGGCGATGCTGGCGGTAGAGGGTTAGGGGATGCTTAGGTGAGAAGGGGGAAATCTTATGCAGCATGGTGGCAAGGAGGAGCCCAGGGTGGGCTCGTGTCAGCACCAAAGTTTTCCTCCAAACTTTCATTCTCATTACTTGATATATTGTAAATAATTTGATGTAATATGTAATTAGTAGTAGTGTCCATTAAAAGATATCGATACTCGCCAAGGAATAACGGCGCACACCATAGAATGTCACATAATAAATAGTAAATATTCCATGGTAATAGCCAAATTAGATTAGGGAATATTTTGAAAATGGTGGCCAATGGTAAAAATTAAATATTTGTTGTAAATGGTCGTGGTAATGTCAATGTATTATTGTCATACTAAGTAGGTCACTAGGATCAAGGTAGTCCCAAATAAATAATATTATAATGCTTCCAAAAGAGTGATGTTATATATTTTTTGGAATATTTGGTCTATTATTAGGATAAAGTCTAAGAAAAGGTGACTAGATAGGAATCCTATGATAATTTCTTGTTGGTAGGTTGTGCCATGGCAAAAGCTAATCATATCCTAAGTGATAAGCCTATGTAAAGTTGTGAGTCAAAATATGTATTATAATTGGTCAGAGGGGGTTTCTTATCCTATCTTGGGATCAGGTGGAAGTCATTGAGATTCTTTAAAAGGATGCATGGCCCCCTCATACACACATAAGGAGAATCCTAGGGTCTTAGAAATAAAGTGTCAAGGAAGCTATTGGGTTGTGTGAATGTGAAGATTCTCCTAGAAAAGTTGTTGAAAGGGCTAGTGAGTAGAGTCCACATGGAGGTGGCAACACTTGGTGGAAGCCATGTTCAACTTTTTGGGTAAGTTTGTAACACACATAATTCTATTAATATAGTTATTGATTACATTTCATTGTCATGTAAAATTATTTATACCATTTTTTCTATTACCCATGTATTGTGTTTGTTGAGTTGTCTCTAGATTCACACCACCACAACCAAAGTTGTGCATTGCTGATACAATCATAGCACAAGAAGTTCCTAGTAAAATATATCTCGAGTGGTGGTTTGGGTTGACATTTTGGTTTTGTTGTGGGACCATTCTTTGGTGGTGGTAGCCTTCAAATTTTGTTGCAAGTCAATTTACGGTTATTGTTGCGGTAATCTTGTTCGTACTATGAATAATTGTTTCACATGGTCAGTCTAGTCTTACTATGGTCGTTTTATTTTAACCATTCATAGTGTTTACAATAGTAATTTCACCTTTCATCGTGATCATTTCAATTTTACCACAGTAAATTCGGATTTTACCAGTCATTTTAGTTTTCACTGTGAATAGTGTTTACGATAGTAAATTCAATTTTTACCGTGGTCATTCTAATTTTCACTACAACTTTTTTTCTTTTTTTACCTTGGTCATTCTAGTATTTATTATGGTCATTCTAGTATTCAAGACTGTTGTAAAAAGAAAAGAAAGGAAAAAAATAGAGGAATTTAAAAAAAAGAAAACTAAAGTCATATCCTCTTGTATTGTTGGTCCAGTTATTTGTTGTGGTTATTTTACCACAAAAACTGCAGTGTTCAACACTTGGGTGGTGTTTTACGAGATTGATTTACAAGCTGAGGCAATTTTTCATTTTGGAAAGGCTTAGCTATCTTTGACAAAGGAAGATGGGTAAAATTCTTGTTTTTCCTGCCCAATCCAATGAAAATGCCCTTTCATTCAAGAATTTAAAAGATCTTGCATTTGTAATGGTCTTATAAGAAGGGAATGAGAAGCATAATTTCTTCCTACATTTTTAGATGATTCAACACTTTGATGGTTTGAGACATTATGATAATGTTGAAAATTCATGGAATTTGCTTCATGATAGTTTTCTTGAAGAATTTGGTTCACAACATAAATATTCAGATCTCATGATAAACATCACAAAGTTGGCCGAAGGAGGAAATGAGAAGCGCCGGGATTACCATTAACGTGTTTTGGAGCTGAGATGGAAGCTAGACACTCAGATCCAGAAAGAAGGATTGGCAGAAGGCCTAACAATTGGTGTGGACAACCTATTGTGTAACCACTTCATCCAAGGGATGAAGCTAGAAATCAAACAACACATGAAGTATGACCAATTTAAAAAATTTGAGCCAGCAAAAACATCACTAGAAGACAAGAAGAAAGCATGGAGAAGGAACCAAAGGAAGTTGCTACAAAGGTCAAGGTTACACCAATGCCTTTGGCCCAGGCATCACAACCATTAATAGTAATCAATTCTCCCTCTCCTATTACTACAATTGAGTTTGATGTAGTTAGGAAAATGGGTCAGTTGGTTATAAACCTTCTTTAAGGTAAGAATTTGGGCTCCCAATGCTCCCAACGAGGAGATAGGGATCCAAGAAGAAATTTAACTGAAATTGTATGCCATAAGTGCAGAGAAAAGGGACATTATGAGTCTATCCATCCAAACAGAGAATCCTCTACAAGATCTAAAGATAAAGGAAAAAAGGTAGCAGTAAATGTACTAGATTTGATTGTTGAAGATTACAAAGAAAATGTGGTAGAAATAGATGATGAAGATGATGAGGTTGATGCATCCACAATGGATGTATGTCTAACACATTTATCAAAACAAGTTGATATGGTAGACGAATTTTACATAGTTTCAGGAAGCACCAAGGAAACTGTTGATAATGACAATGAGGATCTTGTTAGAATTGATGATGATGGTAGTAAAGACTCAACATCATCAGAATATTCCAGCACTATCGATGTGACTAAGGATGAGGAGTGTTGCGTGGATGTTGCGTGGATGTGTCGGTCATGGACATCCTTCCAACCTCACCTATTGATGCACCTAGGCAATTTACTAAAAATGAGTTCAAAGATAATCAACAACATATACAGTTTTTAGATGGTGATTCATGTACTGATTTTCATGTTGGCATTTTCAGCAAAGGTGACACAAAACTTGTTAGCACATTAAATGGGTTTGATGATGTTAAGTCTAAACCAAAAATACATGTTACTATTGTAAATAATGCATTCCAAGGGTTATATGTCAACACTAATGTTTGTGAGGATCTCATTCACTTCATTCAGACAGCTAGTGGATGTAGAGATCATTAGAATATGATAGTGAATGCATTCAAGCCATGCACTTATGAACAAGTAGATCGAAGTAATGATGTGTTGTACTAGATTATTACAAAAAATGTAGACTTGCAGATACATACATGGGATAAGAAATTTGATGAAACATTTGGAGAATGCAAGGACATATTATGGGAATCAATAGCATATTCTTTTTGTAAAATAATGAATTGAGACAAATAGTAAGAGGCAAAACCACAAGTAAGAAGGTAAAGATGAAATATTTTCTACTCTAGGTCAATGATTCAATTATGACTCCAAGAATTATCAGAGAAAGCACAGTAAGCACCTCTTGAAATGGATGGAACCCTATAGGATATAAACAATGTATGATAATGTGTCATGTCCCTCTTTTGGACATGACACTATTGAAGACCTTTAGCCTTGTCTAGTTTCCCTAGGGCTAAGGGAAAAAGAGAAAAAAAGAAAGGAAACAATTGGTTTTGTAAAAAATACTTGTAAAAGCACTTTATTGTTATAATTTCATTTAAGTTGGGGCCTTTTTAAGGGTCATGAGTATTGATCCACTTAAGTGAATTATAAAAAATGTGTTCTTTATAATTTGAAAAAAGATCAACAAAGGTATTTCCCCCCAAATTGGGTGCTTCACTTGGGGAGAAATATAAAAGCATTTGAGGGTTTTTGTTGAAGGGTATCTTGGATCATTATTTGAATTTACAAGTTTTGAGTACAAAAAACCTTGAGCTTTGGACTTGAAGACGAAAACCTTCAAGCAAAGAGATTGAGGATGAAAACCCTCATTCTTCCATGGGACAACTTTATCTAGGAGCTCCCATTGTTCATCAAAATTCAGAAAAAGACAAAACTAAGGGTTTCCAAGTGGGGCGAATAGCTTGGAAGGGTGGGGACTAGGGTTTGGGAGGCCCAAAGTTGGATTTTAGGTTGAATACCCCTATTTTATAGGGATGTGTTTGGATCTAGGGCTGGAAATATTCAATTCCAGGAAGGGCGAATTGTTTGGGAGTCATTTATGAGGTTTTGATAGGCTATTCCAAGCCTAAATATTATTTTGCAATTTTCTAATATTATTTCTGAATAAATTCTGATTTTTATGAGGGTTTGGAGGACATTTAGACCTCAAATATATTTAGAAATTCATAATAAATTTTGCATAATTATTTAGTCAATTTTGTGCAATTTTATGAAGATTCCGTGAAGTGTTTGATGCATGATAAATTAGCCATAAATTTAGATAAATATTTGTAATCGGGACGCTAAGGTTTGAAGGAAAATTCATGATTTTGGAGGGCAAAACTTGCTTGTTGAAAAACCCAATTGGTGTGTTGGGTTTATCCTAATTTTGTGCTATTTTTTAAGGGTTACATTCAGCGAAGGTTTGCTGTTGGAAAAATCATAAAACTGGATTTCATCTTGGGTTTACAGTAAATTTCAGAATTTGGAAATACCCCTAGTTTGGGGACATTACATAATGGGACACACATAATTTAGGAATTGGATGGCACTCCAATCAAGAAATGCATCTATTGTGACAAGTTGAAAAACTTTCAGGGCTGGTATCAGAATTGTCTGTGAAAGTCTACTCCAAGGACAGAGTACAAGCTAAGGAGCAGGAAGATATCAACAGCAAAATTTTCCTCCAAACTTTCATTCTCATTTGTTGATATACTATAAATAATTTGATGTAAAGTGTAATTAGTAGTAGCATCCATTAGAAGTTTTCAGCACCCACCAAGGAATAATGGCACACCATAAAATATTATAAATTATGTAGTAAATATTCCATGGTAATGGTCAAAATAATTTAAACAATATTGTGAAAATAATGGTCAATAGTAAAAATTAAACATTTGTCGTAAATGGTTGTGATAATGTCAAAGTATCACTGTCATAGTAAGTATGTCACTAGGGTCGAGGTAGTCCCAAATAAATAATATTATATTTGTAATGATTCTAAAGGAGTGGTGTCATAATGCTTTTGGAATATTTGGTCTATTATTAGGATATAGTCTAGGAAAAGGTGCCTAGGTAGGAATTCTTTGACAATTTCTTATTTGTAGGCTGTGCCATGTCAAAAGCTAATCCTATCATAAGCGATAGCCTATGTGTAAATATGTGAGTTGAATATGTATTCTAATTGGTCAGAGGGGATTTCTTATTTTATCTTGAGATGATGTGGAAGGCCTTGAGATTCTATAAAAGGATACATAACTACTTCATACACACATAAGGATAGACATAAGGAGAATCCAAGAGTCCTAGAGATAAAGTGCCAAGGAATCTATCGGGTTGTGTGAACCTAAAGTTTTTCTTAGAAAGACTATCCAAAGGGCTAGTGAGTGGAGTCCACATGGAGATTGTAACATTTAGTGGAAGCTAGTTTCAACTTTTGGGTGAGATTGTACCACACATTCCATTAATATAGTTATTGGTTACATTTAATTGTTGCGTAAAATTATTTGTACCATTTTTTTAATCACCTGTGTATTGTGTTTGTTGAGTTGTCTTTAGATTTACATTATCACAACCAAAGCTGTGCACTGCTAATGCAATCATAGTACAAGGTTTCCCGGTAAAATATCTCCCGAATGTCGGTTGTGGTCAAAGCTAGGAGGGGTGGGTTGGGGGTGTCAAGAAATCTATTGGGTTGTGCAAACATGAAGTTTCTCCTAGAAAGGCTATTGAAAGGGCTGATGAGTGGAGTGCATGTGGAGATGGTTACACTTGGTGGAAATCAGGGTCACCTTTTGGGTGAGATTGTAACACACATAATTCCATTAATATAGTTATTGTTTACATTTAATTGTCGTGTAAAATTATTTGTGCTATTTTTTCTATCAACTACGTATTGTGTTTGTTGAGTTGTCTCTAGACTTACACCACCAAAACCAAAGTTGTGCATTGCTAAAGCCTAATACAATCATAGCTCAAGGAGTACCCAGTGAAATATCTCTTGAATACCGGTTTGGGTCGACACTAGGAGGGGTGGGCAAGGGGCTAGCCAGCTCTTGTAGGCCTGCAATTTTTTTATTTTTATTTTTCTTTAGCCCGAAAGAAAAAGTGCAATCTCTTGCAAAAATTCTCTATTTAAAAACCTATGCATTTCTAAACAAGATCCCTAAAGCATTTTTTTTTTTTTTTTTAAAGTATAGACTTTGAAGATTTTTTTTGTAAATATGAAAATCCTATAAAATAATTTTTGAAAATTTTCAAAAACCCATAAAAATTTCAGAGAAATCTCCCTTTATGACTCTAGACTAGAAAAATATATAATAACCTTCAGACAAATTTCTGACAATATATTAAGATAGTTTCTAGAAATTGAAAGATGGGGGAGAAGAACTAGGTTTTGAGAGAAAATCAGAAAGAGAGATGAGGAAACCAACTGGGTGCTTCAAGCACTGGTTTCCTCAGTCCTTAAGATCTTATTTCCACAAAGATTGAAACTGCTGAAATTTGGCTCTAATAGTTTGTAGAAAGAGGTGTAGACACCGCAATTCCAACAATCTGCTTAAGAAACAATCAGGGTTAATTCTTAGCAATCATACATACAAAAAAACCCTAAAATATGAACTGAATTGAAAAGCTAAGAACTAGCATGAAGAGAACAACATACTCATAATTTTGACAGAATAACACTACTCTATTCACTTCTCCTCCTCAGCTCCTCTCATGTAGTTCCAGTTCTACATACATGCCCAGGTGAGGGGAGAAACCTTCTATCAATGGATTTTTGAAAGGCTTCCCAAAAATAACCCTATTGGCCAACTGACATCACAAGCTTTCTGATTGGCCTAGTTACTTTCTGAATTTCTATTATCTTGCTTACATGGCTTGCCTTTTTCCTAATTTCATGCCAATTGACATCACAAGCTTTCTGATTGGCCTACTTACTTTCTGAATTTCTATTAGCTTACTTACATGGCTTACCTTTTTCCTAATTTTATATTTATGAAAAATAGGACAATATGAAATATTCTTAACTTAGGAATAAACCTAACAACCAAAGTAAACTGAAATACTGAGGTGTATGCATGATTACACCAACACTATATTGTTGTTTTCCAGAAATATCTTCATCCAATGTCTTCTATAGGCCTTTGAAATGCTGTTGTGGAGTGTTTGAAAAGTACCGTTGCATAAATCAATGGCAGTCAGACTTTGAGAAGATCCAGTTACTCCATGTGATGGATTCATCTTAGTTACTGCTTCAACATATTGATTTATTGGGAGAATTTTGAAGTTAAAATGGGAGGGATGTAAGTATGAACGAATTGAATCTGATCTGCTTGGATTATTCTCCAGGTATGGTGTTCATAAGTAATTGGAGGAAAGTCCCGGGGCATATTAGTACAGGCTGACTGAAAATTGAGTACAAGAAAAGAGGTTTGGCATATCAAACTAGCTTTCAATCACTTGGTAGTACGATGATGATAAAAGTCCTGTACATATGTACTTATAAAATAAATTGATCGGTGTATTTCTTGTGGACATCACTCTAATGACGAGGATGATGAATATAATGCTTGTATGTCCCAAATATAACGGAAATGTATACATGGTTTTGTTTTCATATGGTTTCAATTATCATAGATATTGTGGATAGGTGGATGTCATAGTGTTAACTAGTATGCTGCCAACCTTAATTTGGGTTATCATTTTCTATTAATGTCTGAATTTGTCATGAAATCCACTCTTTTGTTTTTCTGGTATGTCTTTCTAAACATCTTTCCATATTCATGACAAAAAAATGTATAACTACTCTTATTTAATTTCTTCAATTGACTTCTGCAATGATCTAACTCGATTTTCCCAGCATTGAGCTTGCAAATCAGAAATAACATAAACATTTTGGAGTTTGAGACAAATACAATTTTATATAGTGGGTGCCTTTTGTTCCTATTATTTTTGCTAATAACCTGTTCAGTGACTTGAAAGCAGTGGGTGTTGCAATAATGATTGCATACAAACAGGCCGGAGCTTCATTCACCTTGAACAACTTTATTGCTACTTGTATTGCAACTGAGGTTTTGCGACTATTTTCTTTGGGAAGGTAAATTATGTTTCCAACCATAGTGGTTTGCAACATTGGGATTCTATTTCAACTGAATCTATTCGTGAGTCATAGATGAATGTAAGCTTGACAAAATGTTACCTTTCTAGATATATTGTTTATTAGTTACATTACTGTGCATTTTTTTCTCTCTCTTACTGATTGAAATCACTATAAGGATAACCCTTCTTGCACAAGTCATTATTACGTTAAGATTTACATTAACCCTATATGTGACCTTTATGGTCAAAGCTTTTGATAAAGCTGTAAGTATTATTGATTAATACAACAATTTAAATTTAATGGTTAATTCAACGATTTAAATACACCAATCAATTAAGTGATGCAGTTGACTTGTTTGGTTTCTTATGGGTAATTTCCAAACGAAAAGTATAAGATTTAAAAACATATTTAAAATTAATGTTTCAGCAAATTTGATATACTTGTTAATGATATTATTACAAACTTTTTTATATTGTTTTGAGTCTATAATTTTGTGCATTATTTAACCTATAGCACCACTCTAGCAACACCAATCAAAAAGAAGGGAAGGGGGTTCATTCTAAACTCAACTACAATATTTTTCTTCTTCTTATAATATGTAACACAATCATTTGACCGTGCCTGATGTCCATCATGGTTTCTACCTAGTTGGCATCACAACTTGCATAATAAGAGTATGCCTTATACACCATTCAGACGTACTAGTACATATGACATCACAAGGATGTTGTACTACATGGTTCCTTTGACCTTTAAGATTGTAAAATATCATATTAAGTTGAAGTAGTTCTAATTAATTCTTCTATCAATAGCACCTACTATTATGGAGAGAAGAGAGCATTTCAACCGAATAGTTTTCCGAGTGTTTGAATCATGCTTCAATATCTTAATCACCCATACCCATCATCCCATACAGAAAAGATATACATACAAGTGTAAGACTACCACACACAATATTGTAAAAGGAATAATAGGTACATAGGAAGAGTTTAGATCCATCCCTCAAGAGAGAACACGTAGAAAATACAAACTCATAACATGTGTCTTCTGCTAAGAACAGAAGTAGCACCAACTGGCTCATCATAATGATTCATAAAATCAGCAGTGCATTCAAGCATACGATGGATATTTCACGTCTTTCTGGATCCCAAGGGAAGCTATGTGTTTAAATTGCATACAACACTTTGGACATCTAGGTTACAACTCAAATAAGACACTTTCTAAGGTTAGGGCAGCTGTAGACAGTCAATTATGAAAACTGTATTCTCACAGTTGACATGTTTTTGTCAGCATTTATTTAGTGATATAGAAAGACCCTTAGTTATGTCGGTTGTGATCATTGGGTTAACCGACAATCATTGGATCTTGTCCTTCAAATAACATATTGTATGTCAGAGTAGGGATGCTTGTATCAGGTCCTCCCTGTACTGTGCTGATTGTATCAAGACTTATCTTTTATGCATACAAACTGCTATTGTTCGGATTACTATTTTGTGTATGGTGCTATTGATGGTCTAGTATCTCAATAGACAATAATCATACTACATTTTGGTGCCATTGCTTTGAATAATGTCGAATCAAGTAAAATTATGTTCACAAATCTATGTGCTGAACATAAATGTGAAACACAATGACAAAAGATATTATAATGATACAGAGTTCACGAAGAAGACAGACACATATGAGAAACAAATCATGCTATTGAATCCGAACAAAAGTGGGAGAGAAACACACAGTCAGGGAGCGGACCAAGAGTTTAAATGGTCTATTCAATTGGAGCAACAAGAAAGACAACAAAGGCTATGACAAGTAGCAAATTTAAAAAATACATCAAGGGAAGTACAAAGCATGAAGCAGAAGCGCAAGACAAGGCTGAAGCGTTCAATCAGAACTGGTGGACCCTATGCCACTCGCAGTAAGGAGTGGATATATATTGCCATAGCCCCTTCTGGAGGAAGGAAGTGTGGACATTGTCGACCAGGCTGGGTTGGAGGGTGTTGCAAGGGAATCACATGAAAGTTTGAGGCAACCCAAATGATAAGTTGGAGCACACAAAAAGGGACTTGACGACGGGTAAGATATTTTATGGATCCCTACCAAACAAAGGGCTGAGCCTAGGGATGTGTCTGATAGTGCTAAGAAACTAGAGGAATGTCTGACACTGACCTTATTAAGATGGAGACTTGTATTCAAAAACCGTGCAAGATCCATGGTTACTCCATCAATTCCATCTCTAGAAAAGCAAAAGTTGCCAAGATTTACTAGTGATGGATCTGACGATCTAGTACGTCACTGTTGTATGTGCATCACTATCTAGATCTCCAGTGGGTAGACAGATGCTCAGATGTGGCTTACCCTTTAGGGAATGACCATTGACTGGTACACTGGTGCATCAAGTACTAACAAAGCAACATGGTTAGCACTCAGGGAAGCATTTGAAAAAGAAATTATATTATTGTCCATAGATGACCAAAAGTAGGTCAATGGGACTCAAGGATACAACATTTAACAATGGAAATTTCTAGGAAGAAAGAATCCTAGAAGCCAAAAAAAGGAATGAAAGTACAAAAGACAAAATAAAGCAGTGTACCACTAGCATAGGTGGTAATAAAATCAGTGTAAATAGCAATGGAGGGTGAACATGAACCTCAAAATAAAGTGCCAATGAAGATTGGATGGAAACTTCAGCAAATATCTTTGCCTGTGCATGAAGTGGAGAAGCTGTCTAAGCCATCATTGATCATTGTGAAATATCTAATAGTGCTTATCAAGGAGTACCCAATGTCGGAGGGGCTGGGTTGGGAGATCTTAGGAGGAAGCAAAGCACATCCTCTAGAATCCCCCCCAACATCCAAGGCTGGTGTAAATCCCATATTAGAAAAGAAACTCGTAATATGAGTTTGCCCTTATGGTCAGGGGGTCGGCCAGTGAGTAGTAGATCCATGTGGCCGAGAAGGAGCAAAAAGAAAGAAAGAAATAAAATTATGTTAATGTCCATAGATGACCAAAAGTAGGTCAATGGGACTCGAGGATACAACAATTAACAATAAAATGTTCAAGGAAAAGAGAATCCAAGAAGCCCAAAAAGGAATACAAGTACATAAGACAAAGTAAAGTAGCGTGCCACTAACAAAGGTGGTAATGGAACCAATACAAATAGCAATGAAGGGAGAACAAGAGCCCCCAAAACATGTGCTAATGAAAACTAGAAGACGACCTCGAAAATCTTTGTTTGTGCTTGAAGTGGAGCCGTCTAACCCATCATCAATCACTATAATAACAAATCAACATGGTTAGCACTTAGGCAAGCATTTGAAAAAGAAATTATATTATTGTCCACAAATGACCAAAAGTAGGTCAATGGGACTCAAGGATACAACATTTAACAATAGAAATCTCTACGAAGAAAGAATCCTCGAAGCCAAAAAAGGAATAAAACTACAAAAGACAAAATAAAGTAGTGTACCACTAACATAAGTGGCAATGAAATCAATATAAATAGCAATGGAGGTGAACAGGGTCCCCAAAATCACGTGCCAAGGAAGACTGGAAGGAAACTTGACCAAATATCTTTATCTATGCCTAAAGTGGAGAAACTGTATGAGCCATCATTGATCACTGTGAAAAATATAATAGTACTCATCGAGGAGCACCTAATGTCGGAGGGGCCAGGTTGGGAGATCCTAGGAGGAAGCAAAGCACTTCATTTAGAATCCCCCCTAACAACCAAGACTGGTGTAACTCCCATAGTAGAAAAGAAACTTATAATATGAGTCTGCCCCTATGGACAGGGGGTTGTCCGGTAAGTAGTAGATCCATGTGGTCGGGAAGGAGCAAAAAGAAAGAAAGAAATTATACTAATGTCCACAGATGACCAAAAGTAGGTCAATGAGACTTGAGGATACAACAATTAACAATAGAAAGTTCAAGGAAAAGAGAATCCAGGAACCCAAAAAAGGAATACAAGTACATAAGACAAAGTAAAGTAGTGTGCCACTAACAAAGGTGGTAATGGAACCAATACAAATAACAATGGAGGGAGAACAAGAGCCCTAAAAGAATGTGTTGATGAAGATTAGAAGATGACCTTGAAAATCCCTATCTATGGCTTAAGTGGAGGAGCTGTCCGACCCATCATCAATCATTGTGAGAAGATTTGACAGTGCTCGTCGGGGAGTATCTAATGTTGGAGGGGTTAGGTTAGGAGGTCCTAGGGGGATGTAGTGCACTTCCTCTAGAATCTTCCCTTACATCCAAGGCCAATGTATTACCTGTAATACAAAACACACTCATAATGTGAGTTTGTCCTTCTGGTCTGGGGGGTGGCCAGTAAGTGGTAGATCAATGTCATTGGAAAGGGGCAGAGCCATGTCGGTAGGAAGAAGTAGAGCCACAGTGCCAAGGGAGAGCAAGTTGGAGGATCTAAGTAATCTGAGTGTTGAGAGAAGCATTGCCTATCTGATATGTCAACTCTAACGTGTGATGCACTTGTGTCCAAAGGGTGCTTAGTGTTGCCAATCACTTGGGTAGGCTAGAAGAAAGAGGTGATTAACATCGGGGCTCTAAAGCCTCTACGCTCCTCTTGTAGGGATTTGCATTGGAGGGTGACGACCTCGCAAAGATAAAGAGCTAGGCATCACTAGTTTGGATATCTAATGAAATTAGATAGAGTGTCAATTGAGTCTATGTAGAGGCAATGATATCTTCCCCGGATCTCATAGTAAATGGGGCATTTGAAAATGAAGTGTTCCTTGGTCTCCTCCTTGTGGAGGGAGCAAAGATGACATATCCGGTCCATACAGAGAATATGGTGATTAGTTTCAACCCATAATTGGTGAGAACACACTCATTTGGCCAAGGGGAAACCTCAAGCTATGAGACTAGTGGTGTTGGAGATAGTGAGGGTGACGAATAATACCATCCACCAATTGCAAGAAATGCTCGACATAAAAATCAATCTTGGGCCTAAGCGGCTCAAGGGAGGAGATCCATGTGGCTTGGATATACTATTTATAGATGTCCTCTCTAGCAGCTCTAATGATGACATCTTGAGAGACGACAATGAAATTGTCACAGAGATCTACAACACCGAACAAGGTAAGCACAAGACTATTTGGGCTTACAATAGGAGATTTGAGGAGTTGCATGGAAAACTTGAGAAAGAACTAGCTGTTACAGGGGAAAAGAGGTGGTTTATTGAAGGGTTGGTTCCCTCATTGTGAAACAAATGAAGGTTGTCCCACCTTCGTCATAAGAAGATGCCTATAACTGAGCGATGAACATTGAAAGTAAGAATAAAACATCATCCTCGCACGCAAGAAGATGAAGTGAAGATGAGGACTCTGATTCTAGTGACAATGAACCAGGATCTATGTGAGCTGTGACAAAAATACATGTTCGGATGATGAAGGAACTAAAGGGATATGATAAGAAATATTGCAAGGATATTTTGTGCGAGATTTGTCAAGTTAAAGGGCTTTTTGTCAAGGACTACCCATACAATTTGCATAATAATAGTGGCCAAGTATTGTTCACACAAGGAGAGCCATCAACACCACCCACCATGCTGCCAAGGAACAACCAAAGATAGAATTATAGTGGTGGTGGGAGTTGGATTCAACACGACTCGAAAGGACCTTCAATTATACAATGTTGGGAGTGCATTAAGTGGGGCCTTTTTGCAAGAGATTGCCTTAACCAAAATGACACTAGACTTCTTTGTCGATGGTGTGGACCCGAGAGCCATAACGATGACAATTTTCTAAAGCAAGCCAACATCAATATGATTGACATAGCTGAGGGAAAGGAAGTCATGGCAATTACCAGAGCACAATTGAAGAAAGACAATTATCCTAACCCACATAAAAAGAAGGAAAGGCGGGCCCAAACAAGGGTGAAAGTTGAGAGGCCAAGGTCGAAGAATGACGCTAGTCGAATGACCATATAATCACAATAATGAGTAGACTACAGTTTGACAAAGCTATTGCACGACATGTCTTGCAGACAACTATACATGTGAAGATAGTTGTCTTATTACAAAGCATTCCAAAACTCAAGAATGCTCTAATTACTACCATACACGACATTGGCCCAAACATGGAGCATACAATGGCGCACCTAATGTCGGGTAATTGAGAGAGTACAAAACAAAAGAATGAACTCATAGTGGATCCCCTTGTCAAGTGACCAAGTGATTGATCCTATAGTCTCGACAATGAATGCAACCCAACATCGGGCAATTGTGCATATGGAAATTTTGGGTAGGAATTCGGCAAACAACTTTGCTGACAGTGGTTCTAGTTTGAATGTTCTTCCAGAGGAGACTTGGAAGAGTCTTGGGAAGCCAACTACATAGCCTCCAACATTCAAATTGGTAGGAGTAGATCAACAAGGCATTAAGGTATAGTGTATACTAATGAGTCAAACGGTAATAATTGAAATCCAACCCTTTTTCTGAATTTTGTAGTCATCTTGTTGAAAAAGAAGGCGTTTGATGTTTGTTGGGTTGGGGATGGTTGATAGCAGCCAAAGTCGATCATTACTAGAAAAAGAATTTGATATCCATTGAAAACAAAGTACAAAAGTATGTCATAGACTTGAAGAATTAGGTAGTCATTGAGGAAGCAACCTCATTAGAGTCATCACATTCAGATTCCAAGGAAGAATTCCTGGTTGATGGGAATCAAGGTACGATGGATATGAACAATCAAGGGGTCCTAGAGTTACAATTGTGCTCGAAAGATGAGGCAAACTCCCTCAACGATGTGTTCCATTAGATGTGAATGACTACAAAGTGTTGCACCTTGATTTTAATAACGAGTAGATTATGGAGATTGATGAATGCCCAGAGTTGAAAAAAGATGACCAAAATCAGATGTTGGTAATGCTTAGTCCTTCTGAATCATTGCAGTTGGATTTTATCCAGTGGAGTTCAACAATTACGAAGGGTGCAACGTTCAATGGAAAGTTGGCCCGCCAATTGGAACGACTAGCCGACATGCATTCTAAAGAGCTGACTTCAATGAGCATGAATGAGGGGTCCAAGGAAAAAAATCTCATAGGATAGGTATGACCTCTTGAAGTGCGATCTATTTTTTAAGTACGATCAAAAATGACGGATATGTTTGAACAAAATGAACTTGTGATAGCACAAGACAACTAAAGTCATGTAGAAGTGAAGCAAATATTGGCATGACAAACATCTTTGACGGATAAACTTTAAAGTTGGAGAACTTATATTGAGATATAACTTAAAGCGCGAAATCAAACTAGTGAACGACTCTAAATTAAAATTATATAAAATGTGGCTTGAAAATATCAATCTAATTGAAATCAAGCCAAGGTAGGACTCGACGGAAGGGTCCATCATTAAAGAAAATAGTGCAATCAACTATAAATGTATGGGAAACGGATTGGAGGCACAAAGGCACACCGACAATCCACTTCGCTATCGACCATACACCACTCTTGGGTTAGTAAACTACATGCCCAATTTAGTCCTACCATATGCCCAACAAAACTCACTCTCGTCATACAACCCAACGTACGACTTACCTTGTACAGGTACAACAGACTATATGCCCCAATAAATACCAAATCGAACACCCAACTAGTGATACACTGCTCTTTGTACATCCCATTCATTCCTTGCTCCTTGTACGTCAATTTTTAGCTCTGGATGTCATACTTCCAACTTGTCTTGTCCTTATAGCATTGTATGTCCACTAGTGAATTATGTTGTCACCGTATGAATAGCTGTCATGTCTCCAACTGCTGTACAACCTAGGCTTTGCTTTTGCTTCCTCCACTATACGCCCTAAGCACTCCACCATACACCTTGATCACACCACTCTACACTTTGATGCCATACGTTCCACTCTGTTCATCCACCCTATGTCGTATTGCAGCAAGCATGCAGCACCGTACGGGCCCTTAAAACACCAACAACCCTGAGATTTACTCTATGGTTTCTATGATCTTCATAGTTTGCAAAGAAACAAGGATAGTATATTGAAAATATATAGTTCATAAGCAAAAGACCATTTTTCAATTGCTTTCAATAGTAGCATTTTTTCAAAGAAATTTTGTTGTTGGCGTGACTTTTCAAGGGTTATTGAAGTCTCAAATCACATTGCCCCTCGACCCTAGCTTTGCTTTTCGGACGTGAGAAATTTTTTTTGTTGACAATCACATCGGGGGGAACATGTTTTTTCTTGCCTCCAGCAATGTTGCAAATTTTTTTACATCAACCCCAGCTCCACCGGCATGCCTTATATTTTATTTCTTCATTCTTATTTTTACGCTTTCCATGACTTGTGTCGGAAGGGACTCTGACTTGTTTTAAAGGGGGGATTATGTAGATAGTTGATTATGAATACATGTATTGTTATAGTTGGCATTGTTTTGTTAGTATTTTGTCGGCATTTAGTTAGTGGTATGGCAAGACCCTTGGTTATGTCAGCTGTGACGGTTGAATTAACTGACAACCATTGGGTCTTGGACTTCAAATAGCTTTTTGTATGTCGGGGTAGAGGCACTTGTTTCAGGTCCTCCCTGTACTATGTGAATTGTATGGAGACTTATTTGTTATGAATACTAATTGCTATTGTTTGGATTACTACTCTGTGTATGCAGCTATTGATGGTCTAGTATCTCAATAAACACTAATTATACTACAATAGCTTGCTCATATCTGCATCTCCTTACCAGTATTAAAGTAAATCATATGAAACCCATCATGAGCCGTAGTATTCCTGATTTATATAACAACCGAAGGAAACAATATCCACTAATTTCAATGTCAAATGTATAACAATGCATAGAAACATAACACAATGGTCTACATTAAAGGCCTTAAAGAGAAGTAATCTAGATGTCAAGACCAACTGTACTCAACTAATCTCAATGCATCATATGTCTAAATTAACATACACACGATTCCCAAGGTAATGCATACGGCAATGGAAAGTTATAAGAACAGCCATACCATGGAAATATACATCATGGCCTCCATAAGCTTAAACAATAAACAAAAGAATTGTCTCCAACAAGAGTAGGAACAAAGGGGAATAATGTTGTTTGGGACAGCAAGGTATGTGTCTTTCAAACTCCATAAAGACGTAATCACTCTCCATCACTTCCCACTGCTTTAGCATCCCACGGTCTCCTCCAAGATGATATAATACAACCAAGCAAGAAACAAGTTTTACCATGTGCTGTGCATAAAATCATGAATATAAAGCATATTAGCATCCTATCATGTGCATATAATTGAAGGATCATTACATAGGTATGCCTCTACATAAGCACCTTAACCAAAATGAAATAAAAAAAATAAGGTAAGAATACGACCAAGACATCATGAAAATTACAAATCAGCAAGTGTATGAGATCCACAATTCTATGGTTCATAACATTCAATTTGCCTTTGCTCACCTCCCAGCCATATGGCATCATTATAGGTTTCTATTCTAGCCAATCCCTAGGCTAGTACCATAGGTGGTGAAGATCAACGTTCATCATCCACTAATTACACTAACCTACCCCACTAAGCACCCCTCAACACTCCACTAAGGTATACACATTATGAGGTATTCTGATTATAATCAATCAGCGATATGATAAAATAAGCCAATCACTTAGCCCTACTACCTTCATATGCATGTTCCCAAAGAGCATTTGCAGTGTTACCTTCCCTTAAGTTTCTGTTGGTCCATTAAGCTACTTAGTAAGAAGGGGGAAAGGGAAGTACAAGTCCATCCCAAAGAACACAATCAACACGAGTGTTATTGGGTCTTGTTGGCCATTTTTAGCCCACATACTAAAATTCTGATAGATTTGAAAATCTACGGACTCCATCAGAAAATCAGCTATGGACTTCAGTAATGAACCTCCGGACATGCATAAAAGGGATGCAAAAGCATTTGGTGAGTTAAAGAGAAGTTATAAAGAAGACTTCAGGTTTTATCATGTAGAAGGCTTCGGGCTTTACAAGGTGGAAGACTTTGGGTTTCCGAAAGTACTTTGCTTAATTTGGCTAGTAAGTTGCAAGTAGTTGCAACTCCGAAGTAAAGTGACTCCACAACCCCGAGTTGTTCTATCTAGCGTTTTGCGGGTTTGTAGAGCTGCTTTACTTAAATTACTTTATAAGTTGCGAGTCACGAGAAAACCGAAGTAAGCAAGGGCACTTTTCAAGAAAAATCCAAGTTCCATTCAAGTCAAAGGTCAAAGAATAAATTCTTTTGGGAAATTGTCCTAGTGAATTCTTTCGAAAGAATTGTCCGCAAGAAATGGTCCATTGCAACTTTTCCGAAGTGTCATTTTCTTCTTCGAATGGACCACTTAAAGAAAGCTGAAGGGCACTGTTCTTGGCAAAGTGGTCCATTTCAAAATTTTCGAAGGGCACTTTCTTTGGAGAAGTGGACCAAAACAAGAATTCTGAAGGGTATCTTTCTTCTGAAGAAATGGTCCATTTCAACTTTGTTGAAGGGTCACTTTCTTTTCAAAGTGGACCATTGCAACTTTTCCGAAGGTATTTTTCAAAGGGAAATGGATCGTTGCAATTTTGCTCAAGGCTCATTTCAAAGCTTCCAAGGACCATCTCAAAATTCTCGAAGGGTATTTTTCCGTTTGGGAATGTCACTTTTCAAAAGTCCGAAGGGTATCTTTCCCTTCGAAAAGTCCTTTTCAACAAAGCCGGAGAGTCATTTCTTTAAATTCCTTTGGACAAATTGTCTGCAGGAATTGTCCATTACAAAATGTCCGAAGGAATTGTTCAAAGCAAAAAGTCCGAAAAAGTAGCCGTTTGATTTCAAAAAACAGGGTTGACGACTCACTTTCAATCATACAGAAGATCCAATGGCGAGCGGTGATTGATAGATCTCTGGGTCCAGGGAGATCAACGACACATTTAATCACGCATAGCAGATCGACAACGAGTGGGGGTCAGAAGGGTTAATAAGCCAACAAGGCTCAAACTGAGCACGAGGCCACCACGTGGCACAAGCGCAGTGGGTCAACAAGTCAGCAGATCCTGAGTGTAAACGCGAGGGTGCCAAGTGTCAAAACCGCATTAGCTCGGGTTCAAGATCAACGAACCATGCTTGATCGTGCAAATCAAGATCAATGGTGCGAGAGCAGGGCCAGGACTTTCGACAGAGGTCGAAGGGGGAGGATTTCTGACTAAGGTAAAAAACAAAGGAAAGTCCAAGCGACTGGGATGAGCTGGTAGGTGCGAATTAATGGAGAAGCCTTTGTCCTTCGATATGGCTCTCACCTCTGACATGGCCCTATCAGTTCAAAAGGAAGGGACTTGAATGCATGAGAGGCTCGAGGAGATTTGCGGTGATCTTGGACGGTTCATTTCATGGTCAAGGCAGTTGCACGCTTTGAATGCAAAGGAGCTCGAGTACAAGTGCCGGTCATCGACGACCTCTTCTCTCAGTTATCCTTGCTCCTGCAAGCCCTTTCTTTCTCTTTTCCTTTTCTATATATATCGGATGCTTTCCATTTTGGAGGGGTTCCCAGTTTTTAGACTTTTTTCATCTTTCTGGGAGACGGACATTCATTGAGATATTGCAAAGTATGTTTCGCTTGATTAGGCTCAACCCTGTCAAGTCTATTGTAAGAACTACCTCTTGATGTAATAAGATGATTTCTTTGCCTATCTCTTGTCATTGATCAGTGCCTTAGTATGTTTGCGCTTGGTGGATTCGTGAAGGAGATTCTTCCTAGTCTATTAGCGTTTTGCTTGCCTCTTTAATGTATTTTCAAGCTCTTGCAGGTCTGGATTAGTGTTCTACCTAAACCTCTTCCAATATGTTAACTTGATCTCGAGATTGTGTAAGCCATAGTTGTCTTATGACTGATCTAGTGTGGGTTCAAGCATAGATGAGTGTTCATTTTACTTTGGTGCATCGCCTGGTTAGCTTTCTTAGGAGCCCTTATCCCCTTTCTAACCCTTTTCCCTGTGATACATTAGTTTAGCATTAGTTTAGGTGAGCATCAAAGAGGAAGCCAGCGTTCTCCGGAGGTTCAACCTCACTACAGGATACCCACAGCCTGAGGTTGTCCCAACGCTTGTAGCTAGGAGTGAGAGAGCTTGAGAAACTCTCCCACAAAGGGTGCAATTCTAGCCTACAACAGGTCTCCACTGAGGAAGGAAGATAATAAATACAAGTTACAACATGATGGTGTCATAAAATCCAGCAATTACATATGCTATAACAATGTTTTTCCATCAAAATAAAATTTTAATGAGAGTCTTAATGCTTCCATAAGGTGTACAGAATCTATATCCAATACAACTATAGGTTAAATTTACCCAAATTAATGTCAATGGATAGGAGAATTTCCTCCAACCAGTATCTTCCTACCCCCACCACTCTTTAGGATATGGATACAGAATCTGTCCAAGTATCTGCAAAACAAATCAGCCGGACATAATGTCATCCTTGTATGAACTGCAATGCATGAAGGCCTTCATTAGGAATTAGAGTATGGCATCTTACAAATAAGTACAACATGGACCTAGTTATTATATCATGGTGTTTTTTATATATAGAAAAGTTATGCTCCACCAATCAAACCAAGAAACCATACTTTAGTAGAAACCATGGAAATGTCTAAAATGGTTTGTTATATATCGAGACCTTAATGGGCTCAAGTAATAATACAAGCGTCCATCCCAGTAAGGGAAAAAATCTAAGGTGGCTTCTGCTCCTAATAGCTAGGTTGTTTGAGCAATGATCCACTATGCTATTTGGCTTTGGATAAGAGTCTTAAAAGTCTAATAACAAATCCATAGTTTATTTAAGTAGAAAAGCATTGTGGGTGAGGGAAGCATTTCCCATCAAACATTCAAGGAAAGAGACTATGGCCTGTTTCCAATGGCCTCCACCTCCCTCCATGGCTTGCAACAAAAACCGACCTAGAGATCAGAAGATAACTCGTGAGTCTCACCACTTTGCATTTCATGGGAATGTCAATGGCCAGTACCTCCACATGAACAGGAAGTAGAAAACTTGTATTTACATGGATTTATAGAAGCTGGTTGTAATGCAGGAATTGCTCTATCTAAGCTTTATAATTAAAATGATATTAATAGATCCAATGTATATCTGTTTTGTACCATAAGAAAAGGGATTTGAAAACATGCACATTTTGTTCATTCCTCTACAAGTTCAGATCCCCACAAAGACATATATATACACACAGTGGTAAGGAGAGATTTAGAGAGCAGATCTAAGCCATGTATGGATCCACAGGGGTTCTTCAACCTGCTGCTGCAAACATCAAGATTTTACAAAATCAAAGCATACAGACAGCAATCCTAAAACCCCCATTTCTTTCATAATTTCTTTACGATAGAACATAAAAAGGGAAGAGGAAGCGAGAACTGGAACAACAGATTTATTTTGAAGTTTATTTGCATTTTCTATGAACGCAAGAGAGGATTTTGCAGTTGCGTACGTCTCCTCAAGCAAAGAGGTGAAAAACAACACATTGGAGAGGATTGGAAGCCTCCTAGCCTTCCCCAATCTCTACCCAAACTAGTATTATGGTCCTAAGGCTTCAAAACCAGACTCAAATTTCCTCTCCACTCTCATATAGTCTCTCAAAAGTTGTAGATCAGAATACCTCCGAAAATAATTGTCCCCAAAAATGAATGGTTGGAATGCATATATAAAATCATGAATGTGGACTCCGTTCTATTCTCCCTCCATGGTTCTTCCTCCCACATCTCACATAGGAAAGCATGGGTTGCCCATGCCTCCACCATGTCTATCAAATGGGCTGTAAGAGTCAATTGTCTCCTCATTAATGGAGGAGAAGACCTTCTACCTCTACCCATCAAGCATAGACGCCCATGTATTCTCTTTCCCTTTGTCTCCCAAATATCATGGAGGTTTATAATGAAACTCAGATTTTAAATTTAAAAATGGTATACTTCTCACTTACAAGGAATGACTTTTTAATTCTACATAATAAAACTTATTTTTTGAGTAAAATATAAATATCTATATAAAGTGACTTTCTGCCTAAAACAATAACATGAGTATTGTAGGGACTTTTGGGCAACATCCATGCCACCTCATATGCCTTCTCACCTCCATGTGTCACCGCTCACCTAGATATGATAAAAATAGTTAAATTATAATTTCAAAATATGGTCGCATAGTTGATTACCAAAACAAGCTAAAGAAGGGGATCACAACTATGACACCTATAAACTCCCATTTATCCTTTATCTTGAAGTTTGTTCTAGATTTAGTCCCTGAAGCTAAATTTCCCCCCTATGGCTTGCATATCCGTGGCATCACTAGATGTCACGAACCTCTATACTTGCACATCATAAAATAATGCAACTTGTTAAAGCATCACTTGTTCCAAAAAAACATATTGTAATCATAATAATACCCAAAATAATGTGTCATCAAACATTTGTTTGGTTCACAAGTCATCATGATAAAAAATCATTGCATTGCATAACTAGCTATTATGTCATCCTCAAAAATGCCATGCCAAATAGTGAAATAGTGAAGAGTAAATAGTGGCCACCTCAATTAACTTGTACAAGTCATATCTTTGTATTAAAACTTGTGGGAAACCGCAGGTAAGAGAATTTTTTTGTGCAGATGGGTAACCTTCCCACTTACTGTGTGTCTTATAGAGACCTGATAACTATGGTTATCGGCGAGTAACTAAGTGCAGTTACTTGCTGATAACCACGGTTATCAGGGCACAACTCGGCTCTGACCTGGGTATAGGGTAAAGTTGTAAACATATGGTAAGTGAAAAAAAAACTTCATTTGCATTTCTTTTCATTGCAATTTTTGGTCTTGAGTTTGCTATTGCTGTTATAAACTGCTCTAACTGAGGATTCATCGTTGTTTGATCATCCACATTGAAGTGAGTTGTGACTCTTTTGATGCTTCAAAATGCTTGCTGTTTGATGATTCATTGTCGTTTGAGATTGAATAGTGATTTTTTTGATTGAACAGTGATTCATCATTGTTGTGAATTTGTGGTTTGTGTGTATCGTATCGCATCTATGGATTTGCGTGTGTATTGTGTTCATTAGCGGCATTCGTTGTCTTTGTCATCAGGTGCAAATCAAAAAAAGACAGGGTTTGTTTTAATATTTCATTTAGTTTATTGAAGTTTGTTTTTTGTTTTGTTTTTTTATTTTTATTTGTTGATATTTGTTTTTTAATATCTTGAATTATATTTTAAAATGATTTTTTTGTTAATTTAAGAGAAAAAAAAAAATTATATTACTAGAAATAAGAAATTATCAATACAATGGCAAGCAATGGTACTGATACTCCATGATCTATCCTTAGACATCCAATAACATAAGAAGGAAGAAAGAGAGCATATCATCATCTTATACATCTAGTGAATGTAATTGAAGAATCTTTTCAATCTGATGTCGTTTCTTTGGAGACCATGTCAAAGACAAAGGACCAAAATTAATCAAATTGTGATGATCCAAAGCCCAATTTGCCAAAGCATCTACCACCTTGTTTAGATCACTAGGAACATGTTGGAATAAGATGGTCTGAAATTTTCTAATGATACCCTGAATGTTAACCTGAATCCTAGCAATTTTCCAATTATTTGATCTTTGTCGTTCTTTAGCTGAAAGAAGATGGATAATAACCTTAGAATCAGATTCCACAATGATTTTAGAACATCTCACTTTAGTTGCTTCCTGGAGAGCATGCTGAATGGCCATAATTTCAGCCACATTATTAGTAGCATAACCCAATTGATGAGCAAAGAAGAAAAGGGGAGTTCCCATAGAATCATGAGCTATGCCTCCAGTACTAGTAGGAACCGGATTCCCTCTGGCTGCTCCATCAGTATTAATTTTAATAAAATCAAAAGGAGGAGGCTTCCAATTTATAAGAGTGTTTGGCACCAATATTTTGGTACTAGGAACAAGCTTCAATTGATGTTATGGCAAATTAAGCTTGTTTATCATACTTTTCCATTTCCCAGGTAGGGGAGAAGGAAGTTTAACATTATGCTCAATAGTTTCCACTATATTACTTCGAATAACCTCCTTAACATACCAAATGTCTCTATGCTGAGATTTGAAGATTCGTCTGTTGCGCTCCTTCCACACATTCCACAACATAAGAGAGATAGCTATCCAAACACCTTTGTTAAGCACCTGAGTATCAAAGACCAAACGTTTCCAGGGTTTAAAAGTTTCCACAAGACTCATAGAAGGAGACCAACTAATAGATAGCCAATCAACCAAAGTATTCCAAAGAGATATAACAAAAGGACACTGGAAGAAAAGGTGAATTAAAGTTTTATCCACTTCTTTGTATAGAGGACACCAAAAAGGCCCCACCATACCCTTTTTCATCAAATTGTCCCCCGTAAGAATCCTCTTGTAAAGAAGAAGCCACACAAAGAATCTAACCTTAGGCCACAAAATCAGCTGCCAAAGATCAACAAAAATATCCTTCCAAGGGTGAGGCTGAATACCCAGCAAACTTCTATACCCTTTAGCAACCGAATAACTCCCGTCTGAAGATTTCCCCCAAGCAAGGGTATCAGGATTAGAAGAAAGAGGAAGAATTGGATTGTGAAGGAGAGATTGAAAAAATTGAATGTGGGTTGTAGACAAATTGATCTGCCATGAGGAGGGAGAAATCCACTCGATTCCCTGAGACGATGTTTGCACATAGTGAGCAACCTTTGTCTTTCCTTTACTATGAAGAATATTCATAATACCGCTAAAAACCAGATATTGTTCAATCAATGCTGGGTTCCCATCCCACGAGTCAGTCCAAAACTTAGCCTGATCTCCTTTTCCAATTTTCGAAAAAATCTGATTTTTAATAATTTCTTCACCAATTTTAAGAATCAATAACACTGTAGATCCCCGAGAGGGTAAGGAATGTCGAATAAACACATGCGGCATCATGCCCTCTACATAGTTGGCTCTAATATTGCTGGCCCATAAATGGCAAGGATATTGCAACAATTGCCAATATAATTTTGCAGCTAAAGCCTTGTTATTCAACACACTTGATCGAAAACCCAAACCCCCTTCCTTTTTTGGCAAGCATAATGTTTTCCAACTAACAAGGTGCCATTTTCTATCCTGTTGAACCCTTGTCCATAAAAATTTCTGACTAATACAATCTAGCGGATGTAAGATTTTTGCAAGAATATTCAAAAGGGAAGAAAAGTAAATAGGAATAGCTTGCAAAACCGCTTTGATCAAGGTAATACGTCCCCCAAAAGATAACCATCTATGAGTCCATTTACTATATTTGTGGAGAACCCTCATAGGAAGCCAATTCCATTCAGTTAATCTTTTAGAATCCAACGGAATACCCAAATATTTTAGAGGCAACTCGCCCTTTTGAAATCCCAATTTATTCAGAACGTCCAGTTCCAGCCTGGGTGGGCAGTGAAAGAATATATTTTTTTATTTTTGTCTGTTAATATCTTGACCCGTAGCTTCTGAGAAGAGCTGCAGGTTTTTGTGGGGTAGTTTCTTTTAAAGATGCTTCTCCAGTAATGGTAGAATCATCAACAAACCGGAGATGAGACAAAGGATCAACCCATCTGGCTAATTTAATACCCTTTACCTGCTTTTGGGTTCTCTTTTTGGAAAACAATCTGCCCAAAGATTCGGCAACAATAATGAAAAGAAAAGGAGAGTGGATCCCCTTGTCATATTCTTTAATTTTTTTAAAATTTTTTTATGGGATTCGCTTTAGAATATTATGTTTTTTAATTGATATTTGTGTATTTATTAATATTTTTTGTGTAATTATTTTATTTATTGGCAAAATTTAATGGTGAATTTTTTCCGAACTTTAGCCACTGGCGAACTTTATCCTCACTGAACTCAAACTCAAACTCGAACCTTGTAGGCCCCTGCCCATGCTTAGAAAAACTAATATAAAAAATACTTATGACTTTGAGTTGTGTTCTCTACATTCATTTCATTTTCTTATGTGTTCCTACTTATTTTGTGAATTTATATATTTTTTAAAGTTTCGATAAAATTGCCGAGTCTCAAGTATGGGTCAAAATTTTGGGCTGCCGACTACATGTTTTTAAACTATGAGTCATATAATCAAAATAACACATCTTAAACATGTTAATCAATATTTAAATAGAGTTGTGAGGGTTTGTTCACAATGTTACAATATTGGAAAATGTTTTTGTAAGCAATTGCATAGGTCCTTTAGATTCGATATTTTAAGTCACCCTACTAGACTCATCATTAGGGAATGAAACCCGTGCTTGAAGAGGAGAGAGTGATCTAAATTACTATAAATATGTTGTGGGAAATTAACATATTTATCTAAGTCAAGGGGATTGGGGGGGGCTGGGTTTCCGAGATGGCAAAAAAATTCCCAGATTTTGGGGATGGCGAGGGGACAACTATTAAAATATTGTATAAAAATTAATATTTTAACCCTGTTCAATAAAATTTAGGGGTTTAAACTTAATTTAATGTTTTTCGGGGTACTTTCGGGATTAGGGTTCAATATTTTCGTAAAAATAATAGCATTTTTTTTTTTTTTTTGGGGGGGGGGGGTTCTATTTTAAAGTAAAGCATAAAAATAAAAATAATTTTTTTTTTGGGGATGTTACTTGTAATTCCCCAAGTCCCCAAAACGTTTGGGACATCACCAAAACTAGGGGTCACAACCCTGCGTAACACTGGAAATTAACCTACTGGGATTGGCCTTACTAATTAAAAGTTTTTTTTTTTTTGTTTTAACTCTTTACTTCAATTATTTGCTTGGATAATTCATAGAAGAGATAGACACTTGGGTTAGAGAATTATACCCTGAGAAAGTGCTGTCACGATTTATTAATTTTTGTAATAGTGGTGGATGTGTGTGACTAAATATCCACCCATCATCCCTATTTAATTTTTTGGGTTATTCTTTATTTCCACAATTTCTCTAATTCTCCTATTTGTGAAATGATTCTATTAGGTGAGCAATTTAGTGTTTCCAATACAGATAGAGCGTTTCATTCTTTCTTCATGTTCGGCCACAGAATATTTTTGTACTTTACAACATTTATATATGTATCGTGTTCCTTGATTATGATTCTGATAGAACAACTCCTTTCTCCGATGTAGGGTTCGCCACAAGAGCATGGGATAAAGTAAATGCCCTTGTCTAGTTTAGGGCCAATGGGTATTTTGGATTCCTAAGCTTGTTTATGAGGATGTTAAATGGTTTAAAACAAGTTTTTATGCCATTTAGTCTAAGTACCATATCTAGCTTCTCTGAAGTTCCTTGAATGTATGGTAAGGAGGTTATATCGTCTAGTTTATTATTAAGTAGTTGAAGGCTTCCACGATAATTTTTATTAGATTATTAATTATTTATGAAATTTTACTCGTGTGTTTGAGTCATCTCAAGATAACCTCCATGAGTAGTCATCACCCTAACGACTTTTTTTCCTCATTTATTTTTGGTAATAATCACAAGGCAATGGGACCCACTTAGCGCACAAGCACCAAAAGCATTTGTTAGTAGGGGGAGGAATGATTAATGTAATCCATTGCTTTGGGCTTCTCACAATCTAGCCTCTTTCCCCATTAGCAAATCTTTTGTAACATGTAATGCCTTATAAGTCAGCCTCTAGCTTAATATTGTTAGTGTCTTTCTTGCGGGGACCTCTTTTTTCTTTGTTTGTTGCCTTCTTTATTTGTTATTTCTTGTAGACATTTATCTTTTGAACCTTCATGAGATGCTTTTCTTCTTCCTTTATGTGATTTATGTTTGAGATTTTTAGTGCCCTCATGAAGAAAATGTTGAGAACCTCAACCTTTTGGGATGGTGATGGTGGCAGTCTACCCTAATGCACATGTTTGTGATTGTCTTATTTCTATAGACTTGTCTTGAAAGCGTTATGTCCTTGTTTTTCGATGATTAAAACATCTAGGAATGGAAATCTATTCTCTTGTTCCACTTCCATTGTGAATTGGATATGTTCGGCTATCGTTTGAAGTGATTTAGGAATCCCTCTAAATTCTTCTTGCTATTGTTAGTGTAGGTTTTTTCCCACTTTTGGTTTTACCTACACAGTTGATAGTCAGCGTGCTTAGGGTTGTTAAGGTCATTAGGGGTTATTCACTTAATGTGTTTTCTAATTGTGAGTTGAGTGGTTACCTTTTTGGTGACTTAATATCTCACTATATAATATACCTCATTTGTACTTTTTGGCTAATCAACTAATGAACATTTATGAAGCCCACTTTTGTGCTTTGCATTGCTCTCATCTACTCGTAGGGTTTTCGTGCAATTTGTGATGTTCAAAGATCTTGGAGTTATCTGGCCTGGTATCAGAGCTCTGATTTGATGGGCACCTTACCATTTCTGAAATCCTTGGTGAAATGTTTTCATGCATGCATTCCTGGTAGCTTTCTTTATTTTTTGGTTTTCGTAGGTTTGGTGGGATTTCTTGAAAATATGTGCAAACTATATATTTGGAGTCTTATTGTAAAATGGACAGCACCATCAGAGCCAAAAGGCATCAAAACCCTTAGATTGACTGTACACTCGACCTAGATTTGCGACAACAATTTTCGGCCATTATGGAGGGTTTCGGGGCATTTTCAATCATTTCACGCATTTCTGTACAGTAGGATTCTTAAATCAAGAAAAAATTTCAGGTCTTTTTGAGTTCTCAAATGGGTCTTTGCTAGTTTCTAGAGGAGTCGTATCGATTCTACATATTTTTGGGTTTTTCAACTTCGGCGGAGTTTCTACCCTATGCAGTTATTTTTTATTGTTTTATTGTCTTTGTCTAACTTTCGACGTTGGAGAAACAGATTGCAATGGACATTTAGAACCTTGCGTGTAGGGTCGTCGGAACCCAACAATTTGTTCGGCAGACCATCAAACCCCGACAAGCTATCCAACAGACCATTGGACCCCAACAAGCTCTCCAACAGACCATTGGACCCCGACAACATGTCGAACAAACCATCGAACCATGGCAAGTTGTCTAGCAAACCATCGGAACCCAACAACTTGTCTGACCCACAAAAGTCTTAGCTCCTTGGTCATATGGTGTGGTCACATGAGGGAAGCACCCAACTTAGCACTTAGCCCCTAGTCAAATGAAAATTAAGTCCCTGGTCACTTCCAACCCGAAAGTGCTTAACTTTTGTTCAAGAGAGGCTTAAATTTTTCTTTTGAAAGTTGATGCATAAAAATTTTCGTTTGGAGAAGTTGATCCAAAAATTTCCACCTCTATTTGCCACCAAGATTTTCATTCGAGCAGATTTTCAAACACGCATAATTTTTTATCGGTAGCTTGGATTTGAGTGTCTTCTTTAAAAGTACTTGTTTTTCCATACTCTATGCATTGACGGTAATATTGGGTTCACTACAACTCCCTTCAAACCAATTATTGTACACTCTTGGACGTATTATCGATTGAGTCCGACGTACCTCTAGTTCTTTCGTACTTACGCACAAATTGCTCAAGATGCATTTTCGACTGTGTCCGACATCTATACGAGTGTGCTTGTATTTAAAACTTTAAAAGGGGCACTACTAACAATTATGAGGGGGTAGTGTGTGGTGCTGTATATTCTTCAATGTCTCTTTTGCACATTCTTTTTTTGCGTTGTGTTGATTCTTGCACTTACTGCTCATTTGGATGCATTCTCGATTGTGCCCAACGTCCTCTTCATGAGTGTGCATTGTTCTTGTAACGAGGGGGTCATTGCAGTTATTTTGTGTAGTTGTGCACTTCTTTAGTGTCTTCTCTTAGTCATGTCGACTTCACTTGAGAGACACTTACAGGGGAAAGTTGATTCTACACTAGTCGTTATTCTTGGAAAGACCAACTATGATTCTTGATGTGCTTACATGGAACACTTGTTCACAAGAAAGAATTGTACTCCATTCCTATATGGACAAATTATTGCTCATATCAACTCAGGTCAGTACAATAAGTGGGCTAATACTTGTGACAAGCTTCTTGGCACCTTACTATTACATGTTTCCGTGGATCTTCGTTGCCATGTGGAACATACGACGTGTCCCTACACTGTTTGGAGTATTCTTCAGTGTCTTTTCGAAGATCCTACTGACATTTATCACTTCTCCCCATCTTCTTCCTATCATCTCTTCTGAGACCGTTGAACTCTCTCCTACTCCTATTTCCTATGATGACACATCCATGGTGGACAATGCTCTTTTTTCTGTTGAGCCACCACTATAGGACGAGATTATGCCCGACCTTAGTTGTCCCTTTGCAGATTATACTTCCATTCTTGTGCATGATGTTCTTCCAGAGCCTTCACAGTTTGATACTTCGGAGGACTCTATTGTTTCTAGTGAGTACACCTTGTGAGAGCATCGACAACTTTTCTCTTCCTGTGGATATTCAGTCTGCGAATTTGTGTGATTCACATGCAGTCTCTTCTTCAGCTTTGAGGGTTTTTGAGCCATGCTCTCCACTTCACATGGACATTACCTCAGTGAATGTTCCATGCCATTCTTCTTCATCGGACTCACATGTACTTGATGACAAATACATCTCTAAGATTGATGACTCTTCTAATAGCGTAGATGACTACTGTAGTGATGGGGACACACCTCTACCATCTCCTTGTCACCTTACAAATATTGAGGAGTTAGTTCTTGATACACATACCTCTAGTCTACTTTTGACATTACATGGTGCAGGTATATTGATCCAGGACTCACTAGACATCGGGCAGTCTATTCCATAGGTACAGGGCATTCCATAGTCCGTTTTAGCCTTTGCTTCCGTTGCACCATTGTTGCATACAACAATTGGCCCTCTTACTATGCATGAGGAGCACAATTCCTTGGTTAAAGTTCCATCAGGCACTTGGTGGCCCCATTCATTGTTCCAGGGTGATCCACTCTTCATTGCACCTTCTGACAGGTTCACTTCAATGGCATTACATTCAATTCTTATGCACATTCTTCCCAGACCTATGTCACACTTCTATTTTGGGCCCTACTCAGAGTTCTTTGTACTGTTGCCGTCATCATCCATTATGAAATGGGTAGACTTCCAGTAAACCATTCGTGTTCTTCCTTTGACAAAAAAAATAAACATTGTTTGATGCGGATAGAGCTTCTTCAGTTTTCAGGCAGAGGATCTTGTCAGTGACACTCATCATTCTACAAGCTCTACTGTAGGTAGCTTCAACATCTTCCATGGAGACTTCTTAGTTCTTATCTCTATGTGCCCTATTGCTCTCACTTGTCGACTCATTCTCGGCTGTGCTCAACATCTTTAGAGCATGCATAGTTTCTCGCTTTGCCCATTTTTGGAGAGGAGTTTTGTCCTACGGTTTTTTTCCTTTTCTCCGCTTTACGACAATTACATTGTGTTTGGGAACCTCATCAGGGCTTGTTTTCGGGACCTAATTCTTGTACCTACCTAAGCTACACTTCAGGGGGTGTTAGTGTATGCTTTTTTCCGCTTTTGGTTTTACTTACATGGTTGTTAGTTAGCTTGCTTAAAGTTGTTAAGGTCATTAGAGGAAATAAACTTAATGTTAGTGTAGGCTTTTTTCCGCTTTTAGTTTTACTTACACGGTTGTTAGCTAGCTTGCTTAAAGTTGTTGAGGTCATTAGAGGAAATACACTTAATGTGTTTTCTAATTGTGAGTTGGGTGGTTACCTTTTTGGTGCCCTGATATCTCACTATATAATGTACCTCCTTTGTACTTTTTGGCTGATCAACTAATGAACATTTATGAAGCCCACTTTTGTGATTTGCATTGCTCTCACCTATTCCTAGGGTTTTCGTGCAATTTGAGATGTTCATAAATCTTGGAGTCATTCAACAGCTATTAGGCCATTTAACATTAGTGTCATACATGTATCGACACCACCATTTAGGTTTTAGGCAGAAAGACTAATGGCATTTTTTTTTAAAAAAAATCTTCATGAATAAATTAGCTACAATAGGGGAGATTGGGAAGCCTATGGTGATCCCTTTTCTCAATTGATAGATTTTTCTAAAGAAACTAAAGCATGTAGACCTTAAGACAAACTCAGCTAGCTTCATTGTTTCATCTTCTGCAATTTCTTTTATCACCTTGACAAATTCATCTAGAGGAATTTTTTGTGAATACTAACACTATATCAAAGCCAATGAGAAGTTTTTGATCACCTGCTTTTTTATCCTTGAGTCTATTTACGAAGTCTATTTAGTCCTTAAACAAATGCCATTTTCCCCACAAATGGCTCCAATTTATTTGCTATATAACTTGTTAAGTTGTATGTCAGAGAGTCTATCGTATCCACAATAGGTCTTAAGGGTGTTCTTGCTTTGTGTACCTTAGGAGAGAATCCTACTACTCGTGTGTATGTCCCGACTTTGCCCATTGTTTAATTTGTAGTACCTATGAGTTGACCATCAATGGTCAATGTTGAATGTCCAATCTTCATTGTTCATTGTTCAGTGTCATAGATATTAATGTTATTTGATTTTCAGCTCTTTATAATGTATAATGACATTTAAGAGTTTAATTATATAATTGAAAAGCTATGTGTGCACGCATAGATGCATGTGTGTGTGCGGGTGTGTATGTGTGTGCATGTGCACGTGTGTGTGCAGGGGCATGCATGTGCATGTGTGTGTGGGGGTGCGTGGATGTGTGCATGTGGGTGCGTGGGTGCATGTTTGTGGGTGCATGCGTGGGTGTTTGAGTGTGTGGGGTAAAAAAAATCACCCTAGAAATGTCTCCCCCATGTTATTGTTGACAATTTTGCCCCCCACAGGGCAAATTGTCACCCCTACACTTCGGAACTTTGCTATGGTGCCAAGTTTGTCTTGTGAATTAGTTTTGGGGTCTTTAAATGACCATTTACAGCCACCCAAGTGGCCATCTACAGCCAAGTGAATTTTAGTCATTCAGAGGTTTCCAAGGAGCTTGCTTGATTACAGCAAAATGTGCAAATACAGCGAAGATATACAAGCTGTAAGTTTATTTATTTTGTTTTCCCAAGGAATTTTTCGGGATATAAGAGGTGGACTATTTCATTGGACATTTTGCCCGAGAGAAAGAGCTCTCAAAGGATTGAGGAGAAAAGCACAGTCGAGAAGACCCGAAGGGCACCTGCCCTTCGGGAAGGTCCAATTCAAAAGTCCCGAAGGGTATGTAACCTTTCAGGTTGGTTCACTTTATGGTTTTTAAGTCAAGATGAAAGTTCCAAGGGGCGGTTTCAAAAAGCCCGGGTGCCCTTCAATTCTTCCAAAGGGCACCCCTGGAAGACATAGCCCTTGCAGAGGACATCTGGGCGTCGCGTAGGGACATTTACAATTTCCCCAAAGGGTATGTGCCCTTGGCAGGGGACAGTTCAAACATGAAGAAGACCTTGGCAAAATTCCGAAAGACAAAATTCATTTTTCCAAAGGACACCTGCCCTTGCGGAGGGCACTTGGTCGGTGGCAGGACCCTTTCAAAAGTTCCGAAAGGCATTATTGGGAAGAAAAAGCCTTGCGGAGGGCACCTCCATAAAGCGAAGGACAAAAGCAAAGACTTGCCCTTTGGGGAAAAGATAGCCAAAGGAGATGAATTCTTTCAGACAAAAAGTCCGAAGAAATTCGGGAGGATAAAAACCCAAAGAAAATAAAAAGAACAAAGGCAAAGAAGGAAATCCTTTGGAATAATTGTCAAACAGGAAATCCGTGGGAGTATGAAATCCAAAAGTCCGAAGAAAATCAAAGGGCAAGACAAAAGAGCCGAAAAGAATAAATTCAGGAAAATTGGCAAGGAAACGAATTCCTTCGGACTTTTTGTCTGAAGGAATAAGGACAGTTTCAAAAAAGCCGATAGGAAAGACAAGGGCGTAAGCAAAGGCCAAAAAAGAGAAGGAAATGCCAAACCCGGGAAAGAGGAGACAGAGTCCGGACAATTTGTCCGAAGGACGGAACTAAAATAAAGCCCGAATACCGAATTAAAGCAGAACACAGGAAAAGCTAGAGAAAACACGAAGTGAACTGAGCATGATCAATAGCATGAACAGAGACGTATGCACAAACAGGATTGAGCCAGAACTGAACAAGAAGTATAGACAAACAAAAAAATAGAGGCATAAGCAAAGATTAAAGCAAAACTGAACACGGGCATAAGCATGAATAGTAAATAAAACCAACGCAGAATAAAGATGAAGGCAGGATAAACAAAGATCGTGCACAAACTAACGTGAGTGACTCCAATGAAGTGAACACGTTTAAGAAAGCAAGCACGCTTCAGTGCTGAAAATAGAGTTGTCTTGCATGATGAACAGGCAAAGCGTTGAATGTTTCAAACAGCCAAAAATTCCATGGACGCACTCTCGTTTGCTCGAAACGTTTCGGCGTTTCAAACGTAATTCTTAATTTGGCATTTGCGTTGATTTCATGCAAATGGTAGACTTTCAAACGTTTCAGCAGTTCAAGTGAATTCGACTACTCTTGTTTTGAAGTTGACTAGTTTTCAAGTCAAGACATCTATTCGTAGGTGTCATGCATCCAAAGCTTGTCTTCTTTTTTCAACGCCAAGGATTCTTCATAGAAGACAGCCAGGTATAAGCCAAGGAAAGACAAATTTGGAAGATCTATGCAATGCAATTTGAACTTGGGCTAATGAAGTGTTAACTTCTCTTTTTTCAATACCAATCTCTTGGCTTGTAAATTGCTATATTAATGGCTTTTCAACCTTGTAAAATCTATCCCTCTTGGTAAGATCAGACTCTGCCATTGGTGAGTTGTGTAACCTCTTCAATCAATAAAAGGGTTGTACTTTCAGATTTCAAGTGCTGGCATAGTGTACATTCATTCAACAATTTGCATATGTGGTAGATTTCTCTCCTTTCCCAAATTCTGATTCGTTCCTAGTTGCTAGCTCATGTTATGCAAGTCATGTTCAGTGTTTTATATGTCTTTTATTGAAGCTATAAGTGGATGTTAGGTGGTTACAAAGTGTCTTGTATCAGACCTCTCCATCATTTTCCTTCACGTTTTTGTCATTGGATCGAACCTTTTCATGAAATACTTATGCATAGTGATCAATTGAAATCAAAGGTCTTCCTTTTCCCTTGTTTGATTCAGTGTTCAAGGTTCCAAGTAGAATGGATCAACATTTTGGTGTATCACCGTCTTTAGGTAGGATTTCCCTTTCAGGTTTCTTTCTTCCTTTTCCATGGTAGATTTGCAACACAGAGTAGAGATCTGCATTGATACATCTTACGGGAACCAGCCTTCTCTATAGGTTCTTCTCACCATTGAGGCACCCACCCTTGTGAGAAGATCTCATTGTTTCAACTGGAGAGAGGATTAGCCATTTCAACATGTCTTCGTTTCAGGGTGCAACTCGAGGTTGACAACAGTTACATTGTCCCATTGCCTCATAAACTCAAAGAAACATAGCTCTCCTATCTAATTGGTTATCATGCTTTTATGTTCTTGATGCTTTACTTTGGTTGGATAGCAAGGTTTGACATGTCTCTCACCCATCTGAAAGATTATCAAGTGAATCAACAATCCTTCAACCATAATGCATTTACAGAGATTCATGGCTTCTAGAGAAGGACAAAATTTTAAAAAGTTTTTGCATTTCATTGTTTTCGGCCCAATAGCAACTATTACACTATACCATGAGAAGGACCCGTTGACGCTGTGGATTGCACCCTTGACAGGGGGCTGAGCTCCTGTCTTTCATGTGGCACAATGGAAACTCCTCTCTTACCTGTGGGTTTGGCAAAATTGAGGGGAGAGTCTCTAGATAAGGGCTAGCTTTCTTTGATGTATCTTTAATTTATTCCAGTACATTTACTAATATATATATATATATATATATATATATATATATATATATATATATATATATATATAATGGGGAGGGTTGAAAAGAGAGAAAGATACTGAAACAGAACCTAGACTAAGAGGGTGATGCACTAAACAAGTTTGATCTACTCATACTCACACTTTGAAACATAAGAATACATGCATACACTTTATCTGGTAAAAGGACTAGACTGCAGAGAACTTAACAGAAAGACTTAATGAAAACACATAGAAGATGAACTTACCACAGGTGTTGTAGGAAGGCACACTGTCTGATAACCCTCTCCTATCTCTGCTCTCCAGATATAGCTCTTTTTGCTATCTACAAGAATGACGCTTTGTCTATACCAGGTGTGTTGGTATCAAGCCTGTGAAAGCATCATGGAACAATGACTAAACACAAGGTTAACACTCAGACACACTCAGAGATATATCCAACCAAAATAGAGATAAAAATGCGTATTCTATTGATTCCAGGTGAAAATTGGCAGGGCTTCGCCTTACAACATGAGAGATGCCTTCTCAAAATGAGAGATTACAATATATATAGAGAAAGAGAAAGCAAAAGGTGCCCTTTTACAAGTGGCCCATGTGCGTTGAGAGCATTGGGAAGAGGAAGCCGCTTGATAGATAATGCTGTGTCGGCTCCAGTTTTGACTTTAGGCGTTTAAAATATATTAAACATCATATATGAAATCATAGGCCGTGCCGTTTGTCTGTAAACAAGACCGCTCCTTCAAGACATTCACGTGGTTTGTCTGCTTATCAATGCAAAGTGGAGAAAAACAGGTCGCGTCGTTTACTGTTTGCGTCCCTTGATGACCACTTGGCGGAGACTGTTTCAACTGTAGGAATAACTCGCCTCCCCTTTGCCACCTGGGCTGATTTGTCCATATTCATAATTTTGTCTTTTCTTGGCTTTGTCTTTTCCTGGAATTTGAGCTCTCGGGGCTATCTTAATGTCCTTTGCTGGCTCCTTGGGCTCTTTCATCAGCAGGTCGTTGAGTTCATTCTTAACTTTTGTCTTTTCCCAGCTTTGTCTTTTCCTGGTTTTGTCTTTTCCTCTCTTGACTCTTTCCGGCAATCTGAGCCCTCGGGGCTATCGTCTATCAATCTTTGGCTCTTTGGGCTCCCTTCTCGACAGTCTCTTCCTTTTGGCCTTAAGGCCTTTGAATTCCTTCGGGTTGGCGCTCAAGCATTTAAAGATCAACGGCTATTTCATTGGCCTGAATTTGACGTCTTTGGGGATGTTATTTGACGTCCGGATTCCAACGGCTAGTTCATGATGTCCAATTTGACGTCTGAGGGCCCGTCACCCCTTTGAATTCCTTCGGCTTTCTTTTCTTCAGCCTTTCTCCCGAAGTGTTCCCTTGGACTTTCCCCTGAAGGATATCTCTCTCTTCTTTTCTTCTGTCCGGGCCTTTGTCGTTGAAACCTCCCGAAGGGAAGGTGTCCCTTCAAGGCTTTGGGGAAGGTCCTCCTTTCGGCAGCTGAGAGTCCCCCGCAAGGGCACCTGCCCTTCAGGGTCCTTTGGGCTGCCTTGGTCTTCAAATCCTTCGGACAAAATGTCCGAAGGAAATCCTTCGAACATTTTGTCTAAAGGAATGTTCCCTTCAATGGTTTAATGCTTGCTTTCTTCGGTCGGCTTCTTTCTTTCGGAAAAAATTTCCCGACAAATGCCTTCGGACAAAATGTCCGAAGGAATTCCTTCGGGCATTTTGTTCGAAGGAATTGATCCTTCGATTTTCTGTGTCTTTTCCTTTGGACAAAATGTTCGAAGGACTTTTGAACTTTACTTTGGATTCTCTTGGATTTATTCCTCGGACAAAAGTCCGAAGGAAATCCTCCCTTTTGCCTTAGTCTTTTCTGAAGGAAAACTCTGCCTTGTTTCGGCCTTTTGAGCAGCTGCCCTCTGCAAGGGCACCTTTGGGTCCAGAACTGCCCTCCGCACCCTGCTGGAATGGTCCTTTTTGTGCCTGACTGCCCTCCGCAAGAGTACTTGCCCTTCGGAGCTTTGTAAGAGACTCGTATTTGTCTAAGGCATTTGTTCAAAGCGAAAAGCTCCATGCTGAACCGAAACCTGCAGGTACTTAGATATTTCAATGTTCTATAAGAACAGGACTTATTGCAAAGAAAAGGAGATTTTGCAGAAGGTGGGTACATGACTTAGATTGAGGGTTAAGAGTGGTAGGGAAGAAAGGAGACAAATGGTCAACAAATTTGCGATTCTCAGGGGAATGATGCCTGCTATGCTTAAGAAACTAGTAGCCTTAAAGTCCATTGGGCATGGAGTCAGAACGCAGCTTGAAAAAGTTAGCAACAACTTTGAGATATCCAAGAATCAATCACGAAGGTCCTACCCAAAAAGGAAACGAAACACACACAAGATTAAGAAAACCACTAACATGTGCAAAAACACTTAGGGAAAACAGGGAAAAACAAGGAAAATATATACATGATGGGAGAAGGGCTTAGTGATAATGCTTAAGATGTATCCCATTAACTGGGATATACAGTTCTTCACCATCCAACCTGGAGAGTTGGAACGCATTGTGTTGCTTGCATTGAGTGATGATGTATGGACCACTCCATAGGGTGTAGAACTTCGTGTGCTTTCCAGGCTTAGCTTGGTCCTCATCCCATTTCAAGACGATGTCTCTTTTAGAGAAACCTTTTGATGAGGATCTCTTGTCGAAGTGCTTATTCGTCTGTTGTTGGCGGCTGGTCATAGAAGCCATAGCTTGGTCCCTTGTCTCTTGAAGTTCCATCAACTCACATAGCCTAACCTCCATGCTGTTGCCTTCTTCTAACTGTAGCTGGTGAGCAAGGTCCAAGGCTGGCAATTCAAGTGAAATAGGAAGCCTAGCTTCCCTTCCATACACAAACGTGTATGGTGAATTACCAATTGTCCTCTTTGGAGTGACCCTGTCTGCCCACAGTGTTGTTTTCAACTTGGCATGCCAAGTTCTCTGATTCTCCTCCATTGTTCTTTTGATAATCCTGATCAGATTTTTGTTGGTGGATTCAACTAGCCCATTCTCTTGTGGGTAGTTGGAAGAAGTGCTGAGATAGATGCTATATCTCAATGCCCATTCACTCGTTCTGGTCCCTAAGAAGCCCAATGCATTGTCTGATATAATGGTCGCTGGGACTTCGAACCTTGTCACCAGGTCTTCATAAAAGTCCAGGACTGCACTTTCGTTGGCTTCCTTCAAAGCGACAGCTTCTACCCATCTCGTGAAGTAGTTTGTGGCAGTCAAAACCCATTTGTGGCCAGCACTAGAGGGAGGATTGATCATCCCTATGAAGTCTAGGCCCCATTGCATGAATGGTTGCTCCCCCTGAATAGGTTGTCCAGGCATGGCAGCCAGCCATTGCTTCCCATCAAAGAGCGCACACTTCTGGCACTTTTGTACCCAGTGTCGACGCAGTGGATTGCACCCTGGGCAGGACGCCGAGCTCCTGCCTTCCACATGTCAAAATGGAAATTCCCCTCTCGCCTATGGGACTGGCGAAGTTGGAGGGGCAAGTCTCTAGATAGGGCTAGCTCCCTTTGATGTATCTTTTAGGTCCTGGACTTCCTACTGCTAACAAAAAATGAAAAAAGGGGGGGATGAAAAGGGAGAAAGATGCTGAAACAGAACCTAAACCTAAACTAAAAAGGGTGATACACCAAAAAAGATGACCCACTCAGCCTGAACATACACTTTTCACCAAGAAGAAGCTCCCATACACTTCATCTGATGTGGAAAACTCTTTTGTTTTAGTGAGTCAGGGGTCCGTAGAGATACAGGGAGGAAGGAACTATCAAAGGTGTTCTGAGACACACTTTGGCAGCCTATTCACATGCGCCTATGTTTCTACTGTAGACACTTCTGACAGACCTGCTGAAGAAGAAACTTTACAATGCACTAGACACGCTGGAATCGATCTTTGAAAAGCATAAAAGAAAATGACTTAACACAAAAAGAAAACATAGACATATGCGTGAATGCAAGTCCAGATAGAGGTAAAAATGCTAAGTCTTGATTCAAGGTAAAAAACTGGTAGAGTTCTGCCTTACAAGCCCGAGAGATTTTTGGGCAGAGCTTTGCCTTACGGGCTAAGAGAATGGATCCTTCTCAAATGAGAAGTTTACAATATATAGAAAACAGGAGAAGTAAAGGTGCCGCTTTGGAAAAGACTTTGGCGCTCTTTGACAAGCTGGCCCATGTGCGTTCCGAGCCTTGGGAAAAGGAAGTCGTTTGAGTGTCGGCTCCTGCTTTGACTTTGGCATTCCAACATTAACGTGAAAGCATGGGCCGCGCCTCTTTTCTGCAAACAGACTGCTCCCTTCAAGGCATTTATGTGGCTTGTCTACTCACCAATGCGAAATGAAGAAAACAGGCCGCGTCGTTTACTGCTTGTGCCATTTGATGACCACTTGGCAAGCACTGTTTCAACTGCAAGAAAAAATCCCTGAGTTGACACCTCCTTGCCACTTGGACTGTTTGTCCACTTCTGCACTTTGTTTCTTCCTCATTTTGTCTCTTTTTGGCTTTGTCGCTTCCTGGTTTTGTCTCGTTTTGGCTCCTTCGGCCCTTGGGGCTATCTTTTTGGCAGGTCGCTGAGTTCCTTGGGCTTTTCTATTTTGCTTTTCAAAATCAACGGCTATTTCACGAGCCTTGAATTTGACGTCCGCGCACCCGTCACTGCGTTTGAACTTCCAACAACTAGTTCGTCGTTCAGGACTTTTTGACGTCTTCGGGCCCGTCACCCTTGGGACTTTCTTCGGCTTTCTTGCTTCGGCCTTTTTTGTGGACTTCGTTGGTCGATCCCTTTCCTTCGGACTTCTTGTTTCTCATCCTTCCGAAGGGAAAGTGACCCTTCGGCTTATGGAGAAGTCCCCTTCGTTCGGCGGCCGAGAGTCCCCCGCAAGGGCACTTGCCCTTCGGGGTCCTTCGGCTCCCTTGGCTTTGAAATTCTTCGGAGTTTTCCCCGTGGACAAAAATTCCGCAAGAATTGCCTTCGACCACTTTACTTTTCTTTCCTTAGGAATTTCCGTCGGCTTTTCCTCCCGCAGCCTTCCTTCGATTTCTTCAGACTTTTTGTCCGAAGGAATTCCTTCGAACAAAAAGTCCAAAAGAATTCATTCTATGCCTTTGCCTTAGTCTTTTTCGTGGGATTTTTGTTTGTGGCCCTTCCGAATTCCTTCGGACAAAAAGTCTGAAGGATTTCTTCCTTTGCCTCTTCAAACTGCCTTTGAAAAGTGCCCTTCGGAAAAATTGGAAACGACCCTTCCGAAGGGCATTTCCTTTGCCTTAGACAAATTTCAGAAAGAAAACTTACCTCTTTGTGGCTTTCTCTGTGACCTCTTTTGAAAGTGTTCCCTGCCCTCCGCAAGGGCACTTGGAATGATCCATTTTGTGTCTAAGTGTTGGAACTTGCCTTCTGCTTGCTGAGTCCGTAGAAAACTTCACTGCTGAGTCCGTAGAAATCCATGCCTGCAGAGTCCGTAGAAATGGACCTGCAGAGTCCGTAGAAATTCCCAGACTTGTGCAAAATCAAAAAATGAACTGGCTCAAAACAGCAGGGAAAGAAGGGGACCGATTTTGACCTGTTGGGCCAAAAATGGTCAACAAATTGGCAACTCCCAAGGGAAGCATGCCTACTATGCTTAGAGACCAGTTGCCTTTTAGTCCATTGGGCATGGAGTCAAAATGCAGCTTTGAAAGAGTTAGCAACCGCCTTGATAGATCCCAGAATCAATCATGAAGCCTTTTACCCCAGACACAAGGGAAAACACACGCAAGGCTAAAAACACTACTTGTGCAAATTGCACTTAGGGAAAGCAGGAAAAGAAACTGAAAGCAAACTACTATGTACAACTAACCAGGTATATCCGCTTCCCTCTTGGATCAAAGGGAAAACTTCTTAAGTCCCCTTCCTGGCAAGGAAACTTATGGTGCCAGACAAGTGGCTGAATGAAATGGAGAGTTGGTGACCTGCTCCTCTTCCCTGTCACCTCGATTGGCCTGCATCCGAGTGGATCAGATTCAAACATGCTTCCAACATATACGTACTCTTCTTGTCCTTGGAAGCTTGTTGAATGCTGGTCCTTCATGCTATTGCGTTTCACCAAGAAATCTATGGCTGTTGGCTCATCACCATAGGCCCTTTCGTATGCATGGTCCCTTTGTAATGCATCATGGTTTGACCCGTTCCCTTCTGCTTCATTGAAAACCCTGTCAAACTCATCCTCTGCTCCCTCTTGGCCTTCTTGAAGAACAGTGACTGTTGTGATGTCTGAAATGGAAATACAAACTGATTGCTCATCCCACATAACATCACCCTTTTGTTCAAAGCTTTTTTCTTCAAGGTAGGCAGACCTCTCTTTTTCCTGCTCAAGGACCAAAGTTTCTAGATGTTCAAAGGCATCCATCTGGTCCTCCTCCAACTCAGGCTCTTCGGCATAGTCGTCCTCCTCATCAAAGCAACAAGGAAGTTCATCAAACAAAAGAGGAGAGAGTTCACCATGCTTATGTTCCTCTTTGTATTGCTGGAACATCTACATGTGTGCATGCCCTGTGTCTTCTCCATTGCTGATGACGTCTTCAAAAGGAGCATCGATGATGATTTCTTCTTCGTCGTCGCTCATGATAGCCTCTTGGGAAGCTGCAGATTGAATCCTCTGCTCCTCACTCGCCCCTTGCAAAACAGGGTCCTTGAGAAGGGGTGAAGTGGAAAAACCATGTGGAAGAGGAGGCAGTCCTTGAGCTAGAATCGAATGATTCTCCTCCTTCCATTTGGCTAGCACTTCATCTATATCAGGTGTGGCCTGATAGCTCTCTTGGAGGTGTGTAGGTGGGGTGTGTTCAGACATGGAATGTGCTGCTTGGTCTGAACTGTCCATCACACATTCGCTAAGGAATCTTACTCTGGACTCCAACTCTACAATTCTTCTGGCTATATCTTCCTGGAAGAGCCTTTCTTGGAGATCATAATCATCATCGGGAGTAGGAGCAACCTCATCTTCTTCAAGGTTTTGAGCAAAACCTTTCTCCTCCTCTTCCTTTCTGCCCCATGATTCTACTGTTTCCCTCCAAGTCAGGTGCGTGGGATTGGAATTTTGCTCCTGTGAACAGGCAGCAACTTTATCCTCTTTATAGTCCTGAGCTAGTTTATGATGTTCCTTCTTCTAGCTTGGGATCTGGAGATCATACTGAGAGACCTGAGGAAGTTGGGGAAGGTTAGGGAGGGTCTGCTGATGTATAGGAAGAGCTGCTTCAAGAGAGATGTGTTGGTTCATGATGTTCCCTCCAAAGGAAGATCCACAATCCAAGGAATTGAGAAGGTTCATCTCCATGGGAGGCTGCTCTAATTCCCTTTGATGTTTAAAGGCTAGGCGCATGGAGTTAAGAGCAGGATTGATTGATGCATCAAATGAGCTAGAATGAGCAAGTGCTATCTGATAGAAAAGATTTGGTGCACAAGAGGGGCTTTCTTTAGAATATGAGGGGGCACACAAGGCTCATTGCCTTGAATGAATGGACTCTTCCATTTTGCTACCTCCTCCTCCATAGATTGCAAGGCTTGAGCTTGCCTGAACAAACACTCCTCTTTATACATCAGCTCGTGCTGATAGCCATACTGCTCATCTAATCTGTCTATTTCCATCACCTACTTCTCAAACTCCAACGCTACTTCCCTTATCGTTGAAGGGCAACTAGGAGAGTTGCTTAAGGGGATTGCATGAATAGTTTGAGCTTGATCAAAGATATATGAAGGAATACAAGGCCCATGATTCTGATCAATGGGATTATACATACAAAAAAAAAAAAATTCTTGATGGCACCTAAACTGCTTAACCAGCTGATTCAACTCGGAGTCGCCATTGGTGTTGATGCAAAACCTCCAAAGGCTGGTTGGTTGAAGAACACACCAAAAATTCTTCAACTCTTTGGACACAACTTGTCCTACTTGGTCCCACCGGGTGTGCCAAAAACTGTTGACGCAGTGGATTGCACCCTGGGCAGGACGCCAAGCTCCTGCCTTCCACACGTCAAAATGGAAACTCCCCTCTCCCCTGTGGGACTGGCGAAGCTGGAGGGGCGAGTCTCTAGATAGGGCTAGCTCTCTCTGATGTATCTTTTAGGTCCTAGACTTCCTACTGCTAACAAAAAATGAAAAAAGGGGGGATGAAAAGGGAGAAAGATGTTGAAACAGAACCTAAACTTAAACTAAAAAGGGTGATACACCAAAAAAGATGACCCACTCAGCCCGAACATACACTTTTCACCAAGAAGAAGCTCCCATACACTTCATCTGATGTGGAAAACTCTTATGTTTCAGTGAGTCAGGGGTCCGTAGAGATACAGGGAGGAAGGAATTATCAAAGGTATTCTGAGACACACTTTGGCAGCCTATTCACATGCGCCTATATTTCTGCTATAGACACTTTTGGCAGACCTGCAGAAGAAGAAACTTCACAATGCACTAGACATGCTGGAATCAATCTGTGAAAAGCATAAAAGAAAATGACTTAACACAAAAAGAAAACATAGACATATGCGTGGGTGCAAGTCCAGATAGAGGTAAAAATGCTAAGTCTTGATTCAAGGTAAAAAACTGGCAAAGTTCTGCCTTACAAGCTCGAGAGATTTTTGGGCAGAGCTTTGCCTTACGAGCTAAGAGAATGGATCCTTCTCAAATGAGAAGTTTACAATATATAGAAAATAGGAGAAGAAGTAAAGGCGCCACTTTGGAAAAGACTTTGGCGCTATTTGACAAGCTGGCCCATGTGCGTTCCGAGCCTTGGGAAGAGGAAGCCGTTTGATTGTCGGCTCCTGTTTTGACTTTGGTGTTCCAACATTAACGTGAAAGCATGGGCCGCGCCTCTTTTTTGCAAACAGACTACTCCCTTCAAGGCATTTACGTGGCTTGTCTGCTCATCAATGCGAAATGAAAAAAACAGGCCGCGTCGCTTACTGTTCGCACCGTTTGATGACCACTTGGCAAGCACTGTTCCAACTGCAGGAATAAATCTCTGAGTTGACACCTCCTTGCCACCTGCACTGTTTGTCCGCTTCTGCATTTTGTTTCTTCCTCATTGTCTCTTTCTGGCTCCTTCAGCGCTCGGGGCTATCTTTTTGGTGGGTCGCTGAGTTCCTTGGGCTCTTCTATTTTGCTTTTCAAAATCAACGACTATTTCACGAGCCTTGAATTTGACGTCCGCGCAACCATCAATGCGTTTGAACTTCCAACGACTAGTTCGCCGTTCTAGACTTTTTGACGTCTTCGGGCCCGTCACCCCTGGGACTTTCTTCGGCTTTCTTGCTTCGGTCTTTTCTGCGGACTTCTTTTGTCGATCCCTTTCCTTCAGACTTCTTGTTTTGCATCCTTTCGAAGGGAAAGTGACCCTTCAGCTTATGGAGAAGTCCCCTTCGTTCGACGGTCGAGAGTCCCTCGCAAGGGCACCTGCCCTTCGGGGTCCTTCGACTCCCTTAACTTTAAAATTCTTCAGAGTTTTCCCTACGGACAAAAAGTCCGCAAGAATTGCCTTCGACCACTTTGCTTTCCTTCAAAATTTCTGTCAGCTTTTCCTCTCGCAGCCTTCCTCCAAATTTCTTCGGACTTTTTGTCCGAAGGAATTCCTTCGGACAAAAAGTCCGAAAGAATTCATTCTATGCCTTTGCCTTAGTCTTTTTTGTGGGATTTTTGTTTGTGGCCCTTCCGAATTCCTTCGGACAAAAAATCTAAAGGATTTCTTCCTTTGCCTCTTCAAACTGCCTTTGAAAAGTGCCCTTTGAAAAAATTGGAAACGACCCTTCCGAAGGGCATTTCCTTTGCCGTAGACAAATTTCCGAAAGAAAACTTACCTCTTTGCGGCTTTCTCTGTGGCCTCTCTTGAAAGTGTTCCCTGCCCTCCGCAAGGGCACTTGGAATGATCCATTTTGCGTCTAAGTGTTGGAACTTGCCTTCTGCCTGCTGAGTCCGTAGAAATCCATGCCTGCAGAGTCCGTAGAAATGGACCTGCAAAGTCCGTAGAAATTTCTAGACTTGTGCAAAATCAAAAAATGAATTGGCTCAAAACAGCAGGGAAAGAAGGGGACCGATTTTGTCTTGTTGGGCCAAAAATGGTCAACACCTAGGCATGGGAGTCTCTGAATAGAGTGGGCCAGAAGTAACCAGCTCTCATTATTCTTGCAGTTGTAGGCCTAGGAGCAAAGTGACCACCAGCTGGCCCATCATGGAACTCGGACAGCACTCTGTCGGCCTGACCTGGGTCTATGCACCTTAAAAGTACTCTTGAGAGATCCCTTCTGAACAACACTCCATCAATCAGGACATAAGAGAGAGATTGGAGTCTGAAATATCTCCTCTTGGTTCTATCAAGGCCCTGCGGGCACTCACCAGTGAGAAGGAAACGCCTCAAGTCTGATGTCCAATCCTTCATAACAGCTAGTTCTTCTGTTGTGGCTACATCGTGAATTAGCAAACTATCTTTTTTTTGTTGTATAAGGTCTGCAGCAAGGTGTTCACACAGGTCTTTTCTTCTCACCAGCTTGGTGATCTTGACATCCATGTCATACTCCATTACTTTAGTGATCCATCCCGCTCTCTTTTCATTCAGATCATGGTTGGTCAAGAAATCTTTGACGTTGGGATGTGGAACCATGAGGTGAATCTTGTTGTTGGACAGCATATGTCTGAATTTCTTCAGGCTCCGTATGACTGCAAGGACTTGTTTCTCCACATATGTATATCTGACCTCAAAACCCTCTAGACCTTGGCTAAAAAATGCAAGCGGTTGTTCAAGGTCATCACCATTCGCTTGGGTAAGCACAACGGAGATTATCTCTTCATTTCCGAAGGTGTAGAGGTTGAAATCCTTGGTGAAGTCAAGATTGATCAAGGTAGGAGCTTGGGCGATAGCCTGCTTGATCTCTTCAAAACTATCATTAATTTGCGCTGTCCACGCGAACTTCTCATCTTTCTTTAGCATAGAGGTCAATGGCTTGACTACCTCCTCAAAATTCAGAATAAATATCCATATGAAATTTATTTTGCCAAAGAAGCTCTGTAGACCTTTCTTATGTTTAGGCAAGGACAGCTCTAGGATGGAGCGAACTCTTTCCGGATCAATGGTCAAGCCTTCTTTGGAAACAACGTGGCCAAGGAGTTTACCCTCATGGACAGCAAACACGCATTTCTTCGGGTTGAGAGACATACTGAACTCTCTACACCTCTCAAAGATTTGTCTGAGGTGTTTCATGTGTTGGCCTGCCTCCTTAGAGAAAATTGACACATTATCAAGATACACCAGCACGATGTTATTTATCAGGCCCTGAAAGGCCATGTCGATGGCTCGTTGAAAAGTGGCACCAGCGTTGGATAGTCCAAATGGCATTTTTCGAAAAGTAAACGCCCTCCACTTGGTAGTGAAGGCTGTGTTGTACTAGTCACAGTCTTGTACCAAAATCTGATTATATCCTAAATACCCATCCAGGAGGGAGAAACGCTCGTTGCCTGTCACCATTTGGAGGATCTGCTCCATACTTGGGAGAGGATAATGGTCTTTCAAAGAGACTCTATTGAGGTCTCTGAAATCTACACATAATCTGATCTCCCCATTTTTTTTTCGGACAGGAACAAGATTGGCCAGCCAAGAAGAGTGTTTGATTGGAAATATTATCTTGGACTCGATCAACTTGGTGAGTTCCTTCCGCATGAGAGGCTCAATCTTTGGGTTGACAGGGCTTTGCTTCTGCTTGATCGGCTTGGCGCCTTCCTCCAACTCAATGGTATGTTGGGCCAAACTTGGGTCAAAACCCTTCAAATCGCTATACTCCCAGGTGAAGACATAAACAATTCCTGGCACAACAAGATGAAGGCCTGTCTTACATGGTCCGTGCACACTTTCCCAAGTGCAAGCAGCTTATCCTTGAATATTTCAACCTTCTCATAGTTTTTCTTCTTCGTGGTGATGCTTGCTTTATCGTTTTTTTAATTGGTCATCCTCGTTGAAGATACTTTCGAGGGTGACCAAGCCTTTGGGAAGTTTATTGTTCCTCAGTTGAACAATCTGGCCGCCATACTGTTGTAGTTTAGCCTAGTTTTTAGCAGCAAACTCAGCTTCTTCTTGCAAGAAGAGCGCTATTTGCTGATCACTGTCAAACACCTGCCAGTTGGTGATGTTGTTAGGTATGGAGGACTTGATTACCACTTTCAAATGGCGTGCACTGTTGTTTCGGCCTATCTCCTTAGAAACATCAAATTGGGCGCCAACTGTTGCTAGCCTGTCCGCTTGCTTATTTTGCTCCCTTGGAATGGAAGTAATATTGAAGGCAAGGAAACTCTCCATTAAGTCCCATACCCTGTGCTTGTAAGACTTAAGCAAGGAATTTTTTGTCAAATTTTGGCCTCTCACCTGGTTCACAATTAGCTCACTGTCACCAAAAACTTGCAGCTCTTTGATTCCTCTTTTCCTCGCCCACTCCAAACCATGGATGAGGGATTCGTACTCCGCAACATTGGATGTGAAAGAAAATTGGAACCTGAAGGCCGAAAAGTACTTCTCTTGTGAAGGAGAAACTAACACCACTCCACCACTAGCGCCCAACTTACTTCTTGAGCCATCAAAGAACAACTGCCATAAACTCAAGCTTTCTTGGCTTGTTTTCATCAGATTTGGTACAAAAGTACCCTCTTCGTGCATGCAATAAATCCCAAGCCCTGCCTCTTCTATGAACTTGTAAGGGTCGTGCTCAAAGTTGTCACTTCCCCATTCTTCTAAGAGCAGGTCAGCAACTCCTTCAAGGGCAGAGGATGGAGATTGATCCACTTGGAATTCTTCTTGATCAATAATGGCGTAGCTGACATTTGCCGCCTTGAGTATGGTTCCAAATGATCTCTGTGGAGTGGCTCCGATTCAATCTTGACTTTAGTCCCATACTTGGTTCTAAAAATCAGATAGGACCAGTTTGTTGCTAGGTAGCCGCTTATTTTGGATGTGAAATCTCTGAATAAGCAAATGACAAAGTAAGGAGGAACAGCGGTCACCACCACGTCATGAGGGACCGAGAAGGTTGGACAGACGTGGAGCATCAAGTTCAAGCCTCTCACCACCCCTACTATCTTTGCTGGTGTCCCATCCAGCTGCAGGACTCCCTTAGTCATCTCTTCATATTTGAGCCCCAGTTTATCCGTTATGTATTTGGGCATTACCGAGGTGCTTGCTCCACTGTCAATGATACAATTGTGCACCAGGAAGTCTCCTATGACCAAGGACAAATAGAAAGGGGGAACCTTTTCTTCTTCCTTAACTTGGTCTAATGTGGAAGGCTGCCCATTTGTGATCAGAACATTATCAGCTTTTGTTGGGACAGCTTGTTCATTCAGCCCGTGCAATTCTTTTTGCAGCATGTCCTTTTGTTTCGATATCGATAATGAATCCCATAAGGAGATATTCATGTGCAGCTTCTTCATCTGGTCTACCACATTGACCCGAGGGTTGTCTTCTTTCAAATTTTCTTTAGGGTTACAGCCTGAGGCGCAGGCCGAGGAGCTGAGGGTGTAACCGACGGTCTGAAGTTTGGAATTTTTTGGTTTACATGTGATGAAAAAGGCGGTGTTGACGTTTGAGCAGCTGCTTGAGCTTCTTTCATAGCTCTCCTCTTGGACCTTGTGTTGGCTGCGACACAATCACCTTGATTGTCTATACTACCCACATAATTGACTGTATAAAATTCACCTTCCAGGGGATTCATGAGAGTGGAATCAGGCTGAGCCGGCCTACTGTCCATGCCATTTTGTAATGATGCCTCAAAGCTGGAGAATTGAGCGGCTGCCTGATTGTCCTGTGCATTTGTGTACTAACTGAGCGTTTCATTTGTGTAAACAGCCTGATCTTGACCATATCCCATGTGTGAGCAACTGGGCTATTCTTGTACCAGATTGTTTTGGGCGAGCGCTAGAGCCTTGGATGATGAAGGGGCACCTGGATTATAGCCTTGAAAAGGTCTGGCCTGTGCAAACTAACCCTGTCCTTGATTGTAGTTCTGAAAAGGGGTCTATTTGCTTGCCCATATTGCTGGTATCCTTGATTTGGTCGATTACTCTAAGCTTGCTGCCTTTTGAGAGCCACTAGTTCATTTGTTATGCTTTGCAACAAGCTTTGACTTCATGGAGGTCATTGGACAAAGTAGCAGCTGGCTTTTCTATGCCAGGCAGTAGAGCCAAAGTGGGTGCGGCAGTTTGAATTGGAGGCAGCAATTCAGGAAAGAGTGGCATATGAGGCCTAGGGGCTATCTTTCCTGCTTGCACCAAGCAATTATCAGCTGCTATGGCTATATCATAGGCAGCGGGCAACACATGTCCTCCCATGGATTGTATCATAACAGCAATGTCGTTGTTCAATGCTTTCAAATAATAGAGGAAAGCATAGCTTGGAGTCGGCCTTACCAAAATGGAGATTCTATCCCATGTCTTTTGAAACCGAGTATTGAAATCCTGCATGAATTCGTGTGGAGCTCTTTTTATTGTGGTCAGCTGCTCGGCAAGTGAGAGTTGGTCGCTCTTTTCCCCAAATCTGTTTGTTAAGAGAGTGCCCAACTCGTTCCAAGAATCGATTGAATTCATGGGCAAAGTCCCATACCAATCTAGAACCTTGCCCTTGAAAGACAATGCCAGCAATCTGATCGCAATGTTTTCCTCAGTGACATTGTGGATGTTGCAGAGGTTAGCAATATTTCTGATGTGTTCAATGGCAGTAGTGGGCCCTTCTCCATTAAAGGGAGGCACACTTTTAAGGACTGCCCCTGGAATTGGGTCATAATGCAGGAGATTCAAAGGACTTTGACCATGAAAGGCCACAAAAGGTAAAGCCATAGCTATAGCAGGATTCAACCGAGGCCTTCTTGCATAGGTGTATCTTATGGCAGGTCTGGGAAAATAATTTGCTGAATAAAGATGAGTTCTTGCAAACCTCAGTCGTCTTGTTGAGTTTAAAGGTAGTTCAACAAATTCAAAAGGGACACCCTTAGCAGCAGATCGTGTGGTGATTTTAGGCATAGGAGGTCAGACTGGTCTTTGATTAGAGACTGATGTTCTTAATAGTGGAATCGCCAGATGCTGAAAAATGGTTAATTTTGCTGTAACATGACCAACATCAATCTTGGAACTTTGCTGAGTGTTAAAAATGGTGTTAAAAAATGGTCCCACTGGGCATGCCAAAAACTGTTGATGTTGTGGATTGCACCCTTGACAGGAGACTGAGCTCCTGTCTTCCACGTGGCACAATGGAAACTCCTCTCTTATCTGTGGGTCTAGCAAAAATGAGGGGAGAGTCTCTAGATAAGGGCTAGCTCCCTTTGATGCATCTCTGATTTATTCCAGTACATTTGTTAATATATATATAATGGGGGGGTTGAAAAGAGAGAAAGATACTGAAACAGAACCTAAACTAAGAGGGTGATGCACCAAACAAGTTTGATCTACTCATACTCACACTTTGAAACATAAGAACACATACATACACTTTATCTAGTAAAAGGACCAGACTGCAGAGAACTTAACAGAAAGGCTTAATGAAGACACACAAAGGATGAACTTACCACAGCGGTTGTAGGAAAGCACACTGTCTGATAACCCTCTCCTATCTCTGCGCTTCAGATACAGCTCTTTTTGCTATCTGCAAGAATGGCGCTTTGTCTATACCAGGTGTGTTGGTATCAAGCCTATGAAAGCATCATGGAACAATGACTGAACACAAGGTTAACACTCAGACACACTCAGAGATATATCCAACCAAAATAGAGGTAAAAATGCGTATTCTATTGATTCCAAGTGAAAATTGGTAGGGCTTCGCCTTACAACATGAGAGATGCCTTCTCAAAATGAGAGATTACAATATATATAGAGAAAGAGAAAGCAAAAGACGTCCCTTTTTGGAAAAGACTTTGGCGCCTCTCTACAAGTGGCCCATGTGTGTTGAGAGCATTGGGAAGAGGAAGCCACTTGATAGATAATGTTGTGTCGGCTCCAGTTTTGACTTTAGCATTTAAAATATATTAAACGCCATATGTGAAATCATGGGCCGCGTCGTTTGTATGTAAACAAGACCACTCCTTCAAGACATTCACATGATTTGTCTGCTTATGAATGCAAAGTGGAGAAAAATAGGTTGCGCCGTTCACTGTTTGCGCCCCTTGATGACCACTTGGTGGAGACTGTTTCAACTGCAAGAATAACTCGCCTCCCCTTTGCCACCTGGGTTGTTTTGTTCATATTCATAATTTTGTCTCTTCCTGGCTTTGTCTTTTCCTGGAATTTGAGCTCTCGAGGCTATCTTAACGTCCTTTGCTGGCTCCTTGGGCTCTTTCATCAGTAGGTCGCCGAGTTCATTCTTAACTTTTGTGTTTTTCCAGCTTTGTCTTTTCCTGGTTTTGTCTTTTCCTCTCTTGACTCTTTCCAGCAATCTAAGCCCTCGGGGCTATCTTCTATCAATCTTTGGCTCTTTGGGCTCCCTTCTCGGCGGTCTCTTTCTTTTGGCCTTAAGGCCTTTGAATTCCTTCGGGTTGGCGCTCAAGCATTTAAAGATCAACGGCTATTTCATTGTCTTGAATTTGACGTCTTTGGGGACGTTATTTGACGTCCAGATTCCAACGGCTAGTTCATGATGTCCAATTTGACGTCTGCGGGCCCGTCACCCCTTTGAATTCCTTCGGCTTTCTTTTCTTCGGACTTTGTCCCGAAGTGTTCCCTCGGACTTTCTCCCGAAGGATATCTCTCTCTTCTTTTCTTCTGTTTGGGCCTTTGTTGTTGAAACCTCCCAAAGGGAAGGTGTCCCTTTGGGGCTTTGGGGAAGGTCCTTTAGGCAGCCGAGAGTCCCCCGCAAGGGCACCTGCCCTTCGGGGTCCTTCGGGCTGCCTTGGTCTTCAAATCCTTCGGACAAAATGTCCAAAGGAATGTTCCCTTCAATGTTTTAACTCTTGCTTTCTTCGGTCGGCTTCTTTCTTTCGGAAAAAATTCCCCGACAAATGCCTTCGGACAAAATGTCCGAAGGAATTCCTTCGAGCATTTTGTCCGAAGGAATTGATCATTTGATTTTCCGTGTCTTTTCCTTCAGACAAAATGTCCGAAGGACTTTTGAACTTTACCTTGGATTCTCTCGGATTTATTCCTCGGACAAAAGTTCGAAGGAAATCCTCCCTTTTGCCTTAGTCTTTTCCGAAGGAAAACTCTGCCTTGTTTCGGCCTTTTGACCAACTGCCCTCCGCAGCCTGCTGGAATGGTCCTTTTTGTTCTTGACTGCCCTTCGCAAGGGTACCTGCCCTTCAGAGCTTTGTAAGAGACTCGTATTTGTCTACGGCATTTGTTCAAAGCGAAAAGCTCCATGCTGAACCGAAACCTGCAAGTACTTAGATCTTTCAACGTTCTATAAGAACAGGGCTTATTGCAAAGAAAAGGGGATTTTGCAGAAGGTGGGTACATGACTTAGACTGAGGGTTAAGAGTGGTAGGGAAGGAAGGAGACTGATTTTGTCCTGCAGGGCCAAAATGATCAACAGGACCTTCAGTAGAATACAAAGGAAACACAAAACAATTATCTCCTGCAAAAGGCTCATAAAATAAGTTATTAATCCCGTAACAATTGATGCAATTGAGTTATTTTAAGATGTGAGGGATTCTCTACCTAGTGAGGTTCTCCCAATCCACACTGACAAAAGCAATCATCAATCAATGAATTGGAATATCAATAGGTGAACACTGGCTGGATCTAGCTCAAAAGACTCCAATTGTGCAATACCTATCACACTTAACTCTGATGCGGTGAAGATAAATTCCTTATTTACTCAAACTTGTACTCAAACCACATTGACTATTTTCCTTACCTTTTGTTAAGAATCTACAAACATTGGTGTCCATTTTCCTGTAAGTGCCTCTACTTGATGTATGTTTTTTCCATCATATAGGAGAATACATTATTTCTTTTAAGATAAAAGGCATATCTAAATATAACACCCCTCTTGCCGGGAACCAAAAAATTGTGCTAGAATTTTTTCTCAACCGTGTTTGTTCCACTAGCAAGGAGAGATTGTTAACCTCTAGTCACCTTCTAGCCTAAATGAATTACTTCCCTAATGCATTTCATTTTTATAAGGTTCATTCAAGCATTTAGCAAACAATTCCAAAACATAAAGTAATAGTGTTTTAACAAAGACACCTATATATTCCCCAAGAATGGCATAGTGACAAAGACCTAACTCTATCATGAATATGAGCATAAATTTTTCGTTAATTCAAAATAAATTTCAAACAAAAGAGAATTCCCATTATAAGCATGCTCATAATTGAAAAATTGTGAGAGTAAATATAGTACACAAGACACAAGTCATAATTCATTTGATACTTGCTTTGGGTTAAAAAAGATCCTCCACAGGAAGAAAACCTACCCCTCTTACGAGGATTGAAAACTCATTTTATTATATTTTTCATAGAAGCTACATACCCTTTGTAATAGGATTCAAATCTAGCCCTTTTTGTTGATTTATTGTTTTCACTAATGCTTTACTGGCTTGTTATAGCTCCATAGTCAACCAATTGGAATCACTCCCACGAAATGAATCTCTCCCTAGGATTTTCTATCAAGTCATCACCCATTCTAACTCTATTCATCAATCCCCATACAAGATAAGAGAACATGAGCATATAACAATGTATACAAAGCATGAATCCTCTATTACTCACCTAGATTCATATGAAAACTATGGGAATCAAGATAGATCTAGTCTTACCCTGCATGCATGAATGAAGTTTTAGACTCACATAATTCCCCATGTGACTAGATGTATATAATACCTCGCAATCACCGCTACATGACTAAAACTCATTTCTAAATATTGAATTGATAACGCAATAGCCAATACTAGTTGCCCTACCCGGCAACTTAATCCAAGTAACTTACTAAGTTGAACTACATGAATGTTTTTTAATTAATTCACAAGACATAAATAATTTATCCTCTTATCAATTGCAAATCTCATAAGCAAGCTAAGTGCATAAATTGGTCCTATTATCAGCTTAATTGAAAATTCATAAACATGCTAATTAGCTAAATTGATCTTTTTATCAACTATAATTCACATAAGCAAGGTAAGTGCATAAATTGATTCTCTTATAAATTAGAAAACTCCTAAACATGCTAATGACCTAAATTGATCTTATCAAATCGTATAACTCCTAAGAATACTAAGCATATAAATTTACCCTCTTATTAATGAAAACACCTAAGCACGTTAAGCACATAATTTGATCCTCTTATCAAATGAAAACATCTAAGCATGCTAAGCACAGACTTTCTTATCAAATGAAAACATCTAAATATGCTAAGCACATTGTGTGATCCTCTTATCAAATGGAATATGTAAGCAAGCCAAGTACATAAATTGATACTCCTATCAATTGCAAAATCAAAGCATACTAAGTATATTGATCCTCTTATCAATTTGAAATTTCTAAGCATGTGAGATATATTGTTCTACAAATATGGTTAGTGTCGCTAAACTACTACCAGTGTGGATCAATTTATCTTCAAACTAATTAACAATGCAAGTACAAAATTGACTTACAATTTTGCTAGCTGTATTAAACTAACACAAATGTAAATTGTATCCCCAACAATATTAATTCGCTAAAAACGCCGATCGAGCGCGACTCTCTATAGTTTGTAACCTATATAGAGATATAGCGGTGGGACGAGGTTTTCCTCATCTTCTATATAGTGACCCAAGTGTATGCAAATTCACTTGATTATAACTAAAATAATGGGAGATGAATGTATGCATAGGAACAACCACCCTTCTAAAAGAACAAGTGATTACCAATGAAGAGAAAAATGACTAAGCTCTATTATTATAGGAATATTTCTAAGATTAACTTATTAGATCAGAAACTAGGATAAAATAGAGATGACCTCTCAAAGTTTAAAAGCTAAAAATATTTTGGGAGCCCCTTCCCATTCACATAAATCTAATCTTGTAATCTAGTCACTCAACATGAGAAAAAGATATACAAATCATCCAATAACACATCAAAATTCACAAACATCTAAATTATAAATTGATAATTTCTATCCATGATTTTATATAGGATTTAGACCAAACCTCGCCCCCCAAAACCCCCAACCTCTCCACTGACCTCAAAACTCATAATAATTGTTGACCATTTTTGGTCCTGCAAGCCAAAAATCGGTCGCCCTTTTCTTTCCTTGCTGTCCTAGTCTTTGATGCTTTCACCTTGCTGCAATCGTGGTTTTTTTTCCCTTTGTCGTAGGCCTGTTCCACGAAAGAGCCGAGTGATTTGAGTCCTGTAGGTTTTCGGGATGATCTGGGACTTGTTTCACTTCAACAGATTTCCTCCGAGCAGGGCTTTTATTAACAAAGGAAGGAGCCAGTTTCAAATAAATACAAGTCTTTCGCAAAGACCCCGAAGGTCAGGGGCCCTTGTAGAGGGCAGGCAGGTGACAAATGGGACCTTTCACAAAGCTTCGAAAGACATTTTGGACCCAAGGTGCCCTTGCGGAGGGCAGAGGGCACATTCAGAAAAGTTACAAGGCAGAAGGCCCGAAGGGAAGATTTCCTTCGAAAAAATGACAAGGCAAAAAAGACAGGATTTCTTCGAACATTTTGCCTAAAGAAAATCCATGTAGAACCAAAGATGAATTCCTTCGGACAAAGTGCCAGAAGGAATTCCTTTGGACATTTTGTCCGAAGAAATTCACAAAGGAAGGCCGAGACATGAGACTTTGAAGGCAAGATTTCCTTCGGGCAAAATGTTCGAAGGAATTTCTTTGGACATTTTGTCTGAAGGAATTGGGAAGACAAAGGAGCCCGAAGGGCAAGTGCCCTTGCAGAGGGCTCCCAATGATCAAAAAAGACCTTTTCCACATTTCTAAAGGGACACCTTCCCTTCAGGAAGGTTCATTTTGTAAACGCTGAAGGAATTACCAAAGATGATGATGGCCCTGAAGACGCCAACTTTAGCATGATGAACTAGCTGTTGGCAGTTTAAACATCTGGTGACATCCCCATGGGCATCAAATTCGAGACAGTGAAATAGCTGTTGGTTTTCGAATGGCGACAGGCCCGCAAACGTCAACTTAACGGGATGCATTAGCCGTTGGGGAAAAGCCAAGAAGAAAATCTTTCGGACATCTTGCTCGAAAGAATTCATGAGCGCAGGCCCGATGGAATTCAAAGGGGCATAAGACCTGAGGATAAACTCAGCGACCCGCTACAAAAGGAGCCCGAAAAAGGGAAAAGAATAGCCCGAGAGCTCAAATTGCCAAAAAGTGACAAGAAATAACAAGGAAAGAGGGAACAAAACAGAGAATCCAGAACACGGCTACGCACACATACGACAATAGTTGGAATGTTCCAAAGGACACACCCAGTCAAGCACAGACAAATTAGAACAGTCCAGGTGGCACAAAAAGCATCGACACAAGAAATTATTGCTGTGGATGAGACAAAGCAATCCATGCTTTTGCAATGACATTTAATACGGGTTAAGCACCAAAGTCAAGACTGGCGACACCTACAGCATGGTTCCTTTTAGTGGACTTCCTCCTTCCTAGGCATTCAACGCAGCATGGGCCACTTGTTCTGGAAGGTGCCAAAGTCTTCTTCTTCATGCTATATATCGTAACCTCTCAGTTGAGAAAGATATCTCATTTTGTAAGGCGAAGCCTTGCCAAAATTCACCTTTGATCAATAAGAATGTGTTTTACCTCTATCTGACTGCTTATGCTTTTGAGTGTGTCTATGTATCAATTTTGTGTTTAGTCATTTTAGCTTGATGCTTTCACAAATTGACACCAACACACCTAGTGTAGACAAAGCACCATTTTTGCAGGATTAACAAGGAGTGCTGTATCTGGAGCGCAGAGACAGAAAAGGGTTATCAGACTATGTGTTTTCTACAGCGCCTGTGGTAAGTTCATTTTCTGTGTGTATTCATTAAGCCTATTGTTAAAGCTCTCTATAGTCTGGTCTTTCATCAATAAAGTGTATGTCCACCCTCTTCTAGTTTGTAGTGTGAATAACTGAGTAGATCAAAATCATTTGGTGCATCACCACTTAGAGTAGTTTTTGTTTTGGTTATTCCTTCTCCCTTCCCCCCACACCCACCAGTTTAGCAGTAGTAGCAAAAGACAACAAAGATGTATCAAAGGGAGCTAGCCCTTATCTAGAGATTATCCCCTCAGTTTTGCCAGACCCACAGCAAGAGGGAAGTCTCCATTGTGTTGCTTGGAAGAGAGAAGCCCCGCCTTCTTTCAAGGGTGCAATCCACAACGTCAACAATAATTACTAGCCAACAACATAGCTCACAACTAGACTTAAAAAACCACCCACCATCTACAAATGACCAATCTACAAGTCCTCCATCAAAATATTATCTATCAACATCATCAGATGCTTGTAAGCCTATACACCCCCAACACTTTAAATTCCAAAAAATAAACACAAGAAACCCTTATATGAAGGAGCATATTCATCCACACATTCACACAAAAAAATAAATAATCCCACTACTACACCACTCGCATAAATAATTTAGGATTGCAAGTTTCAGATTTGCTCATTTTTTGTTCAATCCCTAGTTAGTTAGAATTTGTCGTTGTATTTTTAGATTTTAGCTCGTAGCCTCTAGTTTCTTTAAATATTGAATCTCAATATTTACTCTCTCTTGCTATTTAAAATAGTTGTACTTTCATTTCCGATTGTCCTACTTTGATCACTCATGGGAATTAATAAAAAAATCTTTTTCTTCTTAAGTAAATCTAGTGACCAAGTGTATACAAAGTCACTTGATTATAACTAAAATAATAGAAGATGAATGTATGCATTGGAACAATCACCCTTCTAAAAGAACAAGTGGTTGCCAATGGAGAGAAAAATGACTGAGCTAGATTATTATAGGAATATTTCTAAAATTAACTTATTAGCTATGTTGTTTGGGTACGGGTACGGGTACGGATACGGGGACGTCTCGGGTACGCGGGTACGTCATTTTTCAAAAACCTTGATTTGGATACGTCGTGGGTACGTCTGTATATATATATATATATATATATATATATATATATATATATATATATATATATATATATATATATATTACTCATTTTTTTAGTAAAACACTTGAAACTACATAGTGTGAAAATATTTGTCTATAAATGATAAAACACTTAAAAATATATAATATTCATTCATTCATTACTTCAAAGACAAGATGTACATTCAAATCTAGAATAAATCATCTCGATTGTCCACAAAATCATGAATGCCACTCCCATTATTTTTCAACTTTATCATTTACTGACACTTTCTCTCACAAGGGCTCATCGGTGCATTGAATCTCACGAGTGCATGCCTTAAGGGGTGCACAGGGAATGGGGTGGGATCGGCTTGTGGCACTTTGCCAGAGATATTCTCAAACTATTCTATCACGCATACATCCCTTCATGCAGCCTTCATACCTCCTATGATGTCTCCTTGAAATCTTGAAACCCTGAAATATGGCTAAGTTTGAAACCCTGAAACCCTGGAATCTGACTAACTCTGAAATATGACAGGATCCTCCAAAACCTAGAATTTGCATTATAGCTCCTAGTAGTCCGAAACCCCTCTCAAACACCCTGAAAGTATATAAATAAAATATAACTTAAAGTATAAGTTATACTTAAATGTTTATTTTATTTCTATACGTTGGGTCGGACTGGATTTACATTTAGGGTTGCTTAGTTTTTAGGGTTTTTTTTTTAAAGGATTTTCTGGATTTTTTTTAAAAACAATTCGCCATTTTTCTGCCGGAATCCCTCGGGTACGCGCCGGAAACGTCCCGGGTACTCCCGGAGGCGTCCCGGAGGCGCCCGTCGGCTTGCCGGACGTTTCCGGCACGCCGGCGGGCGCCTCCGGGACGCCTCCGGGAGTACCCGGGACGTCCCCGTGCCGGAGGCGTCTCCGAACAGGAGGCGTGGGGCTGGGGGGCGTATCCCTGCAACACAGCTTATTAGATAAAATACTAGAACAAAATAGAGACGACCTCTCAAAGTTAAAAAACTAAAAAGACTTTTGGAGCCCCTTTCCATTCACATAAATCTAATCTTGTAATATAGTAATTCAACATAAGAAAAAGATATACGAATCATCCTTGCCGTTTGAGTCTTCATTTAAAACATCTCTCATAAAGTGTCACTTGAGCCAAGGGGGAGTTTGACACGTTGACAAGTCAACCCAACATAAGTATCCTTATTTCTAAACTTTTTCCTTTTATGTGGTTTATGTGCATATACTAGAGTAGTATGTTGTTGTCTTCTTCTTCATGCTTAGCATAGCTTATGTTATTTTTGCATGCCAATATATCCCTAGTTAGATACCTTTTGGTTACAACCCTTAGTTTAGATACCTCTTGGTTTCCATTTAATGGCATTTATCTATCTTGAACTTAGTTTTTTGTAGTATCCCTTGCTAAATCTGACTTGAATTTTCAGTTTCGGGCTCTTAGGAATTCCGTCAAACACTTGTCTTGCGAACTCTGAACTTGTTGATTGATGATTCTTTTGGTATTTTAAAAGAAGATGATAATATGCATTCAATAGGCTCCAAAGAATATATGCAAAGGACTGAAATGAAATGAGGATGTAATGCAAGTTATATATATATATATATATATGCAACTCTATCGCCGATGTGCAACTACAGCCAAGGGCATTAATGCAAACACTTGGCAAGCAACCTACCAAAGTAAATAAACACCTACAACAAGAAGGTATTTTGCAAACAATTCAATGCAACTCCAAACTCCTTTATTGCAGCCTTCTGACTGATTATATTGACTGGCAATGTATAGGCATTATCACAAATGGTTGGCATTACAAACTTATTATGACTAGAATTAATACCCATAAGATGTTGCAACAATGATGCATTAAGACAAACAGTTGTCTTGCATACTAAATTCAGTAAACCTGATTACAATTGGATTGCCAAGACTTAGCATACCAAGGCAAGATTGATTACAATGCAAGACTATTCAATCAAACAATTACAAGGCTACCTCAACATCGATTTAACTGAGTTAAATATATGCAAACTAGAATGGAAATGAACCTGGAAATCTTGACAACAGATTGTAAACCCTTGTAATATTCGAACTGCTGCAAGGAATGTTGTCTCCACCATGAAAAACCACATAGAAGCCTTTATAAAGTCTAGCCGTCCCTTAGTAATGAAGTGAAGATGCCAAAGAAAGGTGTTTCTGCCCTAGACTTTACACGCCCAACCAAGACAACAATAACTTCCACTTCCTTAACTTCCTTAACTTCCATGTGGCTGTGTTGAAGATTGTTTAGCAGCAATAACATGGCCTTCAAATGATGACTCTTCCAGTCTTCTCTTCAAACCCTTCTATCTGCTCAAAAACTTGGATAATCTTTCACCACTAAGTTTGAACTTGACCTCTAGATGAAGCCAACAGTTAAGCAATCTTCAGCTGATATCTCACAACTTCAGAATGTTGATACAATGAAGAAGATACACTCTCCAATGCCGAAATATGCAGAAACCCTTGGCTCCACAATGGACATATCAAAAGCAAATATCAATTCTTGGATGATTAGAAGCTTAGCCAAGCCCTCTATTTGTTTATCTTTTCCATCCTTCAAGAAGCTTCTAGAATATTATTTTATTTTATTTATATCACTTTATTAAGGTCCCCTCAAATACACATTATATAACTTTGGACTTTAAAATAAATATGAAGATGATGTCAGATTGCCTTGATCTTTAGCTCGCTGGAAAGGTCTCGACGAGACGCATCTAACCTCACTTTGAAAATATCAATCCGACACTGAACTTGAACTTACTAAAAATAGTAAGTACTCCACCAGGCACCCAAAACTGCAACTGATCATGCCAACTGGTTCCAAACCAAAACTACACATCCAAATGGCCCATCCAAGGCCAACTCACCATGGTTCCCTAATCAAACTGCTAGTCCACGGGAAACCAATGATGGACTAACACTAATCTAGAAAGGGGACATTACACTTTTTTACCATCTTGGATCTAGGTTGCCCTTGTTCGTCAAATCCTTGCATATGGTTTCCTTAGTATATCCTTGATACCCTCCTTACAAATTGCTCTTGCTTTTAGCCTTTGCCCTACTTTACGATGCAGACAATTGTAGGTAATTGGTCTTAGCATGGTCCTTTCTCTTTCCTATATTAGAAGATATTTATATTGTTGACAAAGGCAAATATACACATCTCACCAAGTGAGACATCAAAATAATGTCATCTGCAAATATGAGAATTGCAATAGAGACTCTGAAGAGTAAGCAACAATCTATTGCACCCAAAGTATCAAATTTTATTTCCTCTAGCTCGTCAATGTAGAGTCCAAAAAGTGTTGGAAAGAGTAGGAAACCGTGTTCAACACCTATGGTACTCTGAACATCCTTTGTCTCACCACCCTCGTTTGTACCTTGCCAACAATAGTGTCATAAAGTGTCATCACAAGTGAAACACTAAGGGTGGAAGAGCGAAGGCCTTAAGCCTATTGTTGACCATTTTTGCCCAACAGGCCAAAAATCAGTTCCCCTCCTTTTCTTGCTGTTCTGAGCCAATATATTTTTGATTTGGCACGAGTTTCGCAGTTTCTACGGACTCTGCAGGTGTAGTCTTTCAGATGAGGAACCAGTTCAAAGAGTGCAAGGTTTTACAAAGCTTCTTCGGACTCTTGTCTGAAGAAATTCACAAGGAAAGTTGGCATCTTTGAACCGTTGAACCATTGAACCGGTTCAATGCCTTGGTTCAACGCCTTGGTTCAATGCTTGGGTTCAACGCTTGGGTTCAATGCTTTGGTTCATCGTGTTGGTTCAAAGCAAAGTCAAGTTCAACGCAGAGTTTATCGGCTAGTTCGACACTTTGGTTCAACGGCTTTTTGTTCACTCAAAGGGTTCATCGGACGGTTCAACAAGCTTGGTTCAATGATCGTTTGAACCGTTGAACCGGTTCAATGGATTGGTTCAAAGGGGCAGTTCAATCAAAGGTTCAAGCCACCGGAAGGACAAGTGCCCTTGCGGAGGGCAGTTCTAGGTTCAAGAGCCCTTGCGGAGGACAGAGAGCACTTCAAAAGGGCCCGCGGGGAAAAGGCCGAAGGAAAGAAAGGCGAAGAAGTCAAACACAGTGACGGGCCCGCAAACGTCAATTTTACATCAAGAAACCCAGAACGTGGAAGGCGCCAAGTGGCAACCGCGGAAGGCTTTGATATGCTTTTCTAAGAGCAGCGGAACGTGCCACGTGTCCCCTGCAAGGCTCGGCGGAAGCCGACAGGTGTCAACATCCGCGGTCTCTCCCTTTTGTCCCGCAAGAACTATGGTCGGCCTCAGACAAATCGCTAAAGAGAGCGGAAGCTGACACGTGTCCTCTTCCGCAGGACCTTCAAAGGGTGCCTAAAGCTTCCATGAGTCAAGTGGATGCTGCCACGTGTCTTGCCCGTTTCACAGCGGAACGCGCCACATGTCACTTATTTGAAAATCGGCAAAAAGTGGCCAAGGCAAGCAGGAAGAACCCAAGGAACGCAACGACCCGTCAGAGGATAGCCCCCGAGGACCGAAGGAGCTAGAAAGTGACAAAACCAAGGAAAGCCAGAGCGCGGAAGGCACCAAGTGGCAACCGCGGAAGGCTTTGACATGTTTTCTCTAAAAGAAGCGGAATGCGCCACGTGTCCCTGCAAAGCCCGACAGAAGCCGACAAGTGTCAACACCCGCAGTCTCTCCCTTTTGTCCTGCAAGAACCGTGGTGGGCCTGGACGAACTGCCAAAGAGTGCGGAAGCCGCCACGTGTCCTCTTCCGCAGGACCCTCAAAAGGTGTTTGAAGCTTCTATAAACCCAGCGGATGCTGCCACGTGTCCTCCCTGTTTCAGCAGCAGAACACGCCACGTATCACTTATTGAAATCAGCGGAAAACAGCCAAGGCAAGTGGGGAAGACAGGAACAAATTGTTAAGAAGGACGACGGACACGAGGACGTAGAATTTGTGGAAATGAAGTAGTTGTTGGTCTTCGCAAACTTAAGCACGAACTCGAAGAAATTCAAAGGGTTAAAGCCAGAAGAAAGACCAAGTGCAGAAACGGACAAAGCATCCAAGTGGCGAAGAAGGTGTCAACTCAGGGAGTTACTCCAGCAGGTGATACAGTGTATGCAAATTGATCATTGGGAGGCGCAAATGGCTAACGACTGGACCCATTTTTTTCATTTTGCATTAATGAGCAGACAAGCCGCGTAATCGCCTTGAAGGAGCGGTCTTGTAAGCAGACAATCGGCGCGGCCCATAATTTCTCATATGATGTTTAAGCGGCTTGCTCTTCCCAATGATCGGAACGCACATGGGTCATTTGTAAAAAGGGCGCCAAAAGGCCTCTTTTCTTCCTATATATATTGTAAGCTTCTCATTTGAGAAAGGATCCATTCTCTCGGCCTTAAGGCAAAACTCTGCCCCAAAATCTCTCGAACTTGTAAGGAAGAACTCTGCCAGATTTTACCTTCAATCAAAACTTAGCATTTTTACCTCCATCTGGACTTGCACTTTAAAGTATATGTCTGTGTTCTTCTTTTGTGTCAAGTCATTGTCTTTCATGCTTTTCACAGATCGATTACAGCATGTCCAGTGCATTGTGAAGTCTCTTTTTTGCAGGTCTGCCAGAAGTGTCTACAGCAAGAATATAGGCACATGTGAATACGCTGTCAAAGTGTCTCAGAACACCTTTGCTAGTTCCTTCCTCCCTGTATCTCTATGGACCCCTGACTCACTATTGCAGAAGAGTTTCCCACATCAGATGAAGTGTATGGGCACTTCTTGGTAAAAAGTGTATATTCGGGCTGGGTGGGTCATCATTTTTTGGTGTATCACCTTTTCTTTTTGTAGGCTTAGGTTCTGTTTCAGCGTCTCTCTCTCCCTTTTCATCCCCCCTCTTTTTTCATTTATTTGTTAGCAGTAGGAGAAACCAGGGCCTAAATGATACATCAGAGGGAGCTAGCCCTTATTTAGAGACTCTCCCCTCCAGCTTCATCGGTCCCACAGGCGAGAGGGGAGTTTCCATTGTTGCGTGTGGAAGGGCGGGAGCTAGGCGTCCTGCCCCCGGGTGCAATCAACTGCGTCAACACCTATCAACTAGCAAGAGCAGAGGAATTGTATCAAATGCCTTGTGGAAATCCACAAAACAACAATATAATCCATGCTTCTTTGCCTTGGCTTCCTCAATGATAGAGGTCAAAGTGAAGATATGATCAATGGCATGGTGGTCCCTCTCAAAACCTACTTGTCCTCTTGCTCTCAACCTCTGTCTTTGCCCATCTAGAGATATGGATGTCTAGAGCTGTGAAAAATATCTTAGCCAACGTGTGTTCAATCATGATAGTGTGGTAATTACTAGGATCAATTTTGTCTCCACTCTTTTAGATGGGATGGATGGTATGGGAGGTCTAGGAAGGTGGAAAGTCATGGGTCACCATGTAGTTAAATAGGTTTGCGATATGAATTGCTAAGGCTTCTAGGCTATGTTTAAAAAAATCAACTTTCAGGTTTTCCACATCATGAGCTTTGTTGGATTGGAGCTTAAGGATGGCACGAAGGATAAGGCTATCAAAGAAGAAATGAAAATGAAAAGGTTTCAATTTGACTCAAATGCTTGGCTAGTTTGGAGCATTGTATAAACTAGAAGCATAATCAAACCAAGTAGGAGGGTTAGATATTGCACATAATGATTTCTTAGGAAGGAAGACTCTAAAAAAATTTGGGAGTAAACCGGAGTTGGTTGAGGATAGTTTTGCGTTTGTTCAGGACATAAATCCTTTTTTTTATGTTCTAAGAATGCTTCTATAGAACCTTTGCATTTGCTTTGACTTGGAGGGTCTATGCATCATAATATGTTTGCTCAAGCTATGAATGTTTTTATATTCAGATTCATACCAAGCATTGCAAGAACAATGGCCATTGTTATAAGTGTGGGAAGTGTGGATGGAATGGGGGAAAGTGTTTAGCACAAAAGACCAAATGGCCTTGGTGAAGCGGAGAGAGCACTCAATCGGATCATGGGTATCAGAAATTGAGAAGAGCCTTGTTTTAAGGAAGTTCTTGTATTGCTCATCAATTGGTGATTAAAATGGATGATGGTAGATTTACAAGGCCGATTAGAACAAGGATAAGCAAGAGAGCAACCAAATGGGACGTAAAAAGATAAAATAGCATGGTCAGTTAGTGGAGGAGGTGTGGAGAATACCTTAAGGCCTTGTATTTATGATAAAATAAACTTGTTAACAAGAATGTAATCCAAAACAAAAGATCCACTAGGAAATGGGAAGCATGTAGGGCCACTAGAGCAAGGAAAAGAATTGGTGCCATTGAGGATGACCAAATCATGGGAATTTCCTAAGTTAAACCAGTGTTTTCCATAAGGAGTGACTGTTCTATCTGATGAAGTTCGGTGTAAAACATCACCCTGATATTCAATTGCCTGAGTCATCAATGGATCTAAATACAGATTGTGCCCTGTACACTACATACAACCCATTTGTGGATTGAAGTCTCCTACAAGAATAACATCCCCATGAGTCATGAAATTTGTTATTTCAGGTTGTAAGTCTGTAAAGGGAGAGTCGCCAATATCTGAAATAGTGTACAGTGATGAGGCTGGAGGAAAATAACATGCACCAAAAAAACATTTACTGGAAGGGGGTTTTCTTGCTAAAGATACCCATAGGAACCTAGCATGGACATCTGATCCTTCAAGGCAGATAAAGGTAGCTAGTTAATCTTTATAAAGACATGCTATCCAACCATAACCTCTTGAGCCAAGATGGAGTTCCTGTCTGTCAACTGATAACCAAGAATATCTGGAGAGGATAGGGAGTGGCTTCTCGTCTGTCTCGTGTTTCTGTAAAGAAAGTCAAGTCTGATTTGTGAATCAAGTCCTCTGAAGAGCTCGGTGAGAAGAAGAGTGAGCCACCACAATTCCTCATCATTACCGAGAGCACAAACCTGGGACTTAAAACTGGGGTCATGAGGAGGAAGATGGGGGGTGCCGTGGTTTGGACCAGCCTGGAGAGGGGGCTTCTCGAATCCAAACTCTCCCACTTTGCATGAGAGCTCATTTTCCCTGTGTTGTTGCCTCAACCATTTTAGCCCTGTTCTCTTTCAATTCCTTGTATGGAATTAATGTATATTCTCATTATTCAATATTATTATATTTACTATCCAATGGGTATTAATCATATCACTTAATATGTCACCTTCAGTGCATAATATGTCGTATCAAAGCTTTTGCTTATCATGACCAAAAAATACTGTTATTGATATGCTACAACATTCGCTCCAGCATATCCATTAACCACATGTGATTCCACATGACATCCTTTATGCTTGGAAAAATTATTTCAGCCAATTTTCTTTTAAAAATCCCAACTTCAACCTTCCCCTCTTGCATGTGGCATATCCACCCTTGTTTTTTAAAAGACTAACCTTTATCAAGCCATTTGTAGTTTCAGCATCTCTGGAGATCTTAAATAAGGACGTTGCCAAGATGATTTTGTTACTCCTGCTGATAGAATATTTTGACGAATTCAAGCAGCCAATTTTCATATCCCCTTTGTAGGATAAATGAAGCATGGACTGTAATTTGGAGCAAGAATATTTTAGAGAAAATGTTGTGAGGTTTCCACAGTTCTGTTTTGGAATAATTTCATAGATGAAATTTAATGGTTTATTTGCTGAGTCCACCTACCCCCAGGAGCTACAATAATTTAACTCCATCTGCGGGATGGTTCTGTTCTCTCATCCCTATAGCAAGGGAAATGAATGTCTGAAGTTGTTTTCACTTAGTTGAATTATAGGATTTGAATTGTTTATGAGAGCAGAAACAACCAGCATGGACAAACTCCGTGATCTAAGTTGGAATTTTATACTTGGTGAATTGCAAAATTTTGAAAAGAAGACCTAGATTTTGTAGAAAATCTGAATGGTAGTTTGCGTAGAGTGAAAATTCAATAGAAAAACTTTCTCTAGCTAGTGACAACATGCCCTTGTGGAATTGAAGAGAATCTCAACTATGGTTCAGGAGCAAAAATGGCAACTCAAATACTAGTGCCTTATCTATTGGGTTGTATATTATGTGAACCAAACTTTGGACAATTATTTCATTGACTGTAAAATAAACAACACTCGACTGCTGGAGCACAATATGTGGATCTAGCTAGCTCTAATCTAATAGTATTGAATAAAAATTAAACCTAATATTATACTCCATATCATAGTTGGAATAACCGTTTGGGTGAGTACTCGTCGAGGGCCCAAAATGGGTAACCGACGGTTATTCGACCCACTCAATTGAATAATCGACAATAACTGTTAAAGGCAAAAAATACTCGATTAATTTAAAATAACATTATTTTTCTAGAAATTATAGAAACAAAATAGATGCAACGAGTCTGTAAAACATAGAGAAAGTAGTTTCTATTAGATTTGAATACATAGAATGTACAAAATCGCATAATCATGTCAATACAACAAAGTTTCAAAGTACAAATAGACTTATAGTCTTATACAAGAATCTACAAGACTACAAGTACAAATTACAATCATTTATAATTCTCTTTCCTGCCCTCTAGAAAAATAAGGAAGGCAGTGAAACTCTAGTCCTCCCACTCGGCTGACCTGCTTCGCTCTGTCTAGAAAGCTGCCCCTGCTCCTATGGCTCCACCTCCACCTCCACCTCTGCCTCTGCCTCTATCTCATCTCAAAGGATGTCCTCCAATCCAATCTCTGATCCTACTTCAGCTGCACCCTCCATAGCTTGCCTCTCAAAATCAACAATCTCTTCCTCTATGAACATGGGGGCCTCCTCTTGTGCAATCCAATTGCTGTAGGGATCAATCTCATCTAGATCGATAGGCTCCTCCGATGCGTTCTCCAACTTTGTGCAAAGTCAAAGGTTGTATTACACAAACACCAAGCCATTGAGCCGTTGTTAACTCAACTTGTTGCACTTCTTCGTATGAATGGAGTCAAACAAACTTCAATTGCGCTCCCATTCAAAAGCGCTACAAGGCTGAGATAAAATCCTAAGGGCTAGCCTTTGACGATTTGGGGTATTTCCATCCCAATCTTCCCACCACGACTCTGCAAACAAGATATTCAAAACTTTGTAAGAAATTAATAATTGTAAATTTTTAAATATGTAATTGATAAGATACAAGTAAAGACTTCATTTTGTATTACCTAGTGACTGCATGATTCTCCCTCGGGTGGCTAGTGCTAAAGAAAAGAGCCTTCCCTTTGCCTACTTGTAGTTCTGCAGCTCTGAAATAATGAGGTCCCTCACCTCAATGTCAAGGGTCATACTCTCAATGCATGTTGAGAGTCCCTCTATAACCTCTCCACTAGCATCTGTGAAGCCATCGGAGTAGAAAAACTTGGGGTTAAAGTAGTACCCCACTGCATGGATGGGTTCGTGGAGTTGATTGTTGCACCTTTGATCAATCAACTCCCAAATGGGATCAAATCTGCACAATCCCCTATATAATAATGTTGCACTGCCTCTTTGGCCCTATCTGTTGACACAGTGGATTGCACCCTTGACAAGAGGCTGAGCTCCTGCCTTCCACACGCAACAATGGAAGCTCCCCTCTTGCCTGTGGGCCTGGCAAAATTGGGGGGAGAGTCTCTAGATAAGGGCTAGCTCCCTTCGATGTATCTTTTAGGTCCTGGATTTCATACTGCTAACAAATAAATGAAAAAAAAAGGGGGGGGGTTGAAAAGGGAGAAAAATGCTGAAAAAGAACCTAAACCTAAACTAAAAAGGTGATACACCAAAAAAGTTGATTCACTCAACCCGAACATACACTTTTCACCAAGAACCAGCTCCCATACACTTCATTTGACACGAGAAATTCCCCTGCATCAGTGAGCTAGGGGTCCGTGGATATACAAGGAGGAAGAACTACCAAAGGCGTCCTCAGACACACTATGGCAGCCTATTCGCAGGCACCTACACTCCTCTAGGGACACTTCTGGCAAACCTGCATAAGAAACTCACAATGCACTAGACATGCTGAAATCATCCTGCGAAAGCATAAAAGAAAATGACTTAACACAGAACAAAGGCATAGACACATACGAAAGTGAAGCTCAAATAGAGGTAAAAATGTTATGTCTCGATTCAAGGTACAATCCGGCAGAGCTCCGCCTTACAAGTCCAGAGATTTTTTTTTGGGCAGAGCTTTGCCTTACAGGCTAAGAGATCATTTTCTCAAATGAGAAGTTTTACAATATATAGCAAGAGAAGAAGTAAAGGTGCCCCTTTGGAAAAGACTTTTGGCGCCCTTTGACAAGTTGGTCCATGTGCGTTGAGAGCATCGGGAAGAGGAAGTCATTGTTGCTGATATCATCCTTCTAGAAGAGGCTTGCTAGAACCATGTTGTGTAATCGCCAGTCTTGGCTTTGGCGTTCAAACATTAATGTGAAAGCACGGGCTGCACCTCTTTTCTGCAAACAAGACTGCTTCTTTCAAATATTCACGCGGTTTGTCTGCTTATAAATGCAAAGTGGAGAAAACATGGCGCGCCGTTCACTGTTCACGCGTCTTGATCAACGGCTATTTCACCGCCTTAAATTTGACGTCTGTGCACCCGTCACTAGGCGTTTGAACTTCCAACAGCTAGTTCGTCGTGCTTGATTTTGACGTCTTCGGGCCCGTCACCCCTTGGAATTTCTTCGGCCTTTTCCTTTCCTTTGGCTTTTCTTTGGTCGGGCTTTTGTTTCGGCCATTTTTTTCGCGGACAAAAAGTCCGCAAGAATTGTCTCGCTCGTTCCTTTCCTTCAGAGTTTTTCTCTCGGGCTTTTTTCCCGCGGCCTCTCCCGAATTTCTTCGAACTTTTTGTCCGAAGGAATTCCTTCGGACAAAAGTCCGAAAGAAATCGCTTCTTATTTTTTGCCTTGGTCTTGTTTATTTCCGCGGAATTTTTTCCGAAGGATTTCTTCGAACAAAATGTCCGAAGAAATTCTCCCTTTCTTGCCTTGAACAATTCCGAAAGAATTCCAACTTGCCTTATTCACTTTTTCGAAGGAAAACTTACCCTTTCGGCCTTCTTTCCAAGTGCTTTCCTGCCCTCTGCAAGGGCTGTTTGGCCTCTAAAATTGCCTCTCGGAAAATTTGCAAAGGTCCTTTTGTCGCCTAAGTGTTGGGAACTTGTCTCTTTCCTGCAGAGTCCGTAGTTCTCAGCCTGCAGAGTCTGTAGAAATGCCTGCAGAGTCCGTAGAAACGCCTGCAGAGTCCGTAGAAATCAAGACTTGTGCAAAATCAAAATTGTATTGGCTCAAAACAGCAGGGGAAAAGTGGGGACCGATTTTGGCTTGCAAGACCAAAATGGTCAATAAATTGGCGACTCCCAGGGAAAGCATGCTTGCTATGCTTAGAACCCAGTTGCCTTAAAAATTCATTGGGCACGAAGTCAGAGCGCAACTTGAAAAAGTTAGCAACCGCCTTGAGATATCCAAGAATCAATCATGAAGCTTTTACCCCTAAAGGGAAACACACACAAGGCTAAAAACACTACTTGTGCAAACAACACTTAGGAAAAATAGGGAAAGAAAACTGAATGCAAACTACTATGTACAGCTAACCAGGTATATTTGCCTCCCTCCTGGATCAAAGGAAAAATTTCTTAAGTCTCCTTCCTGGCTAGGGAACTTATGGTCCCAGACAAGTGGCTGAATGAAATGGAGATTTGGTGACCTGCTCCTCTTGCCTGCCACCTTGATTGGCTTGCATCCGAGTGGATCAGAGTCAAACATGCTTCCAACATATATGTACTCTTCTTATTCTTGGAAGCTTGTTGAATATTGGTCCTTCATGCTGGTGCGTTTCACCAAGAAATCAATGGTTGTTGGCTTATCACCATAAGCCCTTTGATATGTATAGCTCCTTTGCAGTGCATCATGATTTGACCCGTTCCCTTCTGCTTCATTGAGGATCCTGTCAAACTCATCCTCTGCTCCCTCATGGCTTTCTTGAAGAAGGGTGACTGTTGTGATGTCTGAAATGGAATCACAAACTGATTGCTCATCCCACAGAACATCACTTTCTTGTTCAAGGTTCTCTTCTTCAAAGCTTGCCTCAAGATGGACCAGTCTCTCCTTTTCCTACTCAAGGATCAGAGTCTCTGGTTGTTCAAAGACATCCATCTGATCCTCCTCCAACTCAGGGTCCTCGGCATAGCCATCCTCATCAAAGCAACAAGGAAGTTCATCAAACAAGGGAGGAGAGAGATCACCATGCTTACGTTCCTCTTCGTATTGCTGGAACATCTGCATGTATACATGACCCGCGTCTTCTCCATTGCTGATGATGTCTTCAGAGGGGTATCCATGATGATTTTCTCTTTATTGTCGCTCATGGTAACCTCCTGGGAAGCTACAGATTGGATCTTCTGCTCCTCACTCGCCTCCTGCAAAACAGGTTCCTCTTTGAGAAGGGATGAAGTGAAAAAAACATGTGGAAGAGGAGGCAGTCCTTGAGCTAGAATCGAATGATTCTCCTCTTTCAATTCGGCTAGCACTTCATCTATATCAGGTGTGGCTTGATAGCTGTCTTGGGGGTGTGTAGATGGGGTGTGTTCAGACATAGAATCTGTTGTTTGGTCTGAACCATCCATCACACATTGGCTGAAGAATCTCGCTCTGGATTCCAACTCTACAATTCTCCTGGCTATATATTCTTGAAAGAGCCTTTCTTGGAGGTCACAATCATCATCATGATGAATAGGAGCAGCTTCATCTTCTTCAAGGTTTTGAGCAAAACCTTTCTCCTCCTCCTTCCTGCCTCATGATTCCATTGTTTGCTTCCAGCTCATGACCTTGGGATTGGAACTTTTCCCTTGGGAAGAAGCAACAACTTTGTCTTCCTCAAGGCCCTGAGCTGGTTCAAGATTTTCCTTCTTCCAACTTGGAATTTGGAGATCATGTTGAAAGACTTGAGGAGGTTGGGGAAGATTTGGGAGTGTCTGCTCATGTACAGGAAGAGCTGCCTGAAGAGAGGCGTGCTAGAAAGCTAGGCGCACAGGATTAAGAGCAGGATCGATTGATGCATCGGATGAGCTAGAATGAGCAAGTGCCATCTGATAGAAAGGATTTGGTGCACAAGAGGGGGCTTTCTTTAGAATAGGAGGGGGCGCGCAAAGTTGACTGCCTTGCATGAATGGATTCTTCGATTTTGCTACTTCCTCCTCCATGGATTGCAAGGCTTGAGCTTTCCTGAACAAACATTCCTCTTTATACATCAGCTCTTGCTGATATCTATACTGCTCATTCAGTCTATCAATCTCCATTACCTGCTTCTCAAACTCGAGCGCTACTTCTCTTATGGTTGTAAGGCAACTAGGAGAGCTGCTTGAGGGGATTGCATGAACATTTTGAGCTTGATCGAAGTCATATGAAGGAATACAAGGCCCATGATGCTAGACGATGGAATTATACATACAAAAAATGTGATTTCTTGATGGCACCAGAACTGCTTAACCAGCTGATTCAACTCGGAGTCGCCATTGGTGTTGATGAAAAATCCTCCAAAGGCTGGTTGGTTGAAGAACACACCAAAATTCTTCAACTCTTTGGACAAAAATTGTCCTAGTTGGTCCCACCGGGCGTGCCAAAAACTGTTAACGCGGCGGATTGCACCCTTGGCATGACACTGAGCTCCTGCCTTCCACACGTCACAATGGAAACTCTCCTCTTGCCTGTGGGCTTGGCAAAACTGGGGGGAGAGTCTCTAGATAAGGGCTAGCTCCCTTTGATGTATCTTTTAGGTCCTGGATCTCCTACTACTAACAAATAAATGGAAAAAAGGGGGGGTTGAAAAGAGAAAGATGTTGAAAACAGAACCTAAACCTAAACTAAAAGGTGATACACCAAAAAAGTTTGATCTACTTAGCTCGAACCTACACTTTTCACCAAGGACAAGCTAACATACTATTGACCATTTTGGTCCTGCAGGCCAAAATCGGTCCCCTTTTCCCCTGCTGTTCTGAGCCAGTACATTTTTTATTTTGCACAAGTCTTGGAAATTTCTATGGACTCTGCAGGCATTTCTACGGACTCTACAGAGAAGAACTACAGACTCTGCAAGCAAGTCTTTTGGCAGATGAAGAACCAGTTCAAAGAATGAAAGGGGCTTCTACAAAGTTTCTTCGGACCATTGAACCATTCAGTTCAATTGGCTCATATTCAATTGGTTCAACGGCTTGCTTCAATGGTTTGGCTCGCTCAATTGGTTCAACGGCTCGGTTCAAATGAGTTGGTTCAACGTTTGGGTCAAAGGGACCATTCCAATGCCCTTGCGGAGGGCAGTTTCCGGACCTAAGTGCCCTTGCGGAGGGCAGTAAACATTTGCAAAGTGAACAAGGCAAGTTGGAATTTCTTTTGGGGAAGTGAACAAGAGAATTTCTTCGGACAAAATGTCCAAAGGAATTCCTTCGGAGATTTTGTCCGAAGAAATTCTTTGGAAGAAAATCTCGCAAAAAATAAAAGGGCTAAGGCAAAGGCATAAATTGATTTCTTTCGGACTTTTTGTCCGAAGGAATTCCTTCGGACAAAAAGTCCGAAGAAATTCGGAAAAAGGCCGCAGGAAAAAAAACTTGAAGAAATTCAGAAGGTCAAGCAAAGGGAAGCGTCGAGCGAGATAATTTTCGCGGACATTTTGTCCGTGGAAAAATTGGCCGAGACAAAAGCCCGACCGGAGCAGAAAAGGCCGAAACACAAAGGAAAAGAACCGAAGGATTTGCCAAGGACGATGACGTCTCCGAAGCCGTCAATTTCAGGGAAATAGACTAGCCGTTGGTTTTCAAACAGTGATGGGCCCGCGAATGTCAATTTTACAGCAGAGAAATAGCCGTTTGATCTTTAAATTCTTGAGCGCCAACCAGGAAAAAGCCCAAGCAGCGGAACATGCCATGTGTCCCTTGTAAAATTCGGCGGAGTGCGACAAGTGTCTGCATCCGAGTTTCAAAGCTTCTTTCAATAAGCTTCCCTCAGAGTTCCGCGGAGGGCGCCAAGTGGCAACTGCAGAAGGTTTTGACATGTTTTTCTAAGAGCAACGGAACGTGCCACATATCCCTTGTAAAGCTCGACGGAAGCCGACAAGTGTCAACATCCGCGGTCTCTCCCTTTTGTTCCGTAAGGACTATGGTGGGCCCCGGACGAATTGCTAAAGAGAGCGGAAGCTGCCATGTGTCATCTTCCACAGGACTCTTAAAAGGTGTCTAAAGCTTCTATAAGTTAAGCAGATGTTGCCACGTGTCCTTGCCTATTTCACAGCGGAACACGCCACATGTCACTTGTTAAGATCAGCAAAAAGCGGCCAAAGCAAGCCGGAAAGACACGAAGAATTAGCAGAAGATAGCCCCCGAAGGATGAAGGAGCCAGAAAAGAGCCAAGTGCAGAAACAGACAAAACAATCCAAGTGGCGAAGGAAGGTGTCGACTCAAGGAGTTACTCTAGTGGTTGACACAGTGTCTGCGAATTGGTCATCAAGAGACGCGAACAGTGAACGGCGCGACCCGTTTTTCTTCACCTTGCATTGATGAGCAGACAAGCCGCGTGAATGCCTTGAAGGGAAAAGTTTGTTTGCAGAAAAAAGGCGCGGCCCATGCTTTCACATTAATGTTTGAACGCCAAAGTCAAAACTGGCAGCCGACACAACATTATCTTTAAGCAGCTTTCTCTTCCCAATGATGGGGACGCACATGGGCCACTTGTAAGAAGAGCGCCAAAAGTCTTTTCCAGAAAGCGCCAAGTTTTCTTCTCTCCATATATTGTAAACTTCTCATTTGAGAAAAGGATCTCTTAGCCCATAAGGCAAAAGCTCTGCCTGAAAATCTCTAGGTTTGTAAGGCAGATCTTTGCCGAATTTTACCTTGAATCAAGACTTAGCAATTTTTACCTCCATTTGAACTTGCACTCACGCATATGTCTATGTTTTTCTTTTGTGTTAAGTCATTTTCTTTTATGCTTTTCACATAACGATTCTAGCATGTCTAGTGCATTGTGAAGTTTCTTATTATGCAAGTTAGCCAGAAGTGTCTACAGCAGGATATAGGCGCATGTGAATAGGCTGCCAAAATGTGTCTCGGAACAGCTTTGATAGTTCTTCCTCCTTGTATCTCTACGGACCCCTGACTCACTAATACAAAAGAGTTTCCCACATCAGATGAAGTGTATGCCAGCTTCTTCTTGGTGAAAAGTGTATGTTCGAGCTTAGTGGATCAACTTTTTGGTGTATCACCTTTTAGTTTAGGTTTAGGTTTTGTTTTCAACATCCTTCTCCCTTTTTAACCCCCCCCTTTTTTTCCATTTATTTGTTAGCAGTAGGGAATCCAGAGCCTAAAAGATACATCGAAGGGAGCTAGCCCTTATCTAGAGACTCGCCCCCCAGTTTTGCCAGGCCCACAAGCAAGAGGGGAGTTTCCATTGTTGCGTGTGGAAGGCAGGAGCTCGGCTTCCTGTCCAGGGTGCAATCCACTGCGTCAACACATACACTTCATCTGATGTGAGAAACTCTTCTGTGTCAGTGAGTCAAGGGTCCGTAGAGATACAGGGAGGAAGAACTACCAGAGGTGTTCTGAGACACTTTGGCAGCCTATTCACATACGCCTATACTCTGCTAGGGACACTTCTGGCTAACTTGCAAAAGGAAAACTCACAATGCACTAGACACGCTGAAATCATCATGCGAAAGAATAAAGGAAAATGACTTAACACAGAACAAAGGCATAGACACATATGAAAGTGCACTCAGAATGGAGGTAAAAATGCTATGTCTCGATCAAGGTAAAATTCGGCAGAGCTCCGCGTTACAAGTCCAGAGATTTTTTTTGGGCAGAGCTTTGCCTTACACGCTAAGAGATCATTTTCTCAAATGAGATGTTTTACAATATATAGCAAGAGAAGAAGTTAAGGCGCCCCTGTTGTTGATATCATCCTTCTAGAAGAGGCTTGCTAGAACCATGTTGTGTAATCGCCGGTCTTGACTTTGGCGTTCAAACATTAATGTGAAAGCACGGGTCGCACTTCTTTTCTGCAAACAAGACTGCTTCTTTCAGATATTCACGCAGTTTGTCTGCTTATAAATGCAAAGTGGAGAAAACAGGGCGCGCCGTTCACTGTTCACGCCTCTTGATGACCGCTTGGCAGGCACTGTTCCAACTGCAGGAGTAAATCCTTGAGTCGACACCTCCCTTCACCACCTGGACTGTTTTGTCCGTTTCTGCACTTGGCTCTTTTGTCTTTTCCTTGCTTTGTCTCTTATGGCTCCTTCGGCCCTCGGGGGCTATCTTCTTGGCGGGTCGCTAAGTTCCTTGGGCTCTTCTTTAAGCTTTTCAAAATCAACGACTATTTCACCGCCTTAAATTTGACGTATGTGCACACGTCACTAGGCGTTTGAACTTCCAACGGCTAGTTCGTCGTGCTTGATTTTGACATCTTCGGGCCCGTCACCCCTTGGAATTTCTTCGGCATTTTCCTTTCCTTCGGCTTTTCTCTGGTCGGGCTTTTGTTTCGGCCATTTTTCCCGCGGACAAAAAGTCCGCAAGAATTGTCTCGCTCGTTCCTTTCCTTCGGAGTTTTTCTCTCGGGTTTTTTTCCCGTGGCCTCTCCCGAATTTCTTCAGACTTTTTGTCCGAAGGAATTCCTTCCGACAAAAGTCCGACAGAATTCACTTCTTGTTTTTTGCCTTGGTCTTGTTTATTTCCGCATAATTTTTTTCCGAAGAAATTCTCCCTTTCTTGCCTTGAACAATTCCAAAAGAATTCCAACTTGCCTTATTCACTTTTCCAAAGGAAAACTTACCCTTTCGGCCTTCTTTCCAAGTGCTTCCCTGCCCTCCGCAAGCGCTGTTCAGCCTCTAAAATTGCCTCTCGGAAAAGTTGCAAAGGTCCTTTTGTCACCTAAGTGTTGGGAACTTGTCTCTTTCCTACAAAGTCCGTAGTTCTCAGCCTGTAGAGTCCATAAAAATAGGCCTGCAGAGTCTGTAAAAACCCCTGCAGAGTCCGTAGAAATCAAGACTTGTGCAAAATCAATATTGTACTGGCTCAGAACAGCAGGGGAAAAGGGGGGACCGATTTTGGCATGCAAGACTAAAATGGTCAACACTATCCATGGCCTCATAAATATATCCCATTGAGTTTTGCTCTCCATCAACCAATCGCAAAACCCTCATCAAAGGCTCCGAAAGCTACAAAGTTACAAACAAATTAAATTTAGACTTAGTGTTACAAACTTATAGATAAATTATAAAAGAAAAATTTTAAGTTTAAAAAATTGAAAACAAGGGAAACAATTTCAAATTTAAATTGCAATTTCAAGTTACTTTCACCATCTCTGTAGCTTTCATTTCGAAGGCCTCATTGAAAACTATCTTAGAAACCTTCACTCCATCAGCTTTCTTCGAATAAGAAGACTCCATCCATGCTTGAGAGACAAACATGTGCTTCAAAGGAGTCAACAAACTACAAATCTTATGCAATTTGAATATTGAAAATCTTGTGCAAATATGTCAAGCTTGAACAAGTGACTTGAGGACGAAAACCTTCAAGTGCACCAAGGATTTTGGGGACAAAAATCTCTATTCTTCTACTAAGGCAGCTCTATTCAAGGGCTGTAATTGTGTCTCAATTTTGCATAGTTGTATGCAAATGGATCTACAACGGTGTCTTTGGACGCCACCTTCATCAAAAATTATTTCAAACCCTTCGGAGAGCTGAAAATTCATGATTTGCAAGTCAAAGAGGTGGGTGAACTTGGTTTGAAGATATTTTGTTGATTTTAGAAGAATCTAAGACTGTAATTAATATTTTTGTAACTTTGAAACTATTTTTAATGAACTTCCCATGGAAGAAAAATTTTGATTCTAATTTTTTTTGAAACCTACTATTTTTATGATCATTTTGAGCTAACATTTGTATTGAAATTCCAAATATTATGGAAGATATGAATTTTTTAAGTTTCAGTTGATTAAGACATTATAAATTATTGAGGGCTGAAAATAAAGTAATTTATATTGTGAAAAATATTTTAATATTTTTCCAAGTGGGGCGATTTGATTTGGGGAATTTGGAGACCTTGTTGAAGGGTTAAAACAAGAGTTCGAATATCAGATTTGTTTGTCCTATTTTTTTTGAGTGTGGCGACTAGTTTGGAAGGGCTAAATTAGCTACTGGCAACCCTAATTTGTTCTTCAAAAGCCCTAATAAATTGCAAGAATTTTTGGTATATTTTTCGTGAGTTTGTGCAAGGGATTCAAGGCTGATTGGAAGGGAAAACGCAGTTGTAACAAGATCTTAAAAATTAGAATTATTGCAAGGTATTTTCAGCGACAACGCCATTCCATATTGCCACAAAAAGAGGTATTTTATTGTATTTGTATATTCAATAATTATTGAAGTTATTGTGGAGTGTTATTGCTTAAAAATTGGAACATCTATTGTTGCTAGAGTTTGTTGGTTTTGAGGGCAACATTCATATTATTTCCAGTTGTGCATAAGGGTTTGTTGGAAAACCCCAATTTGACCTAATTGCCCCTTTTTGGGACATTACAAGTGGTGGATTCGTCTTCCTCCCTTAGATTTAATCTATCTCCGCCATTAGATTATATTTTCCTCTAAAGTTGCCCTAACATCCTTATGGATACATACAAAAGTTTTTCCCTAAGGCATTTGAGCCTCTATTTGCTCACTTGCAAGTTGGAAGGAGTTATGGAAGAGATAAAGCTTTGCCATGCCTTGCCTCTCACCTCCAAGTTCCATTGATGCTTGTCATGGCCTCCAGAAAAACTTATAAAACCTAAAACAATCTAGGGCATAGATTTAGAGTAGAATTTTTTTGTTTGCAAAGGGAGTAAAATTCAAATGGCTCGTCATCTTAATGGGTTTTCCAAATTTATTTATTTATTCTTTCCTTTTATTTCATAAGTTTGCTTGCAGGTTAGTGTTGGAGCAAAGAGAAAGGGGGAGGTTCACAAAATTGTGGAAAGAATAGATGCAACGGAGAGGTTTTCAAATCCCTCCCCTATTCTTTTCTCTTTTCTCCTATGATAATGCTATATATTTATTTATTTATTTATTTATTTTTGTCTAGCTTATTTACACAAAATAAGAGTATATATTACATATATATTTCTATATAAGTTATGTGCTCCCCTTATGTATGTATGTATATGCCTATGCCTATACATATACATAGTAATAAAATATTTCCTTAATACTAAATTTAACAGTACCATTCAATTTTATCACTACTGCTAACCTTTTTTACTGAAAAGCTTATCCATTATATTAAGAAAACATTAGTATACAAATATAATCGTACAAAAAAGTGAGTGGAAAATCACTCCCTTGGCAGTCGTATTAGCCAATGTCGAGAAGCATCTAACAAATCAGCTAATAAAGATTTTCAACCAAAGAAGGCCAAAACAAAATAAACAAGAACAAACTTAAGTAGGAGCAGCCACAAGCAAGAGTGGAGGTGGACGAGGTGCCAGATCATTCGACTTGTCTCCCCAGCGACTTCCAGTAGGTGGGTCCACTGCATCTGGTAAGGGCTTGCAACCATCATTGTCATTTTATTTATCTTTATCTTTACCTTGCCTGGGGGGAGAGATAGCAAGTGCATGCTAAGAAAACTTTTCCTATGAGAGTGCTAACCACCCAAATTTACCACCAGCAGGAGGACTCGGTGGTGGTGGAGGAAAGAACCGTCGAGGAGAGCCACTTCGTCGTCTACTCTAGGAGCAACATCTTCCCCTCTGCCTTAAGCCTCGGTCCCATGGGGGCGATCGACGACAAGGAGGGTCAAGAGGGACCCAACTAACAGCACATATGGCATTCCCCCAATGATCCAATAAAGTTTGGAGGTACTCAACCTCCAAACGCACCTTCTCTGCTTATCCTTAAATTTGAAGCATAATAGTAGATAAGACATTAAACCTATTAGAAGTTGGGAAATGATCTTCTAAAGTAACATGAGAAAAAATAGCATTATTTTTGTTCTTCCATAGTGGAAAAATAATTTAAGCTTAAAAAATATGCTAAATCTTTATGAACTGTGCAAGAATCATGATCAAGCCCCCTAACAAACCCATCTTCCATGTAAACATTTTTGGATGGAAGGGCTTGAAAAGGGTGTAAATCCAAACCCAGGTTGACTAGGCATGTTTACAGAACCAAAACACGTGCTCTAAGGTTTCCGGATGATTACAAACTAAACAAAGAGAATGAACCATCACCATGTGCACAAGTTGAGTGCCAATAGGAAGCCTATGAAGAATGCATCAAAGGAAGTGCGCCTACTAGGGCTCAATAATAACAGCTCACACACGTTGAAATCTTCTTTTCCACACTCGTTCAAAGCTAAGTTCCCAGTTCTATGTTTTTTGCAGGCATTGGGGGTTTGGATTCGAATTGGGTGCAGATATGAGTTTGGTTCTCCTTCCCAACACCCAGGGTTCATCCCTGGGCACCTGGGTACAACAGGGTTCTTCTAGCCCTCGGTCCCATGGGGGCGACCAACAAGGAGGGTCAAGAGGGACCCGACTAACAACACATATGGCATTCCCCCAATGATCCAATCAAGTTTGGAGGCACTCGACCTCCAAATGCACCTTCTCTCCTTGTCCTTAAATTTGAAGCATAACGGTAGATAAGACATTAAACTTGTTAGAAGTTGGGAAATGATCTTCCAGAGTAACATGAGAAAAAATAGCATTATTTTTGTCCTTCCATAGTTGAAAAATAATTTAAGCTTAAAAAATATGCTAAATCTTTATAACTATGCAGGAATCATGATTAAGCCCCCTACCAACCCCTAAACATTTTTGGATGGAAGGGCTTGAAAAGGGTGTAAATCCAAAACCAGGTTGACTAGGCATGTTTACAGAACCAAAACACATGTTCTAAGGTTTTAGGATGATTACAAACTAACAAAGAGAGTGAGCCATCCCCATGTGCACAAGTTGAGTGCCAATAGGAAGCCCATGAAGAATGCACCAAAGGAAGTGTGCCTACTAGGGCTCAATAATAACAGCCCACACACGTTGAAATCTTCTTTTCCAAACTTGTTCAAAGCTAAGTTCCCGGTTCTTTGTTTTTTGCAGGCATTGGGGGTTTGGGTTCGAACTGGGTGCAGGTATGGGTTCGGTTCTCCATCCCAACACCCAGGGTTCGTCCCTGGGCACCCGGGTACAGCAGTAGGGTTCTTCTAACAGAAGAACCCTATTGTACCCAGGTGCCCAAGGACGAACCCTGGGCATTGAGACAACGAACCCATAGCATACAACGGTCAATAGCAGTAAAAAACACCTTTTTTTAATTTGTTTTCATTTTTTCACTAAAAGCAATGCAAGTAAATAATAAAAAACACATTCCTAAACCCTAAAAGCCAAATATAAACAAAAGCAACAGCTAAAAACATCATAAATGATTTTAAAAAAAAGTGACAAAAGGAAAACCACTTGCCTCTTATTTTTCTAGTTTTGTCAGTGCATACTTGCCTTCCATTGTTGTTGTAGGGTTGAATCTTAATCAAACATCATTCTAAGCATTTGCCTACAGTAATTATTGACATTTGATATTTTATATTTTAATATTTGACATTTATGTTTAATGATTATCAAGATGCATACTATGTGGTTAATGACAATATCACTAATTTCCTATATATCAAGCTAGAATTTCTATATTTTTTAATTTTTTTATATATTTTTTGTACGAACGAACCCAAGAAAAAAAATGTCGTACCAACGAACCTAGTTCTTCAAACCCGCACCAGAGCCAAAAATGAATCATTAACTTAGGTTCAAAGGAATTGAATCTTCACTTGGCATTAAGAACCTCAACTTGAAGTTGTTGGGGGGAAAGAAGTTGATTACTCAATCGGGGTTGAGACTAGAAGATTGGTGTTTCAACAAGCCAATTTCACTCAGTCCACATTTTGGCCGGAGATTGAACTTCAATTTTGTGAAGATGCACTTCAGATAAAGAGTTATTAATTCCCAAAATAGTCTCATGGTTTGTTGCCTACAAGTTATAATGAATTCTTGGAGCTTGCCAAAGGATCCAATCTCTGGTTTGTTTGCAAAATAGGTCTAAAATAACCTTGATGCGTTTTCTAAAAAGTTGAAGGCTCTTGATCCAGGGCACAAGGGTGAAAGGAACCTCATGATAGGTAAGAACAGGACACCACCATAGAGAGTGGGAGTTGAGAGAGAGGCCAAATCTGAAACCATCTCCATCCCACTACATTTGTATTTTAAGGAGTTCCCAACCTTTCCAAATACTCTTAGTGTTAGGATTGTGGAGCTAAAAGCTTCACTGATGCAGACATGGAGGAGGTTGCAGAATGAGTTGCTGAGTGTCAGAAGTGTTTGGCGTCGGCAGGGTAAGACAGGAAGGCAACCGACGTCGGTCATATATCGGCCGGCGTCGGCGACCCCAGGCGGACAGGGACCGACGTCGGTCGCCTGTGTAGTTCGACTGTGAGTTATTTACGGGCAGTGAACTAACGAAGCAAGAGTTTGCATGATGAGTGCTAATTTTAGACTCATAGCTGCGGATCTAATTATTGTAATTAGATGTCTAATCATTGTTTGGATGAGATCTATATAATAGACTCATGGTTGTATTGGAAATGTGTGCTAGGGAGTAAGAGAGCATAATTATAAGCTCCTTCTGTGTGTGAGGTAGAGCTATGGTGCGTTCCTCCTAGTGCCACAGTACCAGGTGTGTTGGTGCTGGATTGGAGAGCCAGCTGGGTTCTTCAATAAGTAAGATCATTGATCTGCAGGTGTGTGTATGCGAGGTTCAGACAGAGATCGGCGGTTGGCCTGGATCCAAGGTGACAGCAACACAACAGGTAGCAGTATCAGGCAGGATCTACTTGGAGTACAGGTGTGTACTCGGATAGAGCAAGAGGAAGGCAAGGGAGTTCCTTCCATAAGTATGGTCTGTTGAATTGCAGGTTGTTGCAGATTCATGGGAGATCTACTTGAAGTACCTTGAGTACTTGTGGAGCACGTGGAGTGCTTGTGGAGTGCGTGGAGCACTTGTGGTGTGCGTGGAGCACGGGAGGTGAACACCAACTCTGTATTTGAGTTGGGTGTTGGGACCTGTGAGAGGGAGAGCTTTGGGGAGAAGAATTACTGTTCACTTGAGGCGTGGGAAACCTCTGTAAGGTGGTGGAGAAGAAGTGGCATCTTCTTTATTGTATTCTTTTCTGTATAAAGTGTTAATACAATTTGGTATTGTCTCTCATATGCTGTGTTATTCTGAATTCTAGTTACTTGGTGAATCTGGTTAATTTCCGCATATTAAGTTGCTTGGTATTAGTAATCAAATTGTGTGCTTCCGGTGTACACCCTCCTCCCAACAAGTGGTATCAGAGCATGTTTGTTGTTCTAGATCCCCAACACTTAGCAACAAATGTTCCCACAATGGTAACTAGGACCCATGTGATAAAAAAAGTTTGGAGATTCAAATCTTTCCAGGCTCCCTTTCCCCTAGGTTTTCCTTGTGTGATACAGTTTTTAAGTAAAACCTTCCATGCTTCCTCCCCTTCCAGGGTTCGTATGATCCATTTGGCACACAAGGCATGGCCTTGGATTTTAATGTCAAGAAGACCAAGACCTCCGAGAGCTTTTAGTGTGCAACAAATGTCCAAGGCAACTCGATGAAATCCTTTGGTTCTTTCGGAGTTGGCCCATAGGAAGTCCCTCAAGATCCTTTCAAGTTCGGCATATGTAGGTCTGGAGGGGCCCAACATGAGAAATAATACACAACTAATACTAACCTTAGTAATAATGTTAGTGTTAATTATAATGTTAGTCTTAATGATAGACTTTAAAACTAAGGTTAGTAGTAAAGTCTATCATTAAGACTAACATTATAATTAACACTACCAATATATATATGTATGTGTGTGTGTGTGTTACCGATACGTGTATGAGTACAGATACAGGAACGAGAATCGGATACGGGGATACAACGATTTTTTTTGGGGGGGTTTGGATACGGCCGTACAAAAATATATATAAAAAATTAAAAAATATAAAAATATAGACATATAAGCAAAATTAACCACATAATATGCATAGAAGAAACATAATAAGTTAAATGACCACAAAACATACTAATAATTCAATACCAAATATCATAATATTCAATTGTCGAACTTAGATTAGTCTTATTTATTATTACAAGTACATAATGCAAATGTTACAACTTACTAGTATGGACAAAAATAAAGACAAGAAAATCCACTCTCTGCAGTTTGGTGAAGATTACAATGAGATGCCCTGGTGTTAAATCAACTTAAGACTCTGCCATGTTCTCTTCTTTGAGCTTATTCACAAGTTGAGCTTTTGTATTATACCTGTGCAAATGATCTTACCATATGTACTACAGAGAAAGAGTCCTAGAGACCCATATTTTTGGGACATAAAGGATAAGCAAAAAAAAGACACAATTGATTTCAACCTCTCCCTCATCTTGATCATGTTACATACATTTATTTTCGTTATTTTGGCAAGGCTGAAATGCAATCCAATAACTGGAAGACTTGTTGACTTGCTCTGGCAACCTTCACAGCTGTTGTTTACAGCCTAATAAAGAATATACAGATGAATCCACTGAGGCTCACGTTTTGAAAACAGTCAAACATAGCTAGCCATTGAAACTGCAGAGAGGTTTTCATACTTTTTTTTTTGAATTTCGTGTTTGACTTTTTATTAAGCAAAATTGCAAAAAAAAAATGCAGGAAATGCTTGGATACGTCACCCAGACGTATCCACAGCCCAGGGACACTCCCTGGGCATATCCCCACGCTCCCGTATCCGGGGAGCATTTCCCCGTGCTCCCAAGGCCTGGGGGGCGTATCCGGTAACGTAGACTAGACGTAATGGTTTCATTGTTCATCTCTGTCAAGGATCAACAACCCCTCTTCATCCACAATCTAGGAGATCTGAATAGATGTGCATATTTCTTCCACTCTACTTCTAGTCATTGGCCATGGAAGTTAGGAGAGTTTCTTAGAGATGTTCTTTATGCCCCCTAAGATTTCTCAGCTAGACCCACTAAGTTCAAACCATTCTCCGATCCGAACATTATCAGATCTTATATTGACATTTTCATGGCGATTAATGAGGATGTCATTCATTTGTCTTCATTGCATTTTGGCACAAATTAAGGCCAAATTTTACTTCTGGGCATAGTATCCATCAGTTTTCTCTTCTTTGGTGACAAGTCTTCCATTCAAGTTGTTATTTGTAATGGTTGATACATGTATTATCATATGGCAAATTTAGGATTTGCTCATTTTTTTTTTCAATCGCTATTTAGTTGGAATTTATTATTGTTGTATTTGTAGCTTTTAGCTCGTAGCTTTTAGTTTCTTTTAGATATTAGATCTCAATATTTACTCCCTCTTGCTATTTGAAATAGTTGTACTTTCAATTCCAGTTGACCTACTTTGGTCACTTGTGGATATTAATTTAAAAAAAACATTTTTTTTCTTAAGTAAATCTAGTGACCCAAGTGTAGGCAAAGTCACTTGATTATAACTAAAATAATGGGAGATGAATGTATGCATTGGAACAACCATCCTTCTAAAAGAACAAGTGGTTACCAATGAAGAGAAGAATGACTAAGCTATATTATTATAGGAATATTTCTAAGATTAACTTATTAGGTCAGAAACTAGGACAAAATAGAGATGACCTCTCAAAGTTAAAAAGCTAAAAATACTCTTGGAGCTCCTTCCCATTCACATAAATCTAATCTTGTAATCTAGTCACTCAACATAAGAAAAAGATATACAAATCATCCAATAACACATCAAAATTCACAAACACCTAAATTATAAATTGATGATCTCTATCCATGATTTTATATAGGATTTAGACCAAACCTCGTCCCCTCAAACCCCCAACCTCTCCACTGACCTCAAAACTCATATAATATTTACTAGCCAACAACATAGCTCACAACTAGACTTAAAAAACCACCCACCATCTACAAATGACCAGTCTACAAGTCCTCAATCTAGTGACCAAGTGTATGCAAAGTCACTTGATTATAATTAAAATAATAGGAGATGAATATATGCATTGAACAACCACCCTTCTTAAAGAGCAAGTGGTTGTCAATGGAGAGAAAAATGACTGAGCTATATTATTATAGGAATATTTCTAAAATTAACTTATTAGATCAAAAACTAGGACAAAATAGAGACAACCTATAGAGACAGCCCATTTACCAAGTTGAAAACAACTTTCAAGAGAGTACACAACTACATCAAGAAACCTTTCCCAAGGCTCAACACCACATAAGTTTTAACATCAACAACAACAAGAGTCTTTCCCAAGAATCCAGGAGGCCAAAAGATGATCTTAAAAGTTCCAAAAGTCATCCTAAAAAAACAACACGAGACACAAAAAACTCCAAATCTTCAAATACTCCCATGTGGCCAAGGATGAGTTGCTTGCCTTCCATCCGTATGGCATCATCACGTGGGAAATGCATGGCCAACCTCCAAGCCCAAGTGGAAGCATCATGCAATCTACCACAAAGCACTAGACAAGGGAAAGAAAGGGGGTTGCTACAACTAAACAAGCCTAAAAGGGAACCAGGTTGACCCCTCTTACACATGCTCAAACACAACATTTAACCCATGCCCAGACACAATGACTTGCCTCCAAGTTAACCAACAAGGGGGGAGAAGGGCACGTTTTTTATAAAAATAACCATATTTTCGTGCAGAATAATGAAGAAGCTTTCTCATACATCATAATCAACAATCTCATGAGTCATGCACAACTCCTTATACCTCTAAGCAAAGGGGGAAAGTGGCTTTTCAACTTTTGCAAAATTCCACTTATTAGCCCACATAGATTAACTTATAACACTTAAAAAAAGAGGAGAGAGGTGGTTTTGCCAACTTGGTCATTCAGGTCCCACCCCTATCCCGTAATGCTTGTCTAACAGGTATGGATAAATGCTCTACACTTCCCTCAAAGCCCCATACTTACACCTTATGGCTACACCCAAATGGGTAGCATAACAGTGCCAAAATATTACAATATTGAAACAGAGAAAATAACAATTTAAAGAGGTTGCAAATAAAAATTAAAAGACAAGAAAAACTCAATAAATCATAAGGGCACAATGTCCAACCCATTCTCTCATAAACTAGCTACAAGCTAGTCAAGAAAAGCTCATGGAAACAAGTTAAAAAAATAAGCAATATGCTAGAAACATAAAGCAACATAGATAGCACAAGTAAAAGCATGGATTGAGCATGTGTTGAAACAAAGAATGAGGTCTTACCTTGACCCTCTTAGCTATCCCTTCACTATCTCCTCCTTTCCTCTCCTCTCCTATACAAAGCAAAAGCCTCCAAAACAAAAGGCAAGAACCTTCTATCAAGCCAAAACTTATCTTATTTATAAAAGAGCTATAAGTTTCAGGAGACTTATTTTTGTCATGTTCCTAGAGCTAGTTAAAAAGTGGCTGACAGTTTGGCAAATTGGGTGCGGAATAATCACATCATTCTTTGCTATGGTGTGCCCCCAATCTGGTGGTCAAGTAAATTGCAAGAAGATTTGAGAAAGATTCTGGATTTGGATTTGCATCAATGAGTGATTATTGGTTATCCATTATGTTCGATGCCCAAGCTTGGACTATTAGTTTTCAAGCTTGGCATATCCAAATATGTACTCTTTGAATTTGTTTTAATATAATTTTTATTGGTTTTTAAAAAAAATAAAAAAGCTTCCTGAAATCCTCATCCATTGAGAATGCAACACTTGTCAACCCACATCCCAAAGCCCAACCAACCTTCTTACAAACCCATCCTTTTTTAAACAAAATGCATTGAATTTTCGAATAAGCCCCCATGGTTTAACTTGCATAAATAAACTCCTCTTATACATTTCTTACATCCCACATGGGTTCTCTTACATTGTTCTTATCAAGGCCATTAACAGAGGTCCTTGATGACCCAAAAAGGACTTGCAAGCTCTTACAAACCCACACATGCCTATGGTATAGGTCTAAGGCTCAAAATCACTTACAAGAAAGGGTTAACTTGTCAAACACTCCAAGTTACGAGTGGGTAAATTTATAAATCCAAGTTTGCATACATGGGGTGGGTTTAAGGGTCAACCCAACCCCACACATAGGTTAATTGGAACCTTAGGAAGGTTTAGAAGGTAAGTGTGAACAAATAATAAAAAGGTTTTAGGCCAAAAACAGGTCAAAAAAGAAAAATGCACTAAAACTAGCTAGTGGAAAATATTAGGAACAAGGTCAAGCAAAGGTTGGAAGTGCATGTGGATCTAGAAAACATGACTGATGTTCTTGTATATCCACCCTTGGCCACTCTACCACCTGCACACTCATTGCAAACATCAAATACATCGATGGCAATAAATCCTAGCAACTAGTAAATCACAATTTTGCATATAAATTAAGGCAAGGAATACAATCCATATAAGATCCAAATTAACATCCAATGTCCATATTGATCTCAAGGCATCTCACAATAGTCATATATCAATGATATCAAAACAACATACGAAACATGCTACATATCCAATATAAGCAACTTCATGTGTAATAATCAACCTAAATAAGCTAGTCAAGTTGAGAATAAGATAGTGGATATACAATCTTGGCATCTCATGCCTCAAAACATGGTTAATCATGTCTTTGATACATGAGAACAATACAAAACATGAAGGAAATGAAATTTGGCCCAGCATGGGAAAAATGCAAATATTTAAGTAAGACAGAGATTTGATTGTTATAGATAAATTCACAAGTTTTGTAAAGATATGGAGTCCTTGCCTCTTGCTCAGATGTTAGCTTTTTTAGGGACAGACTAATGTAAACCTTTTGTCCTTTGAAATAATATAAGATGCGTTTGTTAAAAAAAAAATGCCACTAATCCATACAATTCTCTACAATAAAAGATAATGTACTAATACTTAAAAACAAGATAAGGATTTGATTAGAAAACAACAAGAGTCCAAATAATATTGAATATCACCTTAGCACCTATGTTTCAGTGTGCAAACTAATGAGATGATAACACCGTTTAATAACTTACATAACAAATGCCATATTAATAAAAGGCAGGTAACTGATCTTGTTGGCGTATTTGCTTAAAATGTTCAACAATTAGCTGAGAATGTTTTTGGAAACAATAGTGAAAGACTGATTGAGATTCTAGGCTTTCTAAGTTGCTCCAAATTCGAATACACTTCTTGGATTAGAAGCTACACCATTTAGAAGTTTTGTTTTTATATCTTTGGCAAATGTATTATATTCTTGGCCACAAATTTGAAAAAATTTAAGGTAAAATATTTTTCATGTGACCCTTAAGGAAATGGATCTATTTACATCATTTTTTTGTTTAAAATAAGTTGACGAAAATTTCATGAAAATGAAGGAAATGTTGAGAATTAGAAATCACATTGAAACTCGTTGCTTGATTGGCCAACTAGTAAGTTTATGCCAATGTTGCCAACTATTATTTTTAGTTCCTCAAAAGGAAATTAGAAAGGATATGAGGAGTCAAATTGCATATTGTAACTAATTTCTTTTTCTTTTTTCCCAAAGAAGGTAAGTTCAAAAGTTCATGTATTTGATTGAGCCAAACATTGGCCAGAAATTTTTATGACTTGCTAGGAAATTAAGTTTATGATATTAAAACGTGCAAAGAAAGGTCAAATCAAATATGGAGGATGTGGATCTAATTGAGCCAAACATTGGCCAGAAAGACTTTTGAGTCTTTTAGAAATGAAGATTATGAGAGGGAAAATGTGCAAAGAACAGTGAAATCAAATATTGAGGAGAATGTTTTGAAGCTTTGAATTTTTGAAATTTCATTTTAAACACATAAAAAGAAAAAAGAAAAAAGACGGGCAGAATGAAGATGAGGATACATCTCTGTCCCTGGTAGGAAAATGAAGTGCGGAAATCTGAGTTGCCGGTTTAAGATGGAATGGGTCGCAAGTTTTTGTTTCTTTTTCTTTCTAAAACATTAACAAATTTAGAGGGGGTGATCCAAATTTGGATTTGAACAACCTTGTTGCTTTGAAATTAGAAGGCCTGTATCATAGAAATAATCAATTTTAGTCTTTGATGTTTTCATAATACTTATATGCAGAATGAATTATATTTGTCTACATTGTTTTCATTACTGAGCATGTTCACTGTATTTCTGAATTGGGGGAGAGAGGCTTTCATAGTCCTAACTTGATTTCATTGGCAGTTTTGTTACAGCTACCACATTGCTATCTGGATTGCTTTTATATGATGTTTTCTGGGTATTTGGATCTTCGTATGTCTTTGGAGACAACGTAATGGTCACTGTAAGTACCAATACAAAATAGATGATATTGAAATTGAATATTGTATGCACATACAATTATACATTCTGGGTTAGAGTTTAAATAAGTTCAAGTGGACCATAATTAAAAAAGAGCTGCTTTTATTTGAACATAGTATTCTATATATAGTATTGTGTGTGTGTGTATGGAAAATAGTCATGTTTTTATAGCATTTATGTTGTTTTGTTTTTTATTTCCATTACTTTTTGCAGAATCCCTAAAGATATATAACAGAAATATTTAGGACATTTAACATGTATGTAGGTAGGTACGTACGTACGTACGTACGTACATATGTATGTATGGAAAATAGTCATGTTTTTATAGCATTTATGTTATTTTGTTTTTTATTTCCATTACTTTGTGCAGAATCCCTAAAGATATATAACAGAAATATTTAGGACATTTAACTGCAAGTTCCTATGTGTTTAAGAAATTAGGTTCAAAACCATGTTGAGCATGTTTTTATAGTATTTATGTTGTTTTGTTTTTTATTTCCATTACTTTTTGCAGAATCCCTAAAGATATATAACATAAATATTTAGGACATTTAACATGTATGTATGGATGGATGGATGGATGGAAAATAGTCATGTTTTTATAGCATTTATGTTGTTTTGTTTTTTTATTTCCATTACTTTGTGCAGAATCCCTAAAGATATATAACAGAAATATTTAGGACATTTAACTGCAAGTTCCTATCTGTTTAAGCAATTAGGTTCGAAACCATGTTGAGCTTACTTTAATAACAAGCAGTGTTGCTTTCATCCTAGATGTTTCTTTCTAGGACCAAGTTTCCAATGCTTATTCCCTTTAATGTTTTTATATCTCATACACCTCTAATATATTTTTGTATATTAAGTTCTTTTTGGATTTTAAGAAGCTCCATATGGATGAATTTTGTTTTATACCACATATTAGAAAAAAAAATGGTTAAAAAGACGTAACTTAGGCAGGACATGGTTACAATTGATATGAATGTTATATATATGTTAATTTGACTGTGTTCACCAATGAAATTTTGTTTTACATGTTCACACCTATCATTATTGGGTTTGTTGTTTATCCTTTCCTTCTATGGTGCAGGTTGCAACATCTTCAGCATTTGATGGCCCAATAAAATTGATCTTTCCTCACCTTGGGGTTCATGCTTCTTTCCATTTTTTGATTAGTACTTACAAATTTTGCAATCCATGCTTTGATATACAAAGGAGAGTAATCAAACCAATGACACTGAAAAACACAATTGCATAAGCAATTTGCATTTTTTTTTTTTTTTTTTTCTGATAACATTTATCTAATGTTATTCCAGGGAAGCTCAACCTTTCCATATTCCTTGTTAGGATTAGGGGATGTAACAGTGCCAGGTCTTTTGACTGCTTTGATGCTGAAATTTGATCAGTCACGCTTCTCTACAAGAGCATATGGAGCTTTTGAGAATTCAAGTATGGGGCCGATGGCTAAGCCTGAGAAGACATACTTCTTCACATGTATTGCTTCCTACATGTTTGGCTTGGTTCTAACATTCGGTATGTCTCATTTCCTTTTGATTAGTAGATGTATCATATTTTGTACATTGTACCATGGTGGATGGCATAGCAAACCATCATCCTCGCCAGTCGGACTACAACCTTTTCGATATTGAATTTCATTTTGAAATTAAAGGACATCAAATGGAATGCATCTAGCACTGAGTGAAAATAATAAGAAAGTAGAAGCAGATAAGATATTCTTTCATCATTTGCAAACAGATCTTTAGACCCGGAAACCAGAAACGTAGTAAACACATTGTAGCAACTATTACAATCCAAGAATCTCGAAATATTAGATAAAACTATTGCAATGTAATTTATAAGAGCTTTCCAATGATATATAACAAGTTACAGTTAAATAATCTATAACCCAATATGATACCATTGAAGCATTACTAGAGCCAGATATCTTTATGAAAAGCTGCAGAAAAATGGAATTAGAAACACTATTATAAAAAGAGGATTCTATTATAATATAAAAATGTAGGTTCTGAGATATTTCCAGAAAAATGAGATATGCCTATGTGCTGTTAAACTACAAGAACAAAAATGGAGCTTGTAGGTCAAACCGTTAACCTATGCCTAGAAGTTTTGAACATAGATGGAACTGGGAACAAGATAATGGAATGAATATATCTAAATACTCCATACTGTAATGCATGTTTGTATGTGCTCTGAAGATTTTGAACTATGTGATATTCCTACGTGCTGTAAAATTTTGAGAGCAAAAAACCTTGTTGACATGTTGAATACCCAATTGTTGAATTGGAGTTAAGAACAAGATAATGGATTGAAGAGATCTAAATACCTACATGATATGCCTATGTGCTCTTAAACTACAAGTACACAAAACCTTGTGTAAATGTTGAATACCTAATCGTTGAATTGGAGCTTGTAGGCCAACCTATGCCTAGAAGTTATGCACACAGATGGAGCTGGGAACAAGATGAGGGAATGAAGAGATCTAAATGTCCCATATTGGTACGCATGTTTGCACATGTTCTGAAGTTTGTTTTGGCATTGAAACTACACCCTAGATTACCAAAACATGGTGGCTTGATACAAGAAATTAGAAAATTTGTTTGTAAGTGGATTTTATATTCCTTGAAAAGTGGCCATATAACTATGCCGTTTTTGTGGAAGACCACTAGAATTCTAAATAACGGAATTCTTTCACATTTCAGGACTGTTCATTCTCTTGAGATGGAGTTAATGAATATGTTATCAATGAAGGAATCCATATTACCCTAGTATGAAAATTCTTCTCTCACATAACATTTTCTCTCCTTCTAGCCTTTTATTTATGATATATTGTAAATTTTTTATTGAATTTATGCCAACCATTATGTATAAACATCGTGTGTTATCAACTTCAAGGCCTAGACAATAATAAATAATGTATCCATTTTATGACAGATTCACATACATATTGATTCATCACAAACAGTCACATGCTGTGTATAATAGGGTACCTAGTACCCAAATAAATTGTTCGCTCTAAGTAAAAAATTGATCATCCACTTTCCCATGATCCACTTGAGATGTTCAGTTATCTCTTCAAATAAATGTGTAGTTGCTAAACCCTAGCCACTGTTATACAAGACAAGAAAAGGTCGTAAAAGGAAAACAAGATCTAATAAAATTAGAAATATGATTTACCCTTACAATAAACTAATTATTTTTTGTGATGGTAGATGTTTTATAGATTGCAATAGCGATTAATCTAATGTTCGCTTTGGGACATCTAAAGGTAATCCGAACATGGCTAAGAAGGATGCTGAGTGAGGAATTCTAAGGGTATGATGATGGGAGCATCTTCTATCCTTACATCAAGGGGCACAATTAATGAGGCAAAAGCTATTGGGCTAGTTGAGGGATTAAAAATAGCATTTTATTTGGACTATTTACATCTCATTGTGGAAGAGGACTTGTAGATGGTATTGAATGCAATGAACAAGGGGCATACCCTAAGTTGGAGATTGGACAACATTCTGAACTAAGCATGAGATGTGATCTTGAAGTTTGAGCTAATCATCTTTCAGCATTGCTATAGAGCAGAAATTTCCCAGCAAATCTCTTGGATGATGCAGTAGTGACTCAAGACTGGATTAGTTCCATCTTCAGTTCGAATTGTGAAGAATGGGAAAGCTTAAAGGATTTCTTATAAAAATATTACCTTATTCATCAACATGACGTTTAAGGGAGATTCATTGTTTCATGTATTTCCTTGATAAAGAGGACAAACATATTCATTAGGCTAGGAGGGGGACTTTCATGCGCCCTTCTAGCGCCTCAAGAAAGGTACTTCTAATGTTATATATCATGGCCACCCTACCAACATCTTAATAAAATTATATGTGCATGTATACATTGTATGCAAAACTCAATGCAATGATTCATAGTCCCACATCTCCAGAACAAAAGGTAATGAAGAGTCAGTGGGTAGATTTGGAAAGGTTGGAGAAGCAGATTTAGCATAAAAGGGGTGAAGTAGATGGTCTTTTTGGAAAGGACGGTTGACTAACAACCTTTTTGCCAACATGAAATCTCTTGCAAATCCACATTCCCCAACATTGTGTAATGATTACAAAGAGCTAAAGATATATTTTCAAAAGGATATAATAGCTCAAACTTGTAAATAAGTTGGCCTTTGTCTTTTGGCTCTTAATGTGATTTTAATCATGGTAATCTTTGATTAGGGTTGTCACGTAGAAGCTTGAGGAACATAATCATGGTGAAAAAGAGGGCTATGTCATTTGTTGGGGTGGTCTTAGACCGAGTATTGAAGAATATCTTTCATGTAGAGACTCTTGACACCTTGGGTATGATCCGTTATATCGTCTGGTCTGTATGCACATGGAAAAGGTCCACCTAAGGTAGTCTATAAACTTATAGAGTGTAAACATAGGAGCATCTCTTAAGCACACATTCAATATGATATTGAAGATGTCATTAAAGGTTGCAAATAAGAGTAAAGGGGGTGAGCAAGGATGGGGGTTTTGCGGGGATTGAGGGAATCTATAAAGACGACTTGGATGCTTGATGGCAATCTGCAATGAGCGTTAGTATGTAACAAACAAATTGCATGAAGGGAAAAGGGGTACTTGCCTTGGGAACTTGGTTGCGCCTTGATATCCCCCTTTGGGCTAGATTAACCACGATGTGAGGTGAGATGTCAAAGATGATTCCAATGATCGATAGAAGAGACCTAATAGACCAGGTAGGTTACATGTGTCTAAGACTCTGGTGTATGTTGGTGTTCCTATGTTCATGGATTTAAGCCTTCTTGCAAAAGGTAAAGTCCCTAATTTAAAGTCTCTTGGTCTTTGTGAAGTCCTTAGTGAGCCATGTCTAGACTTGTAAATGGTCTATTGAGGGCACATATAATTTGAATTTGATTTTTGGAATTCAACATCTATCCATGTCGGATCCCAAATAAAAACTCCCACGAATTGACAAGTTTGGTCATGGATAAATACATTGGCCTGCTAAAAATAAGAAATAGCACACATGGATCGATTTGTGTTGGGATGAACTTGTCAACAATGAGTTTGGCCATGGATGGATACGTTCTTGAGAACCAAAAAGGAACGAAAAAGGGCTAAAGGAGGATAAAAGATGGTCAGACATGTTGTGTCAACATGAAATTAAGGAAATGATGAGGGATCCAAGGAAAGCTAAGACACCTAATAGTGTCTATGGCTAAGGGAAACATGGTTTCTCTAGCTGAGCCCACACCAATCCTACAATATGTCAATGACTGGTAGATTGAAATCCCCAACAAGCTCCTTAGCAATGCGAAGTGTTAGAATCCAAGTTTATATGTATACATTAGGTAGTGAATGAATTGAGTATAATGGAGGGAAGAGGACAAATGTGCCAATGGTTCCAGAAATCTCAAGGAAGTTGGCCACTCTAATTCAGAATGAAGTCGTCTTCTATTGAGCATTAGCTTGAAAGTCTCATCTCGAGAAGGAACCATAGCAATTTTTAATTAAAATAAGAAAATGAAAGGAGGCAAAGGTGGAATAAGGTCCAAAGGCGTTGCTAAGCTGCATTCTTTGCAAGGGCATTTTGAACCCTTTATCACCCACTATCAGGAGTTTGAGGGTGTGGCAAAGGTAGGAAATGAGCTTGCTATTCTTAGTCAAGGGCCTCCTCCTATGCGTAGGCAGGGACTCCCATCACTACGCAAGAAGAGTAAGAGGTCAGTGGGGTGTCCAATGAAGCTAGATGTCACTTCAGAGATAGTAAAAGAGATATGGCAAATATATATTGTGGGCTATTTTGACCAAAGAGGAGGTATTCGCCACATACACATAGAGGAGGAAGTTGATACAGTTATGACTGTATTCCAGGCCAAGGAAGAGAAAAGTGAGAGGATGAAGAAGAAGACTGTGAAGATGTAGTGATAGTATCTGATAGAGCTTGTATGGGAAGGAGGTTACGCTTGGGGCCAGGCTGTTGCCTCGTGCATTGAACTCAAAATCTGCATAGAGTTTGGGTGGGGTGTTTTATCCCACCCAAAATTCATTTTTTTTGGTCTCTAATGGCTTTATTAGGATAGGCTTGTGTCTTCTATATGCTATGGCAGCTAAAGAGAATAAAGAAACAATTAGTTACTGCTAGTTTTTTAAGCCATTTACCTGTTGGCTAATATTAATGTTTCAGTAGATTACACTATTAGTAAAAACAGTTTTTCAATTATATAATATTTTTAAATTGAAAAGCAGTTTTCTATTAATTTATGCAAATGTTTGCAGCTTTTCTTTTTTTTTGGCATTAATGAATGTTTATTGTTTCTGATTTAAGAATGAGGGACCCTAATAGTCCTTATTATTTAAAAAATATGATTATTTTTCTGTAATTTTATTTTTAAAAGATAAACCATTTCTTTTGTGAAACAAAAATCAGTTTTCTCAATTACATAAGCCTAATGGTCAAATTAGCAGCCTGTGGCACCCTTCAAAGGAATCTATATCCAGCAACAGATGTATACATTTTAATTTCCCTTTCAAATGAAGGGTAACTTTGGTAGACTAAATTTTAAACTTTTCACTTGAACTGCCCATAATTCAATAGCCATTCATATGTAATTTAAGGCCACCCTAAAAATTTGCTCACTGGATAAGCCCATAAATAATCATACCCAATGCCTTTTTTTGGTTGATAATAAGTCCAATGTATGTGATTCTAATGGTATTTTAATAAAATAGGCCGAATCAAAAGAATTAAATTGAATGACCATGTTTGTTGAGTTGCTTTTGTTTATTGAGGTGATACTAAAGCAGATTTATTTTTTCACACAAAAGCCATATTTTGATGAACACAACTTGTTTGTGTACCACATTCTAATAAAATGTCACTTTAATTTATTATCATTGTGAATCTGTAATTAAAATGTGCTTGAATGGCTTATTTAGATTCATGACAACATTCTCATTATAGTTTGTGGAAAAAACTGTATAGCAGATTTTTAATCAACATTGCAGATTATGGATCATATAGTGTGATCCGAAATGTTGATTAAAATCTGCTGCACATTTTTTTCCAAAAGCTTACTTCTTATTTTAATAGACTGAAAACGTTTTCTTTAACAATTCTATTCTTACCCGTTTTGTCCTTTTGCAGTGGCAAATGGAGTTTTTGGAGCAGCACAACCTGCACTTTTGTACATTGTCCCTTCTCAACTGTTTGGAGTTTTCCTTATATCGTTGGTAAGATCTGAAGTTAACCTTTTGCTTAGCTACAACGAGGAGATGATGGGTAGTACTAGTGGTGTTGAGAAAGAAAATTGAGCATTGAATCCTTTTTCTAGTTTGAGGAACTAGCTTTTGGAGAGAAGGAAAATAAGGAAAAAAAATCAAAATTCAAAACTAAATCAATCTAAGAAAATATATTCTCAAGATCAACATTTGAGGTTCTTCCATTGAATAATAAAGATCATTAAATTTGTTTTTAGGGCATTTTCATCAACCTTTGAATGGTTTGAAAATATTTCACCTTTTTGTGATATTTACAAATAACAATTGTATTTCATCAAATGTTTTCACCATTGTTTTATAAGAACATTCTCCGGATATACCGATACATTCCATTTGAGTGTTATACACTTACATTCTTCTAATGTGCCAGTATACCAATGTTCAACTAGGGAAGTATATATATCCCAATCAATATTATATATATATATATATATAGTAATCCAAATGTGCCTAAAAATGATTGAAGTGACTGACTTTACCGACTAAAAATAATTCTCGAGAAGTATGCTAAATATCAAATTTATTATAAACTCCAAACTTAATGATTATTTAACCATGAAAAATTAAGTTTTTTTTTAAAGGAATTTGGTATAATTGATGGATGTGAAATGATAGAGAAAATCATGGAAGTGTGTGTTGGTATATAGTAATCCAAATGTGCCTAAAAATGATTGAAGTGACTGACTTTACCGACTAAAAATAATTCTCGAGAAGTATGCTAAATATCAAATTTATTATAAACTCCAAACTTAATGATTATTTAACCATGAAAAATTAAGTTTTTTTTTAAAGGAATTTGGTATAATTGATGGATGTGAAATGAGAGAGAAAATCATGGAAGTGTGTGTTGATTGTTTTTTTTTTGTTTTGTTTTTTAAAGATTTAGGATATTTGTCTCATCCTTGAATGATTAGGAGAGGAGCTTGGACAAGCTAAATTGTAGCCTCTAGAAGATACATGATATGAATGAAAGAAATATTTTAATAACGTCCACAAGACCCAGCAATCAATGGGACCAAGAGTTGCAACAAAGTTGTTCCGTGATACTGTATCCTTACACAAGCGTTGTCCTAATAATAATGCAAGATTTTTAATCCCTTCTCGATGTTAACTCTTCTACATTGGATCTTCATTAGAAAACTTGTTGTTCTATGTAAACTTTCCTCTTCAAACAACACAGTGAAGTTGTCAGCGCTCAAGTTGTCTTTGTACTTGATATGGATGTCATTAGAGGCTGTACATTCTATAATGAAGTGTCATTCTGTCTCCACAACTCCCTTATCACAAAATAAACATGTTCTCGTTTCCCATTCTTGTAGATGAAATGTACATTGGAAAAGTGGAGGTCTAAGGATGAAAATATTACAAGAGGACTATAACTGAAGGGGAGGGACTAAATTTGATGGTCGTATGACTATATATACGTTTTTTAGCCATAAAATACAATCATTTTTTTTAGGGGACCATACTAGTGACCAAGAATTAACTTTGACATAAGACTTTTTAATGGTATTAGCATATATAGTACTAGTCAACTAGTCTACACCTAAATTTGATCACAAGTGCTTGATAGAGTGAATTCTTGACACATCTTGAACCAATCAATTTGGTACAAATGCCGAGGAGGTACTAACCACAAAACAAGATATAACATCATCCTCATTATTTCTTATAAGACCACCTGCAATGGAAATTCTTGAGTTACTTTTCAATGCTCCATCAAAATTCAATTTGAAGAAATTATCTTTCGGAACCTACCAGATAACTTTAGTTCTTGAGCTACCAATCTATTGAAGGAAGAGAATTATTTTTTAGCAAGTTTCCTTTTATAAGATATATTTCCTCAGCGACAATCTTATTTTTTGGTAGAAGAACTTTTTCTCTAAAAACCTCTTGAAAGAGATTTTCTAACTTCTTCAGGGAAAGTCTTAAAAATTGTTTTTTTCCCTAAATAAATATTAGTATTTCTCTCTACACAAACTCTAAGCAATTAGTGAAGGCACCATTGCCCACAAGTTACAATTTGTTTCTCCATTCCTTTCAAACTAAATACTCAAAACCTCGTAAATATTTCCCAACACAATTCAATAATGCTTCATTTTATTGAAAAACTACATTCAAAGCAAATGAGCAATGAAGAAGAATATGGTCTAGGGTCTCCAATGCTAAATAACAAAAAAAACCTTTTATAATGTATAACGAAATCCAAGACTCTTAGGTTCATTTTGAAGCTATAATAGAAGGCTAACTCACCTAAAAGATGTTATATATAATGTCAACCCTATTAAAAATAATAATTTAATCTCCAACCTAGATTTATGTTGCCTATAACAAAACCCTTTATTTTTAATTTAATAAAAGTCAATTTTTTCTTCATAAAAGTTAACCATATGTGTAGTAATCAAATTTAGATTTTGTCTTCATAAAAATATTATGTTGTTCACTAATAAAAATTAATTTCTTTAATTAAAAAAACCATAATTATACAAATCAAACATAAGAAAAATAAAAATTTAATATATGCTAATATTCACCCAAAAAAATCCATCAAACTAGTTATTTAAACAAGTAAATCAAATTGTAAAACAAGTATGCAAGGAGAATTATATCAAGAATTCAAAAAATAACTTTTCTATCTTTTTTTCGAAATTAAAAACAAATAGTATGAAGCCCTATTTCCAAAATCTTAGCTCTCATTCCAAGCCCTTCACATAAATCTCCTACAAACCCTCTTACAAGCTCTCCAAAACTAAATATGTAACCCCCAACAAAGGTCAAAGTTGAATGAATGAATGAAAGTTTTTAATAACGTCTATGAGGTCAATCAATCATTGGGATCAAAGAGCAAAATCAGTCGATAAGGTACCAAATAAACTGCTCTACACTATTACTTCTGCCTTTCCTCGATTTTTTTGCTAAGTTTGGATCTTATGTTATGAATTCTAGTCAAGTAGTCTATTGTTTTTGCTATCTTTTCTTTTTCAAAAAAAGTTGTAAGTGCTTCACCTTGTAAGATATCAATGTAACTGCTCCGAATGTCCTCATATGCTATACATTTCATAATGAAATGTCATTCCGTTTCCATCGATCCAAACTTGCAAAACTGACAAACCCTCTCCGACCATTCTTCCTTCAATACGTTCCAAATATACTTAAAGACAACCCACCAAAACTTCGAACAAAAACAAAATAGACATGTCACAATTCACATCCCAATGATTCACCCACCCACCGAGAAACTCATACACTTCCTTACAAAACCATTACTTTTCTTACACATCCATATGGATGATTACTTGTACGAGCAAAGTTTCTTACACATCTTACTGCATATTTTTCAAGGTCATTAATGGAGTCTTTTTTAAGCCGAAAAAACAAAAATATTTTACAAAAGCCAATCAACCCATAGGTATAGGCCGTAGGCCTAAAATGAACGTATAAAAATATGTTTTTGCTTGACTTACACTCAAGTTTTTAGTGGGTGAAAACACAATTTCGGGTTTAGGTTCCTCAGTTGGGTTTTGAGAGTTAGCACAATGCAAATAAATTATCAAAGAAATTTAGGGATAGGTGTAAAAGGTTGAAATAAATAATAATAAATCAATTAAATAATTAAAACTTTAAAATATAATATTTAGTTGGTGAAAGCACTAGAAACTTTTTTATTATAATTTTGAATTTCAAAAAGGTTGAACATAACTAAAAAAGGTTTAAGAATGTATAGGAATGAGAATATCATGTCTAACAAGATAATTTGATATGAAAATAGAATTATAATATGATTACAATTCAATTTTCACTATTTGGAAAGGACCAAATTCACATTTAAATCAAATAAGATATATTAAAATAAAGTTAGGCATTATAGTGGAGTGGTTCGATCGTTGTTGAAGACCCTCAACATTTTGAATTTCAATTTGAGTGGAAAAACTAGAGACGTGGGTTCTCCCACTCCTCCCGCCCCTCCTACCCATGGCAGAAGTTATCTATTGTTTGATGATTTTGGACAGAAGGTCATCGTTGCACGAAAGACCATCGTTGATTACTTTCATGCTCTTGGTAGAAGCTCTCTTGTGTCTGGGGATTCTGGATAGAAGGACGTCGTTGCATGAAAGACCATTATTGCTTCCCCTCGTGCTCATGGCAGAAGATCCACTGTGTCTGGTGATTCTGGGCAAAAGGTCTTTGTTGCATGGAAGACTATCGTTGCTTCCCCTCACGCTCATGGTGGAAGATGCACTGTGTCTAGGGATTCTGGGCAAATGGTTATCACTACGTGGATGACTAAAGTTGCTTCCCTTCATGTTCATGGTGGAAGCTCGTTTGTGTCTGGAGAATCTGCGCAAATGGATGTCATTGCGTGGAAGACCATCGGTGCTTCTCACGCTCAGGGTAGAAGTTTTCCTATGTCTAGCGACTTTGGGCAGAGGGTTGTTGCTGCGTGGAAACACGACGTTGCTTCCTTTCATATTCATGGTAGAAGCCCTTCTGTGTTTGGCGATTCTGGGTAGAAGGTCATCATTGGGCGAAAGATCGACGCTTCTCCTCTTCTTGTTCATGGCAAAAGCTCCCCTATTGCTAACAAAGTCCTAGACGTCATGGAAATGGAAGTTGTGCCGGGCCCTTAAAAGCATATAACCATCGTTGAGGCAGTATCTCGCAAGACAACTCCAAAAGCAGATCCCATACCTCTCAAACCTGCATCTTCTGACCTGATTGTGATTTTTGATGAAGAGATCAGATCAGAAGAATTCTTCTCGACCAAAGGTGTAATATCCCTTCGAATATCAAAACAAAGCTCCGAATTGCTTATCTGAATTTCTGCAAAATATCTTCAAATAGATAAATAAATCACAGTATAAATTCTTATTTATTTGCTCATAAGCTTACAATAGAGATCCTCTGTCAAGTATACAAAGAATATTGAAAGTACGGCCTTAATAGCCTGAATATTTCGCAAACTGGTTTGAATCTGGTACGTCTCGGCCTGCTGTGTAAAAAATACAGTTGCCGACGTCGGTTATACTGCCGTCGTCGGTCGACTTGTAGTCGTTAACTTCCCGACGTCGGTAATATGTCGATCGATGTCGGTCTTTGTAGGTCCCTGTTCGCCGATGTCGATGCCTGAACTTTCTGTAGATGCGTACAGATTTTCATGGATCTGTACAGAAGTCATACGGCCGCTGATATCGCACACCCTGTATGCTTGATCCTGATCTGTAGAATTATGGGCTAATACAAAGATCTATATCTGGATAATTCTTGAATCAAAACCCAAAATAATGAAAATACCTGTAAACCCTTGTGATAGCTTCTGTGTGAAGTTATCTCTCAATTTGGCAATAGATCGGCTGATCTTTCACAATCTCTGAATCGCACACAATGAAGAGTTGACGTTCTTCAATGCAAATGGAATCCTGGAACCCTTGGCTCAGTCTTCACAGAAGAATTTCTTAACAAGAATCAATATCAATAATAATCATGAATTCAAACTCTCTCCCATGAGAACTCTTATACCCTTCCAAAGGTGTGCTTGCTAAAATTAGATTCCCTTAAATTAGACTTAGGGCTTCTTAAATTAGAACTAGGGCTTCTTAAATTAGAACTAGGGTCTTAAAATTAGACCAATTCTTAAATTAGAATTAGGATCCTCAAATTAGACCCAATAATAATTAATTAATTAATAATTAATAATTAATTAAATAATTAATATTTGATTAAATCAATCAAATATTAATATCTCCCTTAATTCATGTCCGAAAGAGCCCGAACGAAATCCGACCCATCTCCATCAAGACCCTCTATCCATCCCACCAGCCTACGAGGGTCGTATAATAGGCTAATCATCTGCTCGAAAAGATGTCAACTAGAAGGGGACATGACAGTCCGCCCCTCCTGAAATTGCTTGTCCTCAAGCAATCTCAACTCTGGATGCTATAGAATATCTTCGCTTTCCCATGTCGCATCCTCAACTGGCAAATCTTTCCACTTTACCAAATATTCCCTGATAGTCCTCCGACGCAACTGTCTCTCTCTAGATTCCAAGATGGACTCAGGTACTAAAATCAACTTTCCCTCATCATCTAAGGGAGGTAAAACTGTAGAAGGTATCACACGGTGTCCTAACGCCTTTTTGAGGCGTGATACATGAAAGACATTGTGTACCTTGCTCTCTGTAGGAAGCTCTAGCTCATAAGCCATCTCTCCAACGCGTCTCAGGATCCTGAAAGGACCGTAGTAACGTGGCTTAAGCTTCTCTGCCCCACTCTTCCTAAGAGTAGACTGACGGTAAGGCTGCAGCATAAGATAGACCATGTCACCTACCTCAAAAGATCTCTCAGTCCTCCGCTGATCTGCATACTGCTTCTGTTGATTCTGCGCCTTAGCAATATTCTCCTTGAGAGTCCTCATAGTATCCTGACTCTCCTGCAATAAGTCTCCAGCACTCGGCACTCTACTGTCGCTCAGTAGCAAATCTAGAAAACTCGGTGCCTCATACCCGTACAATGCCATAAAAGGAGACATCTGAATGGTCATGTGGAAAGTCGTGTTATAGCAATATTCGCACAAATGAATCCACTTGACCCAAGCTTTTTGCTGCCCTGCAATGTAGTTCCTGAGGTAACCCTCCACCCATTTGTTCACTATCTTCGTCTGTCCATCAGTCTGCGGGTGGTAGCTGGTGCTAGGTGTAAGCTCGGTCCCACAGAGTCGGAACACCTCCTGCCAGAAGTGACTCAGGAACCGACTATCTCTGTCGCTCACTATGCTCCAAGGCAATCCATGCAGTCGAAATACCTCTCGAAAGAAAACCTCTGCTACTTGTGTAGCTGTGTGTGTGGTGGTAATCGGAAAGAAGTGGGCATACTTCGTTAACCGATCCACAACTACATATATGCAATCTCGTCCTTGGGCTTTAGGCAAGCCCGTAATGAAATCCATCGACAAACACTCCCACTTCCTGTCAGGAATTGGAAGTGGCCGCAACAATCCTGCTGGGTACGTGTTCTCCTGCTTGTTCTGCTGACAAGCGGGGCACTCACGCACATACTGAAGAACATCTGCTTTGAGGCCCTTCCATGTGAATCTCTCCCTAATCTGTCTGTAAGTCTTAAAATATCCGGGATGTCCTGCAGTAGTTATATCATGAAAAGCTCGCATGATAATGTTCTTCATAGATGATCCTGGGATCAAATAAACCCTGTTCTTGTAAATGATCAAGTCATTCACAAGAGTATATCTGGTGTCAACCGTCGATCCCTCAACAATGCTAGACGCCCATGTATCCTTGGCATACTCTGCCACAATCATATGTCGCCAATCCTCTGTAATGTGGACCATGGTGCTCAAATACGGCCTGTGTGAAAGAGCATCGGCCACAACATTCTGGGTGCCCTTGATGAAAGAGATGTCAAAGTCATATACCCGTATTTTACTCACCCACTTCTGCTGACGATCATTGAGGTCTCGCTGCCCCAAGAAATGTCTCAAACTGTTGTGGTCCGTTTTGATGCAAAATTTGCTACCCACGAGATATTGCTTAAATTTTGCTAAGGCATGCATGATAGCAAGTATCTCCTTATCATATATGCTGTACAGTCTCTCTGGTCCCCTGAGCTTACGGCTCTCATATACTATGGGGTGCTTGTCCTGCATAAGCACCGCTTCAATGCCCTCGCCTGAAGCATCGCACTGAAGCTCGAACGGCTTCGAAAAATCAAGTAGTGCCAAAACTGGGCACGTAGTCATCAACTCCTTAAACCTTTCGAAACACTCTTGTGCTTCAGGTGTCCAACAAAAAGCACCCTTTTTAGTCAAATCTGTCATAGGAGCTGCATGTCATGAATAACCATTCACGAACCTCCAGTAAAATCCACACAAACCTAGAAATCCCCTTAGCTGTGTTAGGTTTGCTGGAATAGGCCAGTCTATGATAGCGCGGATCTTCTCAGGATCCATCCGCACTCCCCCTGCACTCCTCAGCAGTGAATGGAAGACTCTATTCATGGTGGACTGAAATGTTGCTGGCGCATTAGTGAGCCCGAATGGCATCACTATAAACTCATAGTGTCCACAATGGCAACGGAAAGCTGTCTTCTCCACGTCCTGCTCGCGAACCCTGATCTGATGATAGCCTAACCTTAAGTCTATCTTCGTGAAGTAATGTGAACCATGGAGCTCATCAATAAGCTCGTCAATACGAGGTATAGGATACCTGTTCTTAATGGTTCTCTTATTCAAGGCTCTGTAGTCAATGCACATGCGTAGGGTGCCATCCTTCTTCACTAGAACAACTGAAGAAGCAAACGGTGATTTGCTAGGCCGAATGTGACCCATAGCCAGTAACTCCTTAATTGTTTTTTCGATCTCATCCTTCAACCGCTTAGGATGTTGGTAAGGAGTAATCATAATGGGCTTAGCGCCCTCCTCAAGTTCAATAATGTGCTCAATGCCCCTGTCTGGAGGTCTCCCTGGTGGAATGTCACTAAATACCTTATCATGCTTGACTCTCAACTGCTGAATGTCAGGATGATACTCGGTCTTCTACTGTCCCTCCTACATTGGTGCCAATGTGCACTTGGCAGCCCACTCTACCATGTCATGTCGCATGAGCCTCTCCATCCGATGTAAAGAAATGGTTTTGATGTTGCCGTCCCGTATTGCTTTAAGAATGTGAGTCTTTCCATCTACATCAAAACGGATCTCCATATCCTTAAGACTAAGAGTGACTAGCTCAAGGGAATGAAGCCACTTCATGCCCAAAACCAAATCTATGTCCCCCATGTTGACCACATAATAATCAGCCTTGAACTCATAGTTGTTCAAGTGCAATGGGAGATCTCTGATCATCCGCTCACACCTGAGGGTGTAACCGTCAACTACCTTAACTCTAATGCCCTCAAACTCTTTTGTGGTGAGTCCACGCTTCTCCACAAATCTAGTATCAATAAAATTATGTGTGGCTCCCGTGTCAAGAAGGGTAATGACCCTCTGTCCTGCCAAAATTCCCCGGAGTCTGAATGATCCCTCGTGCTGGATGTTCGATAGACGTGCCTCCTGAATATGGAGCTCTGATTCTGCCTCTACCCTAGGCTCTGAAGCCTCAGCCTCCGGCTCCTCGGAACAATCGTGATGTTCAGAATCTTTTGATTCCTCATCCTCATAATAGGCCCACATCACCCGATTTGCTTTGCCCTTAGGTCTCAAAGGACAATCATGATTAGCATCATATGGACCTTTGCAGTAGAAACAAAGCTTTTCCCTGCGTAGATCATTAAGAGCCTCTCTATCTATGTTGAAACATGGTCTTTCTCTGTTCCTGTTGAAGCCCTTATTGTCCCTGGATGAAGAAGTACCTCTGGAGTTAGATCTACTTGATGGGGCTGCCATCTCCATACTGCGCGTCTTCTTCATAGCTTCCTGTAATGAAGGAGGATCAAAGCCTTTGATCCAACCTCTCAATGGTTCTGTCAATCCCTCCATGAAGAGTACTACTAGTCGCCTCTCTGAAATGTCAGGAACCATGACTGATAACTTCTGGAAGTCACCAATGTATGACTCTAGACTGCCGCTTTGGCGCAACTATGCCAACTCTTGGAAATAGGACTCTGGATCCCTCCTGTCAAAACGCTCTACCAGCTTGTCCACAAACTCCTGATAAGAAGTGATCTGATCATGATGGAGTGTCACCATCTCGTGGTGCCACCAATCGTGAGCTACTCCCTCAAGATGTAGTGTCTCATATCTGATAGCATCTTCCTCGGCCATCGGACGCAATGTGAGAAAGGTGTCCAACTTACTAATCCAAGCCTGCGCTGTGACCTTACCACTTCCGTCGAACATCGCGAGTGTGAGCCTGCTTGTAGCATGCTTAAGATCATTGTTCTGATGTCTAGGTCTCCTGCCTGTCTAGCCAATCTGTAGTGCTCTCTCCTCAGATTAACAAAACGATCAAAGGTCGTCCTCTCTCGAACATGAGGAGGTAATAAATTCCACTCATCATCTACAGCCAAGTAAACATTTGCAAATGAGGAATCTCCTGCCTCCTCCTCTGCTGGAACTTCTGGTTCCTCTCGAACAAACGTAGGATGTGTAGGTCTATCTGCTGTTCTGGAGTGGCCCTGTTGGGGTCTCTGATTAACCGTAACATCTCTGTTATCACCTTGGTCCCCATTCTGTCTATCATGTGGGTTCATCCTCCTTATCATAGTAGTTAGTGCCTGTAGTGCTTGTGTCATCTCACGGTAGGATTCTCTGGTACCCGGATCATCATTATGTCGGTGGGCCCTGGGTGGGCTACCCTCTCGTCTGTCACTCATGATAATCGGCTGTTGTTCTAACAACTGGGTACCTTCAAGCAAAGCTCTATTGCGTGTGTAATACCCGTGTGGTCCCAACTCTTGTGGCTGCATAAGATTTTCAAACCCTCAGGATGGCAGGATTTAGCTCTGATACCACTGTAATATCCCTTCGAATATCAAAACAAAGCTCCGAATTGCTTATCTGAATTTCTTCAAAATATCTTCAAATAGATAAATAAATCACAGTATAAATTCTTATTTATTTGCTCATAAGCTTACAATAGAGATCCTCTGTCAAGTATACAAAGAATATTGAAAGTACGGCCTTAATAGCCTGAATATTTCGCAAAGTGGTCTGAATCTGGTACGTCTCGACCTGCTGTGTAAAAAACACAGTCGCCGACGTTGGTTATATTGCCGTCGTCGGTCGACCTGTAGTCGTTAACTTGTCGACGTCGGTAATATGTCGACTGATGTCGGTCTCTGTAGGTCCCTGTTCGCCGATGTCAGTCCCTGAACTTTCTGTAGATGCGTACGGATTTTCACGGATCTGTACGGAAGTCGTACGGTCGCTGATATCGCACAACCTGTATGCTTGATCATGATCTGTAGAATTATGGGCTAATACAAAGATCTATATCTGGATAATTCTTGAATCAAAACCTAAAATAATGAAAATACCTGTAAACCTTTGTGATAGCTTCTGTGTGAAGTTATCTCTCAATTTGGCAATAGATCGGCTGATCTTTCACAACCTCTGAATCGCACACAATGAAGAGTTGACGTTCTTCAATGCAAATGGAATCCTGGAACCCTTGGCTCAGTCTTCACAGAAGAATTTCTTAACAAGAATCAATATCAATAATAATCATGAATTCAAACTCTCTCCCATGAGAACTCTTATACCCTTCCAAAGGTGTGCTTGCTAAAATTAGATTCCCTTAAATTAGACTTAGGGCTTCTTAAATTAGAACTAGGACTTCTTAAATTAGAACTAGGGTCTTAAAATTAGACCAACTCTTAAATTAGAATTAGGATCCTCAAATTAGACCCAATAATAAATAATTAATAATTAATAATTAATTAAATAATTAATATTTGGTTAAATCAATCAAATATTAATATCTCCCTTAATTCATGTCTGAAAGAGCCCGAACGAAATCCGACCCATCTCCATCAAGACCCTCTATCCATCCCACCAGCCTACGAGGGTCGCATAATAGGCTAATCATCCGCTCGAAAAGATGTCAACTAGAAGGGGACATGACAAAAGGTCTCATCTGCAGATTCATAGATTACTGGCCAAAACTTCAAGAACTGCATGCCTAGATCTTGAAGCATTGGCAACCCCTCCAATCAGGTACTCTTGATATTTACCCTTGTGCACAAAGTTTCTTTGTTATTGTCTTCTGTAATATTGAAGACAATGAAGAGATTCAAAACAATTTCTGGTGTTTGAATCACCAACCCCTTGTCAACAAACCATGGTCCCCTGCCTTCAACCCCCTCACAAAACCACTTAATGAAAAACCCATTTGGGTTCGTTTGCCCCATCTTTGTCTCCAGTTTTGGACCGAATCTAGTCTAAAGGCTATCGGTAATTCACTAAGTGATTACCTGCAAATGCATCCTAATACTGATCATTTTTATCACACTATTTTTGTCAGAATTTTAGTGAATATTGACACCTCCAAGAATTTCCCTGAAAATATCACTTTACAAGTTGGGGTCCATTCTTGGTCCCAACCCCTAGACTATGAAGGTTTATTATTTCATTGTCTTAGTTGCTTTAATACAAGCCACTTAACCAAAAACTACATTTCCCTCAACAAAAAAAGAAGGAATTCTCTTGGTGGAAAGACTACAACATTGGCCTTCTGCAAGTGGATGTTGAAGAAGATCTCGATGGTTCTGACAGCGAGTCAGCTTTGGAAGATCCTAAGCCCTCTGTTCTAAATGAGGACCTTAAAAGTCCTCAATTTGAATATGTTCTACTGAAAAACCTAATCTCTCCAAGTAAAGCCACGAACATGGTAGTCCCCTCCGCACCAATCTCCTTTGATAAATTCCCAGGGTTGGAATTATCTAGGGTAGAAACTTTCAAGGACCCATCAGCAAAAGACAAATCCCAACCCTGTGTTGTTGTAGAAGATAACGTTGGACAAAGGTTCAGGAAACGAAAAAAAGTACTAAAGCTGTGTTACAGCCTTCCTGTATGACCCTCTGCTCAGGGGGAATCCAGGTAGAAACTAATGGCTCAGAGGGTCTCAAAATAGAACCACAAAAGATAGTTGTCGAAGGCAAAAGGAAAGCGAAAGATTGTTGTTAATTCACAAAAAGTGATTAGATAGAACCACTATTTGTTTTATCATGTTTGTTGTTTTTGGCACGTTGTTGTGCTTGCCCCATTGCCACTGGTAGAGGCATTCTTTTTGTGCGTAAACCATACATCTTTCTCTCCTTTGTATTAAGTTTTGGGATCTTCAAAATCAAAACATTTACCATATCAAATAAAAAAAGTTAGGCATTACATATATGATAAAAAAAACATAATTTTCCATATATTCATACATTCACATACGATTTCATAATGCTTAATATTAAATTCTCGCAATTGTTTCATCATATGGAACAATGTACCACAAAATTTACCTACACATATCATCATTATTCAAGCTATCAAACAAAAAAGGCTAAACTACTGATAAATTATCCATTGATTTTATTACCTAAGTAAATCATTTTCCCTATTGGCACTCTAGATATTTTCCATGTCAATAAGTCGACAACTTTATTAGATAACCTTGGCATTGTCATAGATTAAGATCTAATATGTTTATAAGTCAGGGCACAGCATTTACAATTTTCATTGTACACTTAGGAATGAATAGGTACATGATGCATCGAGTTTTTTCTTCTCAACTTATGCCCTAATACTCCAATTTTCATACCCATGTGATGCAAATATATAGTTATAGATAGAGTAAATTAATCATTACAAGTACCCTTTCCCCCACATATGCTCATTATCTCTAATCATGATAGTGTATCCTATGTAATGGAGTATTGTAAACCCAAATCACTGAGTTGGGGTAGTTTGCATCCTTGTATGTTGGATAAACCCACATTATTGTATAAATGATTTTCATAGTTTTTTTTAGGTAAATATATATAAATCTCAAATTTTAGATATGTATAATATCGTTCCATAACGAGCCTTAAATAATAAGATATATATATATATATATATATATATATATATATATATATATATATATATATATATATATATATATAATTTTTTATTTTGCTTGCACACACACGTGTGTGTGTGTGTGTAAGCAAATATGCATTTGTTGCATATTATTAGGTATGAATACATATATCTATATTTGCTTACACACACACAATGTGTGTGTGTGTGTGTGTGTGCAAGCAAATATAGATATATGTATTCATATCTGATGCAAACAAACCTATTATGTGATATACGATCTTATAAATATAAAAATCGCTCTCTTATGATTTAAGGCTCATTTTGGAACGATATTATACGTATCTAAAATTTGAGATTATATATATATATATATATATATATATATATATATATATATATATATATCCAATCAATAATATTATGTTAGTCACAAGAGACTGGCCAATACCTTGTTATTTTCATACCCAACAAGAACCAATGCACAAGACAACCTATAATCGACTTGACAATTGATGTCTTGATAGCAACCTATTATCAAAGGACAACAAGAAAAATCGCTACTAGCAACAAGGACACCCAACATCTTCCCTATCAAATTCATAATGTTATAGAAATCTATAGCTATACCAAGCCTGACACAAAGTGCCTAAACTACCAAAAAAATGATAACCATGTATAGTCAAGGAAGATTGAATCCTTTTATTGATTAATGCTCAAATAAATGAAGGAAACAATGATAATTTTATTAACACATTCAACTAAATGATTGAGTTCTAAAGCATCCAAAGCTCATATAGTCCTTAATAAAATAATCACTTACAACGAATTCAAAAGGACATAATTTCCAATAAGATGCAAACTCTTATACAACCATATACATTAGCAAGCTACAAACACAATAAAACTTTGTATCGAAAAGATATTTTTCTAAGATTGAAACCACATTGGTTTTCCCAATTGTAACTATATATACATAATATTTTTAAACTTTATCGTTTACTGATGTTTTATCTCTTGTGGCAACTTGTTGAGTTTCAATTTTCCTAAGTGCACACCTTAAAGGGTGCATCGGAAAAGGAGTGGGCAGACCAATGGTGCTTCATAAGAGACATTGTTGTTTATCTATCATGCCTATATCTTCTATTATTCCCTCATACTTTATCCCCTCGACAATCTTCCTCCTTATAACCCCTAACTATACCAAAACCCATATTTCCTGACTATATCAGCTCGACTCTATATAGTATTTCTTTATTCCAATTAATTTTCAAACTCATTCAGCGCATGCGAATGTAGTCTAAAAGTTATGGTAGATGCTTCACAACTAAGTTGACCTAGTTCGAGGTTAAACTGTCATATTTTTAACTACATCAAAACTAGCCCGATGGTGTTGGCTAAAACCTAGGGAAGGGTTAAGATCACTTGCCACTATAAATACAAGTCTCTATTTCAATCCAATAGAGCAACATTCATTTATGTGTTGTCATTGCTCACAATTCTACTTAAGTCTACATCTGGGGAATTCATTACTTAGATCTTGTCTAGGAGGGAAAAACTTGTCTTGTGGAATCTTGGGTGCAATAAGAGTAATTTTAGCCTAGAGCTTGATTCAACCTTTGTCATCCTTACAACCATGATAATCTCTTGCAAATCACCATTGGTCAAGAGGGAGATTGAGGTTTGACAGGGTTTGTTTAGGGTAAGTATATTCTAACCCTTACTCTTTCATTTGATAGATAGAATTTGCATAATTATTAGCTTGAATTATTGTATAACTCCTTGTTTGAGTCTCCTCTACATTTATAGTTAGTGTGGCTATAGGGTTTTTCAAACTTGTCATTTATCACCTTAGGTGACCTAGCCTTCATTTGCCTACCATGGTCGCTTACCCTTTTAGTTTGTTTTTAACCACCCGCTTTATTTTTGTTGTTAGCTTGGCGATACTAGGTTAGATTAATTCCAATATTATAGACTTAATTAGATTTTTTTCATTATACTGATTGTCTAGAGGTTTTAGAACCCTCTCTATTGATGTTGTGTCATAAGTGTTCCTCTTGCTAGGTTTAGCGGATCCATTTGGTCATATCCTGATACATTAAGTACCAATAGGCTCTATTTGATTTACTTTCTCTGAGTGTGGATCTCTTATATAAGATAAGTTACAGGTCAATCCTATCTCATTGCATCCATTATGGTGAACCCGACATGAACTAACAATTATTTTTTCTCTTTTAGTAAACTATATTGGTATGGGTCGATAATGTCTTTTCAGTAGACTACATTGATGCAAGTTGATCCAATCTAGTTTATGTGTTTTCAAGAAACTACATCGATGCAGGTCGATTCTTACAAGCTACATCAATGTAGGTCGATACAGTGTTACACTCAAATCTATATTATTTTCTTCAGTCAGCGAATTATATCGACCAAGTTTGATCTAATTTTATTTACCAGATTATTTTCTGCCCAACTATATCGACCCTATCCAATATAATTTCTATTTACTCATTTTTCAGTCAACTTTATTAAGCAACTCAATTTAGTTTTGTATCTAAATTTTTAATTCTATCAAAATTTATTTTATTCAGACAACTATATCGACCTTGTTTGATTTAGTTCTAAATTCATTCTCTCTCTATCAAACTATGTCGACTCTGCCAATATAGTTTTGTGTTTGCATCTTTGTAACAAACTTGATCGACCTTGTCTGATTTAGTTTTCTTATTTTTATCTATATTTACATAGACTTTATCGACCAATGTTGATACAATTTTGTACTGTACGAACAACTACATCAGCATGCACCGATATAGTTCTGTGTGTTTTTATTTTTCAACATAAGCAAGGCAAATAAATTTTACATTTCAGTAATTAATCAAACATTTTCTTTCAAATTGATTCCCTATTTATTTCATTTCACTGAATATTGTAAATTGATTTTTGACTTTTGTTTTCTCTTTATTTGGCTTTCCCTATAAAATGTGTTTCAAAAGTTTTCAAACTACTTAGTTACTATTGTGAAGGGCTACACGGTGTTATGTTTACAATATTTGTTTATTAGTTATATACATTATGGCATGAGGGGCTTGCCCCAATACTCATAGCCATTATATAAAGATAAGCATAGACTTTAGTTTTCACGTGCCTCATGATATATCAGAAACACCTAAGATTACCTTTTCATTGAACCTTAGGAAGCCAACCATTTGTTTGATTTTGTAGTGCATCGATTAGAGGTTAACATCAATAAGTTACTCTCACCTTACCCTTAAAATCAAGTTTAGTGGCCTATGGTAACAGTACTTCCTCCATAGTCGGTGCTCTGAAATATTGGGTCGACATTATCCAACAGATAAGCAAGTATATTTGAGAGCCTACGTATCAGTCACATTATTTTAGTACATCTACATTGATCTTTATTTCAGACAAATATTTAACAAAAATAGTTAAAATTTTAATTTATTTCTCATTGTTATATTTTATATTACAAAATATATTGTCCAGCATCGATATAGTTATGTGTTGTGTGTTCCAATACACCGACCAGCATTGATATAGTTATCTGTGTGTAAACATATTATATCAATCAAGGTTGATATAGTCTATTGAATTTACTTTTTCCTTGCCTCTATTTATCAGAGTGCATCGCCTAAGACTGATAAATTTTATTCATAGCACTATTAATTTTTTCCCAAATCTAACTACATCGATTAGGCTCGATATACTTTGATCTCTACCTTTAATTGTGTGTCACTACATTGACTATCGTCGATATAGTACATTTTTTTATCATTGTTTATGCTTATATTTTATTAACTACATCGACCAAGATCAATATAGTAGGTGTTTTATATCTTTGTCTGTGTCATTACATCGACCATGGTCGATGTAGTACATTTGCATATCCTTATTCCTGATTACCTAAATTATAAACTCCATTGGCCCAACTCAATACAGTTATTCTCTCTATGGAAGTTCTTTGTGCTTAGCACTAATTACATCGACCTTGGCCAATCTAATATATTTCAGTTGATACATTTCTTTAACATTTACTATCCAAACTAGTATATTGTGACCGGTTGATAATGGTCATTTGTTGTAATCAATCACATATTCTATCAATTCTCCAATCCAATTAACATCATGAAATAATCTATTATAATGTTTATTGATAGTCTTAACCCGTGTAGATTTCACATGGGTTGCTCTTTCCTACTTACTTTGTCCACCAATGAAGAGCACACTTCATAGTGCAACTACTCCCAACAACCATCTAGATATATCGACTGTAACATGGTTCAAATCACTTAAAATGATGATCTAGATGATTCTCATATCTTTAAAAACCTTGATGACAATACCATTTATACCCATAACATGAATGATACTTTATAAAAACTTCCCTACTTCATCATGAGAGAAATTGATACTAACCTTGGAAACCCCCATCTAAGGAATCATCCTATCACTAATCTTGGTATGTAACATCCCCTATGGATATTTGCCCCAATTTTTCCAAATGTTCTACATAAAATTTAAACAAACCGTTTGCATGAACTAATTTCTATTCATCCAATAACTTGCAAGCAAATTTCCATGTAAAACATATTATAATAGTTTTAGAGCAAAGCTTTGAAATTACATAGGAATATTGCTTTCAAATCTTCAGTAGAATAACAGCAGAAATATTCAATCGTAGCCACAAAACTTATAGTCGGATTGGATAACCAGAAGTATGAATTTGAAGCAAAAAAGTGAGACACCTGAATAATATCTCCAACAGACAATGGGTTTCTATCCACTGCCTCCAAGCTCGAGGGTTTCCATCCTCAAACCTACTGAAAGCCAAAGCTTCCCAAAATTCTCTAAGAGAAAAAAATAACCAAGCATAAACCAAGCATCCCTGAAAGTGAGCCCTTGCAACACTTTTATAAACTTCTCATAAGACCTCACTCACATTTTAACCAATGTGGGATAAAATATAACTTCCCCTTTGCCTTTTTTGATGTCTCGTGTATTTTAAAACAAGGGGCCCCTTTTACTATTCATTTCCCACTTAACTTGACTCACATTAATAAAGTTAAATAATTGAATTTAACTTTATAATTTAAACTTTATTAATGTGGAGATGAATTAAACCAATGGAGCTGAAATCATCTGACGATAATATCCAATTTTCCATTGAAAAGGCATTGACATTGCAGATCACGGCCCACCAGATGAATTACTATTAATAGCATTAATGACTTACTAAAAATAGTAAGTATACCAAACTGCCTCCAAATGCCCTGGATTGACTTGCAACAAAAATTACCTAAGCCAAAAATCCTCAAGATTCCATAAAAGCCCTTATTAGCCTATGGAACCAAGGAGAAATAGGCTAACAACAACACCATACAATGTGAGCTAGAAAAGGGGACATTACATGGTAATTCTCCTCCTACCAATACTAGAACTCCACCTCATACTAGTAATCAAATCCCACCTATTGATACATCTCAAATCCTTGCACAAATGGTTCAACAAATGAATGTTATACAAACTAATAATTCCTAAATGCTCCAAATGCAAAATCATATCCTACAAATGGACAATCAACCTCCCATCATCATGTCTCAAGATAATCAGAATTTTGTTGCCCCTCCTCTTCGAGATACCAACGAGAATATCATCCCTCAACCTCTCACGCATAAAAAAATACTTCAACATCTTCAAAGTGAACCTTTAGCTCCATTTTTTGTATCTATAGCTATTGGAAACATTTATCCAATTTTTTCCTTAAATCTTTTGGTAATATCTACAAGGAATGGGTCCAACCTAATACGTTTGCTACAACTAAACTTGTTTTCAAAACATTTACAAGGGATAATTTATAATGGTATAATCAACTCCCTCAACATTCCATTTTACAACTAGAAGATTTAGCCATTGCTCTAGTTAAGGAATTTCAACACACTGATCTTCTTGAAAATAGTCTTATTCATTTCATCAATGTTAAGCAACTACTTAATGAATATGCTCATACCTTCATCAAATGATGGAAATCTAACATTAGCTCATAAAGTAGATCATAACATGAGTGATGATAATATTTGAAAACTCTTTATCACTACCCTTAAACCTTTTCTTCAATACAAGGTTCATATTTTCTCTTTGCAAACTTTAGAAGATGTTTTTGATCAAGCCAAAAGACAAGATTTTCTCATGACTCAATTTGAACCTTCTCATAGTATCATCAAGGATTATTTCCAAACTTCAAATAACACAATAACCATTACCAACTCTAACTCTACACCTCATCAAGCCTAAATAAGAAAAAACAAATCCAATATTCAAACTCCCTCCCATCCACCCTTGAATGTTTCAAAAATGGGGAAGTTAGTATCTCCATCTAAACCTTTCATTCACATTACCACCACTCCTCCATCATGGTATGATCCTAACAAGTTTTAATGGTTCCATGCCATTATTAGTCACTCGCATGAGACATGTCATGCACTTCCCAAAAAATTGGTTTCCTTCATGTTACGATATGATTTTGATCATGATGTTATGATAAAGACTTGTCATATTGAATATCTTAAAGCTTCTCAAAATAGGAAAAAAATCCAAATCTACAACTCCAAAATCTCAAAAATATTATTTTGATCCCAATATAGAACATCCAAATGAAAATGTTTGTGCTATTGATACTAATTAAAATCAATACTTTACTAATTCGTAGTATGTGAACATAGCTAAAGTAAACTATCATCATAAGCCTGCTCACAAGGATCCCGTCACCAAACCTAAGAAGCCTTATACTAAGTGATGCAGGAGCATCCTCACGCTAGGAGCATATTTAACACATGTTTGGTTAAGTTTTAGCATGCATAAGTATATAAACTATTTTTTGCCTCCATTTGTTTTCTTTGTTTTTAAATTTTCAATTTCGTCCAAATATCCATTAAGCATGGAATCAAGTCTGTTGGGCGAGATTTTATGTGGTTTGTGTTTTCTTATGTTAGGCGAACTATTTTGTTCATTCTGTGAGGTTGTTACAAGAAGCTTAGGATAGGATTGAACACCTAATTTGAGAAATACGGTTTGGTATAGGGGATTTGTGTGTAAAAACAGGAGATATATGCATATTGAAAAAAAAAATGCAGGGCGCAGTGAAAGAGTGACTTGTAATTCGCAGACAAGCATAGATGTATATCTTCCTGTTTTATTAATAAAATGTATGTTCCTTTGAGTAAAATTGTTTTCTGAGACCGAATATTGGAAAAGGCGTTGTTTTGTTGTTGATAACGCAAGGCTTGAATATAAAACCCAAACAAATGTTTGGTCTATGACCAATCGAACACCTGTGAAGAGTTTCCTACTTAGTTTCCTGCTGGGTTGCCTAAGACGGCTGGGCCGTTTCAATGTATTGATTTAATCCTAGTCATTTCAAGGTATATATTATGCTGGCGTTGCAATGTGTCCGGCGAATGGTTTGACATCAGGTAAGATTTGAATATAAAACAAAATCAACGTTTGGTTCTCGTGAAGACTACAGTTCTGGCCGTTTTAAATGTTGGGCCGTTTGGAAGCAATAGAGTCAAGCGAGGCATAAACACAGCCATGGAACATTACACTGTGTAAGTGATCATTACGCTAGGTAGGTGATGACACTGTAACCAAATGATTTCTTCTCCTTCGCTGGAACGGTGGACGTTGTTGAATTAGATAGAGCTGGGAAGGAAGCCCACATTGTTTTTGTGACTTTCAAGGAACCCGATGCTGTAGAAATTGCTCTGTTGCTGACTGTGAAATTGGGCGATGGGAAAAGTGTGAGGAGTCGACGTTGTGGAGACTTCAAAGAATATTGTCCTGAGTATAAACAAATCCAGGTGACATTGTTTTTGTTTGAAATACATATATGATTTAGTCCTGTTTATAAAACAGAGAAGTCTGTATAACAGTTGGTTAATATTTTGTCAAAAACATATAATTCATGCCCTGTTGTGAGTTGGAGGTCTGGCATCATTAGAAACTACAAAATGCTGTTATAGATTAGAGTTCAGCCCTATTGCATGTATGTTTTCTGTTTCATCATTTGGTATCAGAGCCCAAAGGATTGTGTACAATCTAAAGTTCTAAGAGAAGAAGAATGTGATTTGTGAAGAAGAAACAAGATGGCCATGAGAATTAGGAACAGAGGTAGAGCTGGAGGAAGGAGACCTGGAGGACAGGTTGCACTGGCAGAAGAGATTAGGAACCTGACAGCTAGGCTACAAGACCTAGAGATGGCTCAAAGAAGAGGCACTGACATGGGTGAAGTCAGTGATAGAGAAGAGGAGCCACCAGAAGATGAATTGGTGGTGGAAGAAGAAACAGTTGAAGATAGGTTGATTAGAGCCATTATGAAGGTGAACACAAAGCCAAAAATGGAGGTTCTAATGTATGAAGGTAATTTGAATGTGGAAGAATTAATTGATTGGATTAATGCATTAGACAAATATTTTGAGTATGAAGGAATTGAAGAAGATGATAAGAAAGTCAGGGATGCCATGACAAGGCTAAAGAGCCACGCATCCCTGTGGTGGGATGGAGTGCAAGAAGAAAGAAGAAGGAAAGGGAAGCCAAAGATCAGAAGCTGGGACATAATGGTAGCAAAAATGAAAGGTAAGTTTATGCCTAAAGATTATCAAGCCAATCTTTTTAAGCAATTACAAAATTTAAAGCAAAAAGAAATGTCTGTGAAAGAATACACTAAAGAGTTTTACAGGTTAACCATAAGATCAGGTCATATTGAGGATGACACAGAAAAGGTAGCTAGATACACTAATGGTTTAAAATTTTCCATTCAGGATGAGATTAGTCTTCTCATTCCTAAGACAGTTGAGGAGGCATATCAATTTGCCTTGAAAGCTGAGGAGAAGATTGCAAGGAAACAAACATCATTCTCAAGAGGAAGGGGCAGGTCCATCAAAGGTAGAGGATTTCAAGGAGGTAGAAGACAGCTGCAAACATCTCATGAAGAGGCCAGTAGCTCACAAAGCTCAAGAGGCAGCTATACACCAAGAGGAAGAAGGCCATACCAAGGATATCAAAGAGGAAGAGGAATATTCATGGGCATATGCTTTAAGTGCAACAAGTATGCAGGACACAGGGCATATGAGTGTCCAGAGAACCTTTCTACCAGCCATGAGAGGGGTGTACATGTGACTCAAAGTGAAGAAAAAAATGAAGAAGTTGCATCAGCTTATGAAGATACCCCAGAAGAAGGTGAGTCTCTTTTGATGAAAAGAATTTTGTTAAATCCAAATAAAGAAGTTGTAGAACCATCTCAAAGGAAAACTTTATTTAGAACCACATGTAAAAGTAAGGAGAAATGCTGCAAGGTCATCATAGACAGCGGGAGTACTGACAATCTTGTGTCAACTGAGATGGTAGAGAAACTAGGCTTGAAGAAAGAGGTACATCCTACACCTTATCAAGTCTCTTGGCTACAAAAAGGACACAAACTCCTGGTAAGTGAACAATGTAAATTAGATATTTAGATAGGAACATATAAGGATCAGATTTTATGTGATGTCATGCCCATGGATGTATGTCATATCTTGCTTGGAAGGCCTTGGCAATTTGACAGGAAGGCCATGCATGATGGAAGGCAGAATACATATATGTTTGAAAAGGATGGGATCAAGCATACACTCACACCATTGAAAGAAGAGGCTACTGCTGTTGTAGGACAGAATTCTAAAGTATTGCTAGTGAGTGGTAAAGAGTTTCTACATCAAATGAAGAAGGAAAAGGTAAACTTTGTTGTGATTGGTAAGCCAAGGAGTGTAGTCACTAGTATTAAGTTGATTGATTTGCCATTAGAGATTCAAGATATATTGAATGAGTACATTGACATTGTGGTAGATGATTTACCTAATGAGTTACCACCATTGAGAAGCATTAGCCATCACATAGACTTGATTCCAGGAGCAAATCTTCCAAACAAGGCTGCCTACAGGTTGACACCAAAGGAAAATGAAGAGATCAAGCACCAAGTTCAAGAATTGTTAGACAAAGGATTGGTAAGAGAGTTTAAGTCCTTGTGTTGTCCCCACAGTGTTGAGTCCTAAGAAGGATGGGAGTTGGAGGATGTGTATAGATTCCAGAGCAATCAACAAGATTACTATCAGGTATAGATTTCCATTACCTAGAATTGATGACTTACTTGATTGTTTGAGTGGAGCTACATATTTCTCTAAGATAGATTTGAAAAGTGGTTACCATCAAATTAGGATAAGAGAAGGGGATGAATGGAAAACAGCCTTCAAGACCAATGATGGACTCTATGAGTGGTTAGTTATGCCATTTGGACTAACCAATGCACCAAGCACCTTCATGAGGCTGATGAATGAAGTGTTGAAGGAGTTCACTGGTAAGTTTGTGATAGTATATTTGGATGATATTTTGGAGTTTATTCAAACTAAGGAAGATCATTTGAAACATTTGCGGATGGTATTGACTAAGCTACATGAAGAGAAATTGCTAATCAATGTAAAAAAGTGCAGTTTTCTGAAAACAGAGTTGATATATTTGGGGTTTGTGATTTCAAAAGAAGGATTGAAGATGGATAGGGAGAAGATTAAGGCTATACTTTAGCGGCCTACACCCAGGAGCACATATGAGGTAAGAAGCTTTCACGGTTTGGCTAGCTTCTATAGGAAATTCATAAGAAATTTTAGTGGGATTGTTGCTCCAATGATAGAGACAATCAAAGGTGATAAAAGAAGTTTTTATTGGACTGAGGCTGCTGATAAGAGTTTCATATTATTGAAAAAGAAGGTAACTGAAGAACCAATCCTAACCTTGCCTGATTTCAATAAGCTTTTTCAAGTAAAATGTGATGCTAGTGGAACTGCAATACGCGTTGTTTTAAGCCAAGATGGGAAGCCTATAGCATACTTTAGTGAGAAGTTAAGTGATGCTAAGAAGAAGTACTTAGCTTATGATCAAGAATTCTATGCTCTTGTATAGGCTTTGAAGAAATGGAGGCACTATCTTTTGCCTAAAGAATTTGTTTTGTTCACTGACAATTATGCTTTACAGTTCATTAGCAATCAGAATAAGTTGAATCAAAAGCATGTCAAATGGATTGAATTTTTACAAAGTTTCACATTCACTATTAAGCACAAGAAAGGACAATCTAACAAAGTTGCAGATGCTCTAAGCAGGAGAAATCTGATCATGCAAGAGTCTCAAGTAAGTATTTTGGGATTTGAAGATTTGAAGGAGCCATATAAGGAAGATCCAGACTTCAAGGAACCATATGAAGCTTGCATGAATCCAATGGGGGTTGATAGAAGTCCTTGGATAGATTTCATGATCAAGAGGGTCTTCTGTTCAGAGGTAGCCAGCTTTGCATTCCCAAGAGTTCTATGAGAGAGAATTTGTTGAAGGAAAAGCATAGTGGCAGCTTATTATGACATTTTGGGCAGAATAAGACATTAGCACAATTGAGTGCTCACTACTATTGGCCAGGTATGGGTATTGATGTCAAGAAATTTGTTGAAAGGTGTAAAACATGCCAATATGCCAAGGGAAGTAGTCAAAACACAAGTTTGTATCAGCCACTACCCATTCCAAATAGACCTTGGGATTCAATAAGCATGGATTTTGTACTTGGTTTGCCAAGAACTCAAAAAGGCCATGATTCTATATTTGTTGTGGTAGATAGGTTTTCAAAGATGGCTCATTTTATTTCGTGTTCAAAAACAAGTGATGCTACTCACATAGCTAATCTATTCTTTCAAGATGTTGTTAGATTGCATGGATTGCCTAGAAGCATTGTTTCTGACAGGGACACCAAATTTGTTGGACACTTTTGGAGAACCTTATGGAAGAAATTGGGAACACAATTGAGTTTCAGTTCAGCATATCATCCCCAAACTGATGGCCAAACAGAGGTTGTCAATAGGAGCTTGGGCAACATCTTGAGAAGCTTGGTAAGTACGCATCCAAAATAATGGGATCTTGCACTTGCACAAGATGAATTTGCCTATAATGATTCTCCTAACAGAAGTACAGGATTGAGCCCATTTCAAATTATGTATGGAATGCATCCAAGAGGTGTGTATGAGTTAAGAAATCTAAGTAGCATGGAGACAAGGAGTGCTGATGCAGAAGAATTTGCCAATGCCATGCAAAATTTGCATGAACAAGTAAAGAAGAAGCTTGAAGAAAACACCATCAAGTACAAACTAAGGGCAGATCAAAAGAAAAAAGAGGTCAGTTTCAGTATTGGATACTTTGTTCTTGCTCACCTCAGAAAAGAGAGGTTCCCAAAAAGGGAATACAACAAGCTAAAGGTAAAGAAAATAGGACCATGCAAGGTAATAAGGAAGTTTTCAAATAATGCATATGAAATAGAATTGCCAAAGGGGATTGGAATCTCTCCAATCTTTAATGTTGCAGATCTATATCTATACAAAGATGAAGGACAACCAGCCAATGAAACTGAAACAGGGGTAGATGAAGTTATCCAATGGAAGCAGCAACTACCAAAGGAAGTGCCAAAAGAGATTGAGAGAATTTTAGACAAGAAAGTGGTTAAAAAGACAAGGAACAAAGAATATTTCTAGTATCTAAGTGGAAGAATCTACCAGCTGAAGATGCAACATGGTTGACTGCAAATGACATCCTTAAGCTGGGCACAAGTATAGAAGAAGTGATGCAGAAAAACAAGTGAAGAATACTTCTTCTGCTCCTTGGAAGAATGATGCAGGAGCGTATTTAACACATGTTTGGTTAAGTTTTAGCATGCTTAAGTATATAAGCTATTTTTTCCCTCCATTTGTTTTCTTTGTTTTTAAATTTTCAATTTCGTCCAAATATCCATTAAGCATGGAATCAAGTCTGTTGGGCAAGATTTTATGTGGTTTGTGTTTTCTTATGTTAGGCGAATTGTTTTGTTCATTCTGGGAGGTTGTTACAAGAAGCTTAGGATAGGATTGAACACCTAATTTGAGAAATACGATTTGGTATAGGGGATTTGTGTGTAAAAACAGGGGATATATGCATATTGAAAAAAAAAATGCAGGGCGCAGTGGAAGAGTGACCTGCAATTCGCAAACAAGCATAGATGTATATCTTCCTGTTTTATTAATAAAATGTATGTTCCTTTGAGTAAAATTGTTTTCTAAGACTGAATATTGGAAAAGGTGTTGTTGTTTTGTTGTTGATAACGCAAGGCTTGAATATAAAACCCAAACAAATGTTTGGTCTGTGACCAATCGAACACCTGTGAAGAGTTTCTAGCTTAGTTTCCTGCTGGGTCGCCTAAGACGGCTGGGCCGTTTCAATGTATTGATTTAATCCTGGTCATTTCAAGGTATATATTATGCTGGTGTTGCAATGTGTCCAGCAAATTGTTTGACATCAGGTAAGATTTGAATATAAAACAAAATCAACATTTGGTTCTCGTGAAGACTACAGTTCTGGCCGTTTTAAATGTTGGGTCGTTTGGAAGCAATAGAGTCAAGCGAGGCATAAACACAGCCATGGAACATTACACTGTGTAAGTGATCATTACGCTGGGTAGGTGATGACACTGTAACCAAATGATTTCTTCTCCTTCGTTGGAACAATGGAGGCTGTTGAATTAGATAGAGCTGGGAAGGAAGCCCACATTGTTTTTGTGACTTTCAAGGAACCCGATGCTGTAGAAATTGCTCTGCTGCTGACTATGAAATTGGGTGATGGGGAAAGTGTGAGGAGTCGACGTTGTGGAGACTTCAAAGAATACTATCCTGAGTATAAACAAATCCAGGTGACATTGTTTTTGTTTGAAATACATATATGATTTAGTCCTATTTATAAAACAGAGAAGTCTGTATAACAGTTGGTTAATATTTTGTCAAAAACATATAATTCATGCCCTATTGTGAGTTGGAGGTCTGGCATCATTAGAAACTACAAAATGTTGTTATAGATTAGAGTTCAACCCTGTTGGATGTATGTTTTATGTTTCATCGCTAAGGAACAACTTCTTTAAAATATTATAAATCCTCATCCATCATCTTCAGAACTAACCACTAGTGATGAATTGCTTCCACAAGTAGAACCTCAACCTCGTTCCCCCATCCCTATAAATAATATCATCCCTAATCAACACAATCCTCATGTTGGTTCTTCCTCTTCTAAAACTCATTGGAACTTCTTAGAGGAACTTAATTCAATGTCTTGGAAAATTCCTCTTATGGAATTAGTCAGAAGTTCCTTATGCAACAATTGTAAGTCATCAAAGAAAGCCCCTATCTAATGATGTTGGGATACCTATTTTACCTTCTTATGGTCCTCTACCCACAGAGGTTCACACTATCGAGATGATTTCTTCTTCTATAAAAACCACCATAGAATTCCATAAAGATGATATGATTAATGATGAAATTATTTTTCGAGTTGATGATCCACCCCTCTTTTTATTAAAATTGGAATCAATAATATTTTAATTAGAAAAGTATTAGTGGATGAAGGTTTGGGCATTAATGTAACCTCTTTTTGGATAATCCTACAAACTAGATATTCCAAAGGAAAATCTCAAACAAACTCACCTTAACTCACTTTACTTGTCATGGATTTGATAAAATCAATCAAAAACTGCTTGTTTGTATTTGGCCCCCCCCTCATGATTGGATCCAAAATTATTCAAACCAAACTTATGGTCCTTGATCTTCCTTTATCTTATAACATGCTTTTAGGTCATTCATGGACTCATCATATGAGACCTATCACATCTTCCAATAGTCAATGTATCAAAATTATCCATAATGGAAAACATTATAAGCATGCAACAAATCCAAATCCTTGCAACATTCAACTTCCAAATCCTAAATCTCAATATCACATTCTTATGATTTTTCATGTTAATAGTCCTCTTCCTGAATTCATCAACCTGCATTCTGATCTACATGTCACTTTTACAGATTATGGCAATGACAAACCCAATGAATTATAAAATATTTGCAATACTAATCGATTACCCCCTATATAGAGAAATGGCTTCCTCATTCTCTACTTCCATGAGATCATACCATTCCCTTAATTGATGATATTATTGGCAGTCCTTCCCCATGCAATTCATATGAATCCTCTTACATAAAAGATGATTTCACTTGTAATAATTATGGGGTAGCCAAACTCTTTCAAGATCCTTTAGCCATGTCTCCTCATACTTTCGGTAACATAAGTGTACCCACTACTAATATCCCTACTAAAACTAATACATGCACTATTTATCGATCTTATGATGATGCTTGCATTATGGCCCAAGCCAAATCATGACACTTGGATGTAATGCATTATCAAAAGACCTTAGCCAAAATACATACCATCAATGATGATGTTTGTGTCATTTATATATTATCTAATATTGAATCAAAACCTAAAGATTATGATAGATACTTCATGGGTTGTTCAAGAAATTTCTAAGACTACAACATCTGATGATATTGATTAACTCAATACCATTCAGCCCATTTTTTCAATATAAACCATGTTAACCATAATAATAGTTTTCATATTGTATCTCATCCTTCCAACTATGTTGACCAACTTAACATAGTTCAATCACCAATCTCTGACTACATCAGCCACACCTAATATTGGTCTATATAGTTCTTTTTGAATCATCATCTCTAGTTGCCTTCTTTTGACCAATTTGATATAGTCAATCTTGTTTCTGTTATTTATAATTGTACCAAACAACCCGAGGTAGTTTTACCTAACTAGTATATTAGACTATATCGATCAGTGTGATGCAATCAAATCATAATCTCCACCTTCTACTAAACCTCCTGACATTACCTTAGATGCTAAGGCTACTATCGTTAGACAAATATATTTTGAGTTTGACATCAAAGGTAATCAAATTCTAGATCTTGAAGTAGATGTCAAATACTATGGACCTCTACCCATGATTCATATCGATGAAGCTATCATATAAATACTCCATGCTATAGAGCTTCAACTTCCTCGCCAACACCACAAGCTTGGTCACTTTTATAAAATGACTTCTTGCTTCAATAATTTTGTTGCTAGTATCAATCCCAAAACACATCATGTCTCTAAGCTTCCTCTAGCTCCATATCATTTTCAATATAGAAATGCCATGCTTATTGAAGAAATTATTGAAATCAATTATGGTAGCATGTCCATTCCTCAACTTATTCTTGTCTTTAAATAAATTCATCCTGAAAAACATGGTAACTATTGTCTTTTCTTCAAAAAATATCATGAAGCCTTTGATTGTTCATATGAAGACATGCCTAGTATTGATTGTAGTATTATGGTCCATAATATCACCACCTATCTTGATGTAAAACTCGTGCGTTAAAAGCAATGAAAATTTCCTCCTGAGATTTCTACCCTATGTCACAAAGAAATAATCAAGCTTTTAGATGTTAAGTTCATAAAACCTATAAATTACTCGAAATGGGTTTCCAACATTGTTCATGTTCATAAGAAAGTCACTATGGTCATTTGCATATGTATAGACTTTCATAGTCTTAATCTAAAATTCCCCAAAGACATTTCATTTACCATCAATCGATGTCATTGTTGATTCTACAACCAACTATGAAATTTTATCTCTCATGGATGATTTTTTGGGATATAATCAGATTCATATCACTCCTGAAGATCAACATAAAACTACTTTCACTACTAAATGGGGAACTTATTATTATGTTAAAATAACCTTTGGCCTCAAAAATGTTGGAGATACTTATCAATGTGCCATGACCCATTATTTTCATGACGTCATTCATAAAATAGTTGAAACTTATGTGGATGGTCTTATTGTAAAATCCAAGCACCATGAAAATAATCTTCATGACCTTGCTATCATCTTTGATCGATTCATCAAATACACCGTCATACTTGATCATTACAAATGTGTTTTCGGTGTTACTTATGGCAAACTCTTAGGATTTCTAATCTTCGTCAAAGGGATTGATTGCAATCCCACTAAAATCAAATCTATAGTAAACATGTTTATTCCTCATTTTCATTCCAGATATATGAACATGTCTTAGCAAACACGGGGCAATCTGATGAGAAGGAATCATTACCTCATCCTCCTACATTGTAACCACCGTCAAACAATTACCCACTCATCTTGTACACTTTGTCTACCTTGATATTTGTTGGGGTAATGCTTGCTCAACAAGATAAAATAGGTCGAGAATATGCCATATATTATATCAGTTATACTTTGATATATTATGAAACACATTACAGAAAGGTCGAACGTGATTGTCTTGCTATCTATTTCACTACCGAAAAACTTTGGCATTATATGCTTTATCAAACTACTTATGTTATTATACATTCTAATCCATTTCGCCATTTATTCTCCAAATATTTCTTACCTGGAGATAAAATTGGAAAATTGATGGTTCTCTTAATGGAATTTGACTTAAGAATTATCACGTAAAAATCAGTTAAGGGCCAAGTGGTTTTCGATCAACTTGTTACCACTTCTGTATCAACTACTAATCACCTTCAAGACACCCTTCCCGATGAAGAGATTCTTTAAATTGAAGGTTTTAATCAATCTATTTCACTTAAAGACTATTTTTATAATTTTACCACCAATCTCGAGGCAAAAAACCTAGAAGAACCCAACACTTCTATTTCTAAACCTAAATCCAAAGTCATCATTGAGGAATTACCCAAAGTTATAATTAACTTGCATGAAGAAACTTGGACACTTCATTTTGATGGTGCCAAATGTCTTCAAGGAGCTGGGGTAGGTTGTTCTTAGCTGACCCCCATGGTAAAATCACACCTCTCAATTTTTTATTAAACTTTGAAGTCACTAATAACATGGTTGAATATGAAGCTCATCTCAAGAATGTAAGCAGCCATCGATTTAAACATCCCATATTTGCATGCCCTAGGATATTCATGACTCATATGTCATCAATTCAGTGGGAATTATCAATGTAAAAGTGAAAATATCATTGTATATTATCAACTTGTTACCAATCTTTCCCACAAGAACAAAATGCTATAGTTTATTCTCTTGCTTCATCAACTTCTTTATTTCACCCTCATCAAGCACTTCGTGATCCACAATTTCTCGTTCACATGAAGATGTCACCTATAATTTACAATCCAAGAATGATTCTCTTATCTACCACATTAGAGTTTTCACTACTCAACAATTCTCATAGTATAAACATATCATACAAATCATTAAGGATCATAATTATCCTTCAGAGGCCAATTCTCATGAAAATACCTAAATTCGTAAGTAAGCATGCAAATACATCCTTCAATATGATATATTTTATTACCACAATGTCAAAGGTACATTTCTCTATTGTGTTACTCAAGATGAAGTTCATACCATTATTGAGTAAACACATGAGGGCATTTATGGTGGTCATTGTAGCAGATATGCTACAGCTTGTAAATGCCTATGCATGGGATATTTTTGGCCTGCTCTTGAAAAAGATGTCATTACATTCTTCGAAAAGTGTAATCCTTTTTAACTTCATGATGATCTCATTCATTCTCCTTCGACTAAACTTCAAACCTTTGAGTCTTAGGGAGTAAATATCATTACAAAATTACTTAGATCATAAGATGGCATGTTTTTATCATTATTGCCACCGAATATTTACCAAGTGGGTTGAAGCAATACCTCTTGTAATCATTACTAGCATTAGTATTTAAACATTCATTCTTAATCAAATAATATTTTGTTTTAAAATTCCTCACACCATCATTTCTGACAATGGTGGGAATTTCAAAAACAAAAACATGAAACAACTATGTGCAAAATTCAAAATCACACACAAATTTTCCACACCATATCATCCTTAGTGTAATGGTCAAGATGAATCCACTAACAAAATCCTTAACAAGATCTTTCAAAATACTATCATGGATTCTCTCTTTGTCTGATATCTCAAGCTTTATCTTGCACTTTGGGTTTATTGTATTAGTATTTGTACTGCCACTGGGGAAACTCCATTCTCGTTAGTATATGGTTCCAAAGTTTTCTTACCACTTGAGGTTGAGTTACCTTCCTTGCACATTTTTATTCATGGCATCATTCTCGATGAAAATATTCGTGAAGCCTGTATTCATGCCTGAGACTTCCTTGATGAGTGACATACGGGTGCATTAAAACATAATCGCTAATACAAAGCTCACATCGTTAAACAACATAACAAAAAATTCAAAGTCTGTACTTTTAATGTTGGAGACTTAGTGTTTATGTTACATTACACCCATGATAAAGAAATTAAGTACATCCAAAAGTGGTGGGATCCTTACCTAGTCAAAGACATTCTTGGACCTATTTTTACAAATTACAAACTAATGAAGGACACATATTCAAATAGCCAACCAATGATCAGTTTTTGAAGAAATAAATTACTTAATTACATGTTATTTCTATATTGCACTACTAGTATGCTTTACTTGCATGTTTGTACATAGTTTTATATATACTTTGGAGCTAACATTTGCAGGTCTTACTTAAACTTTCTATTGTGCAACATAGTATCCGTTTCATTTCTTTACACACCTTAGGGTTTTTCTTTTTACACATTAGCCTAGTTCATAGCTTTAGTTCTCTAATATTTTCATCTTTTTAACACCACTTGGTGAGCTTGCATTGTAAGATCGTAGATAGGACCCAGTCATTCCTCATAAGCAATCATTTTCTTGTTTAATCAATCTTAGAGTATTTTCAAGTCTTTGGTTCCTTTTTATCACTTTATCTACCCTTTAGTTCATTTTTATTACTTATGCCTCTTGACTCTTCACTTTTTGAGTTGCACAGTAAGACCTTAGTTAAGGCTCTCCTTACAAACACCCATCATTTCATTCCCTTTACAGATTGCTTTTGTTTTCAACCTTAGCTATATGTCTTCCCTAAAAGATATGGTAATGATTGAGAATAGTATTTTTCTACACTTAATATTCAGTTATATTCATTTTTGGTAAAAATCTAACATTATATTCTCATGTCTTCATTCACATATAGCATTTCTCGTGATGATGATTCATGCCTATTGTCATTGTACCATCTTCATTAAAAAAAATTGTGATTTGGGGCAACCCAATCAATCTATGTAATTTCCATCATTCTCCTCTAATCCACATTACTATGGTCACACCAATATCTATATCAAGTTCACACTTTTTCTCACGTGCAAGTTTAGGAGCCTTAGACACCATGATATTTAGGATCTCTTCTCTAGCCATCAAGTGTAAGTTATCTTGTGATAGTCATTTTTAATACCCATGTTTGGTTTTATGAATCCATGAGGAAGAATAGTAAAATCCAAAAAAGTTAAAATCCATATCATACAAAAAAAATTGATGATTAAAAGGTAAATATAATCTTAAAATTCAGATCATACCAAAAGACATAATCTTTATTTGGCACAGCACCTATCATAGTCAAAGCTCAAACTACACATTTGGCCTCATAATAGAGTTGAGGTCCATTGGGGTGTAGTATGCTAATAGACTAGGATAAAATTATCATCATCATATATATTCATAGTGCCAACTACTTTCTCACGTAAGTACCCAATATTCGTAGTAGATCGATGACTCTATAAAGGGTCCTGAGGAATGGGGAACATGTCATGGGAAGGTAGGTCCATTTTAATTTTCATACATACTAGCCTTTATGGTATGATACTTATAATTCACTAGTTATCCCACATTTGTGTGGTTCAGTCAAGTTTTCTAAAGGTCATTGATGTCAAAAGTCTCTTAGTCTCTCCAACTTTATGTGTGTCTTGTTTCCGATAAAGACTAAGTTTTCACCTTGGCACCACCCTCTTTCTCCCACCATCCATTTCATTTCCCCCCTTGATAGTTAAGTTTTTAAATATTTTTCCAACTTTTAAATCTTCTATTCTCCATTTCTTTTTCAACATGTTTAGAATATGACAATTGTTAGTCTATATATCACTATAATAGAAGTTGCATCTTCGATTTGTTGTGTGATGCTCTCTTGCTTATTGTCTTATCTTTCTCGGATCTCTCTAAATTATGTTTGGGACTTTGAGTTTCTATTTACCTTTTTTAAGGCCATGTAGTCCTATTTCTTTCTCCTATTTTCATCATTTTTCCATATTTTTTTGAGTATGGATTGTTACTTCTCTTTTATCGATGTTGTTTACATTTAACCATTTCACGTTTTTTTTTCCATCAATGATAGAGTATGGATTGTTACTTCTCTTAAATTGATGTTGATTAAATTTTTTTATTTCATAAATCCTTAACTTTGATCTAGATTGTTACTTTTCTTGCTTTGGATACATTTTTGGGTCTTTCGATCATTAGTAGCCTTGGCTTTACAGTTACCCAATTTTACCTCTTTTTTGTCATTCATCTTGGTCTTTTGGTCCTAACTTAGCCTTTGTCATTTCAAATTAATAATTTTATAGTATTTAAATTTGTCATGAAAGTTTTCAATTACTTTGAGTTTCTTACGATTGTTTGTTATTCTCTCTAGCCTTGCATCCTTAGGGTTTGTCCAATGCAGTTATTGTGCCCTCTATGATCAAGACCATTAATATAGCATGTGACCATTCAATTATAAAGGTAAATTAAGGTATGTATATGTTAATTTTAGTTATTTCACTTCCATCATTCCTTTCAATATTTCATTTTAAGCTAGCTCAATTATTGTAAGGTCATGTTCTCTTCCCAAAGCACCATCTCATGTTACACTTTGGTGACATGTGATAAGCTTTGAGTGGGTCATATGTATACACAGAATATTTTTAAACTTTAGAATTTACTAACACTTTTTATCTTGCAGCAATATGTCAAGTTTCAATCTCTCTGAGTACATGTCTTAAAGGGTGCACTATGAAAAGGGTGGACAGATCGATGGTGCTTCACGAGAGACATTATTATTTATCTCTCATGCCTATATCCACTACAATTCCCTCATACTTGATCTCCTAAGTAATCTTACTCCTTGTAACCCCTAACTATACCAAGGCCCATAATTCATAACTATATCGGCCTGGCTTTATATATTATTTATTGATTCTTCTCACTTTTCAAACTAAGTCAACCAGATTGATGTAGTTCGAAAGTTATGGAAAACACTTCACAACTAAGTCAACCCTGACCATCCTAGTTTGAGGTTAAACCATCATATTTTTAACTATATCGAGGTTGTTTGATGGCATTGGCTAAAAAATTGGGAAGGGTTAGTATCACTCACCATTATAAATAAAATTTCCCTTTTCAATCCAATAGAGAATAACATTCATTTTTGCATTGTCATTATTCACAATTCTGCTTAAGTCTACATTTGTAGAAGATATTGCTTAGATCTTGTCTTGGAGGAAAACAAATTGGACTATGTAATCTTTGATGCAATATGAGGAGTCCTTTTAACCTAGATCTTGATTCAAACTTTGTGATCCTTACAACCACAACAATCTCTTACAAAACACCATTAGTCAAGGAAGAGATTGAGGCTCAATAGGTTTGGTTCAAGTTAAGTATATTCTAACCCTAGATCTTTCATTTGATAGTTACAATTTGTGTAATTACTAGCTTGAATTAATGTATAACTCCTTATTTGAATATCATATACATTTATACTTAGTGTGGGTATAGGGTTTTTCAAACTTTCCATTCCCCATCTTAGGTACCTAGGTCCTCATTTGCCTACCATGGTCCCTTAACATTTTTAGTTTGTTTTTGACCAATTTCATTATTTGTGTTTCTATCTTGGTAATACTAGATTAGAATAATTCTAATATTAGAGTCCTAGTTAGGGTTATCTAATTATATTTAATGCCTAGAGGTTTTGGAACCCTCTCTATTGATGTTGTGTCATAAGTTCTCCTCTTACTAGGTTTAGTAGATCCATTTGGTCATATCCCGATACATTAAGCATCAATTGGTTGTCTTTGATTTACCTATTTCGAGTTTGGATCTCTTAGATAGGACAAGTTACAGGTCAATCCTAGATCATTGCATACATTAACCTATAAAGGTCATAATCATGATGAAATATCCAATATCTAAATTGACATGAGCACAAGTTAAAACCATGCAAAGTGGGTTGTGTTTTTTGTTAATAACAAATGTTTCATAAACCTAGTAAGACATTGATTCAACATGAAACCTAAAAGAGGATTTAGATCCTTTAAATAATCAAAGCAAATAATTATAAAAATACGTAACACTTATTTATATCTCAATCAATCTACCTCTTCAAAACCTAATTTCTCACAAATGGTAAACACCCTAAAGAATAGGTACAAATAAGAAAAATCCACAAAAATAACTCAGGATTTCATACCCATCATGACAACACTGTCAAAGACAAAACCTAATAAAATAAAAACATAGTAGTTTAGTTTTCATTCTTTCAAACTAGAATTATTTTCCATAATCAAAAGAAAAGAGTCGCAATCATAAGCTAAGTCATTCATATTTTATTTTTCCAAACAACAACACAAATCTATATCCAGTTTAATTTATTTCACTACATAAACTAGAAGGTGAAAAACCTATAAAAAATGATGTTTCGAATGACCTAGTTTTTCCATGATTCTCTTGTCACATTTTCGTTTCCTCTTCCAAATTTTTATCTTCCAAAAAAAGGCTAAATGACCCCAACATAAATACACAAGACCATTCTTCTACCACCATGCTTAGAATGACTATGTCAATCATGCATTCACCTTATCCATGCAACTCTCAACCCACCAATAGTTCTAACAATAATTCCTTATGCAACAAGTGAGATAGAGAGTGGCCAAGAGTGCCAAGTCGCATAGTGGATTACATTGAGACAACCATTCCTTACCATTTACTAGGGTTTCAATCACCCAAAGAACACAATGGTAATAAAACAAAACCATCAAATTCCCTATCTCAAGTCAACAAAATGACTGCATCAGGATTTAGGTTTAATAACTTTACTTATTAATATAAATTTGATTACTTAATAAACATTATGTATATATATTATTATTTATATGTGTGTGTGTGTGTATTTCCTACATATTTTCCTAGACCTAAACACTTCTTACTAATTTTATTAGACTAAAACATGAGTTATAGATGTGTATGAGATGTTAGATAGTCTAGAAATGCTAAAATTATACTATTTTATCTATGTACCTAACTCTGATCTAACCCATAAATGTTGAACAACTACATATACACATCATTACAAGGTAGTTACTATAATGCAGAAAGTTGAGCTATTAGATTTCAAAATGCAAATTATATCTAATCTACTCAAATAACAAGCACACTTCAAAATTTAGAGTAGTAAGATCAATATGCAAAATAAATAAACATTCAAAACAACATTACAATCCAAAAATTCTCTAAATCAGATTAAACAATAAAAAGATTAATTACTTATGGATTTGGGATTGCCTATGGACTCATATTTTTAATTATCATATAATTTGGCTTGATGATTCACAAAATTACTAGCTGATAGCATGAAATTAGACGATTATGGATTGATTTAAACATTAAAATTCATTCATTTAGCTCTTCCTTTGGGGAGGAAGAATGGATTGGTTTAAATAGATAAGATGGAGGGAATTAAAAACTCCCAAGAATCCTCTAGAATAGAGGATTATAGAGAGGAAGGATAAAATGGAGGAGGATTCTAGAATTGGAGAATTATAGAATCCATATTAGGAGCTTAATAATGGTTAAAGGGAGGTTATATGAGGATAGGATGTGATTAAATGGAGACTAGGCCTTAGGCTTGTAGGAGAGCCTAGGGGATAGGTGGGTAGGTATATTTTGTGAATTTTAAATTCACAAGTGGCCATGGGAGATTTATTAGATAAATAAAAAATTTATAGGTGATGTAATAAGGGAATTAATAATGAATGAGATATATGTGGGATATGAAATATGAAGAGGGGATTTAGATAATTGACTAAGAGGGGGTTAAATGGGCTATGTTAGATGAAATAGTGACAAGAGGAGTTAATTAGTGAATTATTAAGTGGAATTATATGGAAATTAGTATCGAAATTAGCAAGCCTAATAATTCAAACAAATTATGATGCATACAATTACAATAAATAATAGTCGTAGAAAATAAAAATTATGGAATGTTTCGCCTTCTCCCCAAGTGATGGTTTACCTTCTAGTAGGTGTGGAGGTTCAACTTATAGTGTCATAGTATGTTGATAGAGTTTTTGACATGGTGCAAACCCAAGAAGTGCCACCTAGAATATTGTGGTGCAACACAGATTTATCACTTTGTAGCTGAGCTCAGATTGACCTGCATAGCACAAGAGAGTTGTGCAGAAATAAATATAGTGTTACACATGCGCACAAGGATACCTAGAGCAATTGTTTGTGGTGAAAAAAAATTAAGGGTTGGGGAGATCATAGTCCTTTTGAGGATTTTTTGGATTGATTTGGTTGTTCTTGGATCATTTTCCATTTCTTTAGGAGTAATGGTCCTTATTTCATCTTCAACCAACTATGGAAACTGAATCTAAAGTTGCTAAAGGTTATGCCAATTAGCATGATCAACACATTTTATTGATTTCACCACTCATAAAAAATGATGTGTTCTATGGTGAGTACATGTAATTGTAATCTCAATAATATGATCCTATTGTGTTGTTTGCAAATGTTTAGGATCTAGATCTAAAAGATGTTGAATTGTTGTTGGCTCAAGCAAAGGTGGAAAATATGGCTTAAAGATTTTCAAATTCAATAGTGGATGCAGACCCAAGTACTATGATAGATCAATGATGAAAGTGTTATATACATATGCATGTTATATGGTGTAAGGACTAGAATGTAGAGGCTTGATCTTTATATGAATACCCTTGAAGTGTTCCTTCTATAGATGAAACCACCTTGAACTCATGAATTTTTTGATGCATATCATGGCCCTCTTTGTAGTTCTAATATTGGTATGAGAGTATCAATTGAACCTATTGATTAACATGTTAGATTTTCTACAAAATAATTTGTGCCTTGTCCATTTCTCTTTCATATGTAAGTGACTCTATATCGGATGACATGTAGTAGGGTATGTCAAGGGGTGTCACTATTTGGGAACTCAAACATGTTTGAAATGGACTACACCTTCCATAAATATGAAGAGCTTTGTTGTAGGCACATTGAATATATAAAATATTGTCATCCCAAGTGTGCGAGTGTGTATTATTTTACATATGTAACAAATGAACAAATGTGTAATTAATAACTCTATTTGTCCATCTATTATAAGATGAAATGTTGTAAACCATTTCAATTGTGCATCCATTATTTCCCACAAATATTTAAAAGATTTATTGAAAAACTATAGGTTGTAATTAAATATAATCAATGTTGGTAGTCAAAATTTACCCCAAATATGGTTTAACATTGAGTGCATGGTCTCCTCCACATTATTTTTTTTCTTTTGAGAAATCACGATAGTCATCTTGGAAAACTTATCCACTATAATGAACACAAGGTCATTTTGGTGGTTTGTTCTAGGTAGTCCAATCATGAAATCCATACTAATATATTCCCAAGGACTGGGTGGAACCAACCAAGGTGGGTAAAATCCCAGCTTCTTGTTCATGGGATTGGAAATGTAATAAGGAATGCAAGACATAATATGGCACTCAATGTCTATGCACATATGAGGCCAATAGAATTAATTATAAAGTGTTTCCAGTGTCTTGGTAATGCATAAGTGTCTTACTATCTTAGCTTATTGTACCTACCAAATGAGTCATTCGTGAGGTGCACCTTCAAGAACACATATATGTCAAAGATTGTAACTTTTATAAACTTGTCATACATGTGAAATCCACAAACCTATCTATCCTACACACGGGTGATATAGGTGTACGTGAAGTTTTGGCATGTTGGGTAGAGAGATACCCAGTTAGAGAAGTTTTTTCCATGTGTGTCAAGTATTATGATGATCATTTGAATTGGTGGATGGCTAAGGAAATATAATGCCTTGTTTTATCCACTTTGTGTAACCTGCACTATCTAACATGATTTGTGTATACAAAAATTGAAGTGGATTATGAATATGATGAATGATTTTCCCCTTACCAAAGTTGTAATGGTGTTATTTATTATCTAGTCTTAATAAGGCATACAACTCTTTTTCATAGGTTTAATAGCAATAAATTGTCTCTAAAGGTCTTTGCATGATATGTGACTGAATGTCCATGTTGTGTGAGTACCACACCAAATTCATATTCTGAGGCATCAGTTTGAATATTTAAGGGTTGAAAAATGTTAGACATTTCTAAAATAGGTGGTGTGATCTCCTCAAATGCATGTTTTTTTGTAGGTGTTTAGTGAAATGTGGCTTTTGAATGCATGTTATGACCAAGAGGCAATGACATGTGTGAGAAACCAAGGACAACCCCATGGTATAAATTTTTAAGTCTAATAAAACTCATCAACTTGATGAGATTTCACTAAGTTTCTCAGTCTTGGATTACTTGGATCATCTAAGGGTCTACATAGATTCTAACATGGTTAATTTCGTAGCCCTAATATTAAATATGTATGGAATCAAATGTATACTTAGTTAAGTTAGATTAAAACTTGTGTTTGTGAAACGTGTCTAAAACACATGCTCTAAATTCTCGTCTTAAGTCTTTCTTTAGATGAGGATGTCATCTAATTAGACGATGATGAAGGATTTTATGAAGGGTTGAATTATATGGTTCATCATGTGCACATTAAATGTTTTTAATGCATTGTTCAACCTGAAAGGCATAACTAACTACTCATACAATCATTCCTTGGTATTTAATTATGTCTTCCATATGTGTTTATGATGTATCAGTACCTAATGGGAACTTAATGTTGATCTTGGTGAAGTATTATGCATCTTATAGCTTGTCTAAAAGGTCATATATGCATAGTAGTAGGCATCTAATATTCACAGTTATCTTGTTGAGTGCATGACAATCAATGTGCAGTGTGCCAAGTTCCATATTTATTTTGTGAGAGGACTATCAATCTTCCATAAGAAGAATATCTTAGCCTAATCTTTCCTTGATCAAGGAGCTCCTAGATCTAGTGATGGACTTCATTATTCTCATAAAAGGACCCTTGGTATAATGGAATATTTTGAAGAGTATGTCTAAGAACCAAATTAATATAATGCTTTATCATGCAATGTGTTAGAAGGAATTTCATTTCTTTAAATATGTATACATATTTCTATAGTAACTTGTTGATTTTTTGTTGTTATAATGTTTACATGGAATGGCAAACTACCAATGCTCGATTGCATAGTTGCATCAGTGCTACTAGAAAAATCATGAGTAAAATATACTTTTTCATGTATAAGATGAGTTTACATAGTTGTTTGGTAGAGACCAAATTGATTTTGGTTTTTAGAATTGACTCCAAAAAAATGAAGAAATGATATTTGATGTCTACAGTCCACCATTGCAAATTGGTGTGATATGGAGAATCACTATCATACACATATATGTTTTACCCTATTTTTTATTTAATAATGTTTAAAATATATAAAACTTGATAGATCTATTCAGATTGTAAAGTATGATATTGAAGCATAAATTTCAATGTAAAGCATAATTGACTAGAATTGATTGAGAAGTGGCATATGTGAAAAATAATAAGTACAACTAATAATAATATATTTAGACTTTTTTCTCAAATTGATTGTAACTAATGTTTGACACTAAAAATCAAGATGAGACATAACTGTGACAACTTAGATCTAGAGGCAAAGTCTACATATATTTATGGACAAGTCCACGCTCCCTGGACAACGTCATAGGTTGGTCGTGTCTGTTGACTGTGGACTTGTTTGCACTGATTATGACAAAACTGTAACTACTCTACCACCTACATCTGTGTCTATTGAGAGGGTTAATATATTTCTCTTTTATATATTTTGCATAGAAATCAACATTTTTTTCTTTGCCTTGAACAACCTAGGGGTATTTGTGAGAGCTAGAAACCTAAAAAAAGAAGGGGAAGTGTAATGGATTGATTTGACTCCAATCACCCCCTTTGATGATTGATTTTCTACCTACGTATCTGGATACTTTGAGCAATCAATCAAGCCACACATATTTCTCCTTCCTAGAGTAATTGTGTAAGTATGTTATTTGACTATATGTATGCAGCTAGAAATTTGGATTTGATACTTGAAAATGTTATCTCTTGAATTGATTTGAAATGCTTAAGACTTAGCTTGTGATTGATCCTAGAGAATGATCTTGAATTTGGTAATAATGGTGTAGATTTTCTCAATATGCAATAGTGTATAAGTGTTCAATAGATAGTGTTAAGCTATGAATAATGAATGGCCTTCAATTTGTATTTATAATGAACATTTTGAATAATTCCCTTTAGTTGACTTGTGAAACATGTGAGATGACCAAAATGAATATTTAAAAATTGAATACTAGTCATTAAGTGTTGCAAGGATAAGGTTGCACTAGGTTGAAATGCCCTTGAAGTTGGACCTATCTACCTAGCATGGACCTATCCCAAAAAAGTAGGGACAATTGTCTTAAGGTTGGAAAGAATCTAAGAGTGATATAAAGAGGTTTGAGAATTTAACTTGGAAAATATTATGTATGAGTGATGGTGAATAGAGGGGTCAATTCCACATATAGATAAATGGTTAGAAGAATGACCAATAAATATCATGTATTTGTGCATAAGTCAATTGGTTCAATATGTATCAAGAATTAAGATTATCAAATAATTGTGATCAAATTTAGATGTCTATGTTTCCCTCCCTTTATTATAGTAATGAAATTTCTAGAGTAAAGGAGAAATAATAAACCCAAGTGTGTAGAACACACTTTTTATTTTGATAGGAAACTCTAATTGTGCATGGCACTCATTTTATCAAACCCTACAACAACACGTGAAGTTATCATTGTTCATATTTGAATTTTGAAAAATCTAAATTTTGAAATTAAAAATTTAAAGGAGAGAAAGAAAGGAGTGTACCTGTAAGGATATGAAACCATATTTCTTATAACATATAAAATATGGTGAATCAATGGATAAATGTGTCTCCTTGTTGAATCACTTGGAGATATGGTTCCTCATGTTGAACCATTGGTGAATTTATAGTGATCAAGTCCCAATTTTGAGTAACTAATCAAACCCTTGAGTTAGAAAGGTGCATATTCCAATCTCATGAATGGGGAGAAGTATCCCATGTACTAATATAAAATAAAATGGAACCACAAAATAGGTTTTATAGAAGTGATACCAAGGTCATTAAGTGTCACTAGACTCAAATGTACATCACCTATAATAGAAAGGTGTAACCACACAATAGGTATGTTATAAGTAATGCCAAGGCCATTTAGTGTCACTAGAATTGAACATACATTACGTGTAACAAAATGAATCACACCGATATAGACATGTCTATATTTTATTTTCATGATCAAAAAAGAATTAGGTATATTCATGCCCCCATCATGACTACAGCACCAATATATTTGAATTGAAATAACAACATTTTTTCTTTAAATATGAAAATTTTATTGTAATGTATATGTGCATGCACCAGTGTCATGTTTTTTTAACTTTGAAAAATGCATATATGTGCATGAGCTAGCATCATGCCCCTTGAATTTGTGTCAAATATTATAGAATGACATGCATCTATATGCTCAAGTGTATTGTATCTGAAACCTATAATTTTTGTTCTTGTAATTGTTTTGCATATGCATCTAAGAGTGTATGAATCTATACTCAAATCTTTGTAAAGTGAGTGCGTATGCACTTGTAATATGTATCAATGTGCCAATATTTTTCATGTGTCTAATTTTTTAATTACTTTGAATTTTTGAAACTTGTACTATGTTATAAAATCTAATTTTTTATTTACTTTGAATCTTTAATACCTCTAGTATATCATAAGATATTATTCTTAGAATTAATTTGAGTATTTGAAACCTGTACTCTATCATAAGATCTAATTTTTATACTTGTGGAGGCGTATATCTTTAATACAAGCCAACTATAATGCCCCCTTTTGAGATGAAGGTTGTAGCGTACAAGTCTCTCATCTCAAAAGAATATTTATTTGTATCATGTGATAAAGATAAAATCATGTATGATCATGTCAACATGTGGAACGTATGTTATCATAGTAATATAATTATCATTTAAGCATGTATGTAACATATTGAATGTGAGGCATATAATTTTTATGTCTAAATAGATATCACAATGAGACATGTAGTAAAGTAACTATCTCTAGAATAAGACTACATAGTAAAATTACATGATATGAATCATGGAACCACTAATCAAGGTCAACAAGCACCATATGCATAACACATAATGTCATGTGATGTCACGCATAATTCCAAAGGTCACATACAAAGGATATAAACATGTTGCAACAAACAAAGTCAAGGGACACACACAAAGGACATTAGGAATGTCACAAATAAGGGACATAAATATGTCGCACACAATAAGAAATAAAATTTTAGCATGTCATATAATAAAGTAACATCATCAAAGGAGCATATAACGAGTGAAAATTAGTCCACACCATCCATATGTATCAATGTCACATCATATCAAAGTAGCATATTCATGTAACATAATGTCAGATGTGGGTAAGTAGCAAGATACTTATAAGATATGTAGCTCAACATTGTAGAGAGGTCATACATGGATATAACCTATGATCGTGCAACATATAGAATAAAATGCCCATAGCATAGGCATGACCATTGAGTAAATAGGAGTCCAACATCTAAGATTCTATGTATAATATGTATGTCCTGCATAACACTCATATACTTTGTGAAATGCATGTATGTATGAAAAATAATATATTATCTACTAAAATTGTGATAAATTACATATGCAAATAAGTAAACTATCAACTCATGTCATGCTCATGTCCTATTTTTTTTATTTTTGCAAATATTTTGATTGTTTTTATTTTTTTGAAATATTTGAATTTATTTATATTTTTTAAATATTTAATTTTTTTAAAATTTTTGACATGTTTTTTTTTAATTTTTGAAATATTTGAATGTGTTCTATATTTTTTTTAAATATTTCAAATAAACTAGATTGTGATCCCATTAATAGGACCATAGTGTGTGCTTGTATCATAGAGTTGGAGGGTGACTTTTCACAAACAATAAGTGCTACATGTAGATGAATCTAAATCTAAATCTAAGAAGGAATCATGCATTATAATGTAATTGTATTGATCATTGCTCATAGTATCTTTTGTAGGATGTGTAACTTTAGAAGGTATAAGACTTGGTGGAGTACATTGTATAGGAGGAGAAGGTCTCGTTACTTGTGTTCATTATGAAACACATTGAAATGTCTAAGGTAATGCCTTAGGATGCACTATAGAATATGAAGACCCATTTGAACTCAAAATAACTCTCTGATGCAAATCTTGATGTCGAGGAGGGTGTACCACTCTCCTCTGAACTGATTGTATAGAAATATTATGTTAGGTGTAACACTGACCCTACACTATGCTCTTGAATAGGTGAAACTACTAACTTTGTGTTGTGTTATTGAATAGATGCAATAATTTTCTCTATATTATGTGCTTAAATAGATGCAATAATTGTATTCGATTATGCTCTTGAATAGGTGTAATAACTAACTGTGTTGGGGGGGGGAGGTGGAGATACCACTGAGTATAGAGGGTATTCATATTGAACGCCCAAAAATTTGACCACATGATTGAAACATATATGTTTGAGACATTGATGTATTGTTGATGGCACCACGTAGAGATTTTGTATCTAAGGGCATCCTAATATGATGTCAAATACCCTTATGATTGGTAAGACTAATAATGGAGTAGCCATTATTTTTAAACCATCTTAAATAGGTAACACTATATGCCCAAGAGTATTATGTGTATGTTCATCAAATTATTTAACTACCTTTGATGTATCTTTTAAATTTTGTTCTATGTACCCAAGAGTGCAAAGAAGTGTCATTGTACATATGTTTTCACTTAACTCATTGTCGATCATGATACTATGTATAGGTTTTTTGTTGATACAGGCTCAAATAAAGAGTGCATGTCTATTTGAATCATCATCAAAAATCAAATTATCATCAAATTTAATCATAGGATGTGGTGTTGATGTGCCTTTAAATTTACCAATAATACCATTTATTGGATGTCCATATGTCTAGGGAGGAGGATGCACATTGTAATCATGGTGTACCTCTAAATTATGTATATTTTCTAATGTGTTGTGATTTAGAACTAGATTATTGAAGATTTTAAACTTTGCATTTTCATTATGTTATGATTTATCCTCCTATGTGGGTGTGCTTAACTCAATAATATTGTCATCGATGAGATATTGTATCTTTTTTTTTAGTCTGTAACACTTATTTTTAGAATTCCCAATACATCTATGTTAGTCACAATACGAATCACGAAATATCAATTTACAATGTTTGGTGCAAGCCAAAATTATCTTCATAGTTCAAATTAAATGAGCAACCAATTACAAATATATAATCCAAGAAATGGCTTATCACTTCATTTTTAAAAATGTATTTCAACTACTTACGAGACTCTTGAGTTAACCACTACAAGATGAAATCAAATTAACAACTGATCCTAGGAATTAGGAAATAATATATATAATAATATTGCATCCCCACCTTAATTTACAGGGGTTGTGAGAATAATTCAAATTTTTCTCATCCAAGTGCTTTTGTGAGGATGTCTATTGCTTACTCTGGTGTAGGGCAATATTGTAACTTAACACTGTCATCTTTCACATAATGCCAAATCAAATGAAACTCGATATTGATATGCTTGGTTCAATCATGAAAGACTAGATTCTTTGTCATCTATATTGCAGAAGTGTTATCATTAATGAGAGGTGTTGATGAAACCTGTTGCTCTTGCAAATTTGAAATAACCCTTATGAGCCACAAGATCTTTGTAGTTTCCTTTGAAGTGGCCATATATTTTGAATCTACTAAAAAAGTTGCCAACATTGGTTGCTTCTTAGACTTCCAACTGATAATTATTGTTCCTAAATTCATCAAAAAAGTCAAGGTGGACTCTCGATCTTCATGATCACTAGCATATTTGAAATCTGAATACCCAACCATTTTGAAGTCTTCTACCCTAGAGTATTTAAGCCCAAAATTATGTGTTCCTTTGAGATATTTGAGGACCCTTTTTGCTACTACCCAATGATTATCCCTAAGTTGTTTCATAAATCTTGAGAGGACACCAACTATAAACTATATATCTAGTCGAGTTGTGGTCACACAAATCAGACTTCCAATAGTTGTTTGTATTTAGTGTCATCAACTAAATATGTTGAATTTTCAAATGTCAATTTGATATTTTGTTCCATGGGCATGTTGATAAGCTTACAATATTCCATTTCGAACTTGCTTAGAATGTCACCGATGTACTTTTGTTCAGTGATGAATAAATACTTTGGTTTTTGAATTACTTCAATACCCAAATAATAATAAAGATAACCCAAATCAATCATTTCAAAGATTTTCATCAACTCTGATTTGCACTTCGCAGGATGCCATTCTTTATTCCATGTGATGATAAAATCATCATAATACACCACCATAAATACAACTATTTTGTAAACTATTTTGATGAAAAGAGTTTCATCTTCAAACTCAAAATGCTTGAAGTTCATGTTCATGAGGTACTCAACTAGTTTGTTGTACCATGCTTTAGGGACTTGTTTCAAACCATACAACAATTTTTCTAGTTTACACACCATGTGCTCTTGTCCATTTACTTTAAAACCTTCAGATTGTGTCATGTACATAGTTTCCTTGAGGTTACTATTTAGGAATACAATTTTGACGTCCATTTGGTGAAATTTCCATCCGTTGTGATCTATCATAGCCAACATGGTTTGAATGGAAGTCCATTTTTTTGTAGGTGCAAAAGTTTTATTGTACTCAATTCCTTCTTTTTTAGCATATCTCTTTTCGACAAGCCTTACTTTGTGCTTATCAAGTGAGCCAACAACCTTGCATTTGTTACATTAGACCCACTTGCAAGCAATAGGTTTATAGCCATATGGAAGATCAAACAAGTTCTATGTCCCATTTTTTACCAATGCATTGTACTCATCTTTCATTGTTTTTCTCCAATATTCAAACTTCTCATCTTGTTTGAAAGATGTTGGTTCTGAATCAAATGCAACATTGAGTTCTTCTTCTAAAGAATCATTCAAAGTGAGTTTTTCAATTCTATCTTTAATTTTTTCAAGAGTCTTATCTGATTTTGATGTAGTTGCATGTGCAATTCTTGTGCCTATTTTTCCAACTTCATCAGGTTTCACATCTTTCAATATTTGGGTAGCCCACTTAGGCATATATTTATGTGTTTTAGGTGCTTCAAATTCATCCTCTAAAGTTCCATCACTTTTTGCCCTCTATTTTGGTGGTCCTTATTAATTGTCTGATGAAGTTTCATTCTCCCCTTCTAGGGGAGTTTCAATCTCATGTATAGGAGACAATATAAAATCAATGTATTCCCAACTATATGTCCCCCACTCATTTTCTATAAAATCCAAATCACTTTTTATAGACATAAAACTTTGCATACTTGTCAAGTTGACTCATCAGTCGACCAATGTACTCTTTGTCCTTTGCAGTCTCACAAAAGATAACTTCTATTATGATAAGGAACTTCTTCTCTTTATCATCATATATCATGTATTCCTTGGAGGATTCAAAATATCCCAAGTGAATGCATTTTTAACTCTTGTGGTCCAACTTGTTTCTTTTCTCCTTTGGAATCAATGCATATCAAGTGGATCCAAAAATATAAATATGTTACACTAAAGGGAGATGACCACACCACATCTCATATAGAGTCTTGGATTCAAGAGTTATTTGTGGTGATTTGTTGCAGAGGTATACCATTGTTTTAGTTGCTTTGGCCCAAAAATGTAGATTTACCTCTTTGTAGTACAACATAACATGAACCATATTCATCTCAGTTCTATTCATTCTTTCTACAACTCTATTTTATTATAAAGTGTAAGTAACAGTGAAATGGTGTTTGATCCCATTTTATTCAAGATAATGTTCAAACTTATTTTAAGTGAATTCACCACCATTGTCTATCTTGAGGGTCTCGATGCTAGTTTGAGTTTCATTTTCAATCATGTTTTGAAGCTTTTGGAAAGTATTGAAGGCTTCTAATTTTTTATTTAAAAAATATATCTATGTCATTCGACTGTAGTGATCAATGAACAACATGAAGTACTTATGACCACCAATAGAGAGAATTGGAAGAGAAAACAAGTCTAAGTGAATAAGTTGCGATTTTCTATTAGCTTTCCACTATGACTACAAAAAATGTTCTCGTCCATGTTTAGCCAAGATGAAGGCTTCAAACTTTTCATTTAATTTTACAAGCAATGTAGGCATGCCAACAACACCACTCTTTTACAATACACGAATGTTGTTATAGTGACTGTGCCCAAATCTTGCATGCCATAACATGTTTGGAGACATTCTTTTTTCCAAAAGATGAATATAATTCCTTGAATTTGATGGCTCACCCTTGGATTTGTGTAGTTTCCCTTTCTCATATCTAGTCAAGATGATTACATTGTCACTTTTCCTCTTGATAGTGACATTACGATTATCTAATAGAATGGAATGACCTTATTGCCTTATGAGCACTAGGCCACAACAAGTTTCATTTGAATTTAGGAGAGCAGAGGACATTTTAGAGTTTGAAATCTGGAAGCCCTAGACACTTGAGTTTTATTGTACCTCTTCTTTGTGATTACAGACTTGATCTATCTATGAGGTATATCATACCACAACTTTATTCACTGAACTCCTCAAATAAGTCTCTTCAAAAAGTCATATGTATAGTGGCACTAGTATTAATAACCCAAGAATCAAAACATGAAGAACTAATTGAGATATTGTTGGCTTCATCATTTGAACTAGAAAACACACATTCACTGTTAAATTGGGTAGAGTTTGACTCTTTTATTTTCTTAGATTTTTCCTCTTTCTTCTTACAGTATGCTTCAAATTTATCCCATGGAGTTCTGCATTAATGAGTCTCATGGCTTCCTTTTATGTCACACCATTTGCAATAGAGGTTTTGTTTATCATTCTATTTTTGACCACCTTGATTTTTATTTTTTTCACCTTTTCCCTTGTACTTATTATTGCCTTCATTTTTGGAATATGTGGCCTTGTTGGATGTTTTGGAATAATTTTCTTTGACATAGCACACACTTTCTCCTATTATGGACTTGGTTTTTCTTCCAAATTATTTTTCTCTTTCTATCATCTTTTCAACCAATTGATCAAATGTGAGAGTCTTCAACTAATTGCTTACTTCTAGAGAATTCAAATAGGTTGAATAGTTAGGAATAAGGGATTTTATGAATGTGGTGATACAAATGTTGATTTTGACACCTATTGCATCTACATCATTTTTGATGACATGTATATCTGAAGCCAATCTCATCACATCATCATCTTTCAACTCAATGATGAATAACTTCAACTACAACTAAATGAATTCTAACTCTGAGTGGGAATCATATAGCTCTTTCAGTTTTTGAAATACTTTTCATGGAGTATTACACCCCTGAATATGATGAAACACATCTCATTTGATTGAGGCCCACATCAAGGATAATGCTTTATAGTTTTTTTTGCTTCTATGCTTGAATATCCTTTGCATTCTTTTTTGGCTCAACTGGTTATTTCTCCCTGTTGTAAATATCAAACCATAGATCATTGAAGATGAGTGTGTTCTCCACTTGTTGAGAGAATTCTAACTAATTATCTTTATCAGTCAATGTTGTGTCAATGATAGATTTGATTGAATGCATGGTTTTGAGTTTTCAGTTTGAAGTTTAGATTTTTGAGTTTTTGTTAACCCCAATTGGTTCATTATCACTCTAAAATGGTCCCTTTTTGTAGATACCATTAAAATTATATACCAAATCTCTTGATATACCCACCCTTCATATATACCCATTGGTACATGAAAGAAGCTAATCATTTCTATATACTTAGTAGTACGTGAAAGAGGCCTTAAGGTATATGAGAGCAGAGTGGTAGGTGGCACGTAAAAATTATTTGTCATGTCATTAACATCGGCTTAATGAAAAAACCTCATACATCAATATACTTAATTTTTCTTAATTTCTAGATTTACGTTTTTAGACAATGATGAATGGATAAAAGATTAACTCTCCTTATTTCTCCTTAAATTGTGAAAGTTGGTTGTTTTTTTCCAAATTCACTTAGAGTAGCATGCTTAAGGAAATTAAATGAAAAATTGATCAAAATTTAAATGCTTTTCAAATTTAAATGATTTCAAAATTTGAAGTAAAACACTTAAAAACCAGAAAATTAAAATTTTAATTTTTAATGAAAAAGCTTAAAGTGTACCTAAATCCTCCATATTTGTCTTATGTGGAAAATTTCAATATTAGAATATATATGGAGAACCTATTATGAAGAATTCATAATACCTTTGCCTTCTACATGACACTTTCAACATTGATGCTATAGGTGAGAGAAATTAGCAAACCATCATGGTAAATAAACAGGTATGATTGTCACCTAATGTATTAGTATAGCATTTCAACATATAGTTCGACAAAATCATGAATAAGTTCTAATGTGTAGCAAATTGGAATATATAGTTACAAGAAACAAATCTCTATGCAGTATTTTCAAAATCCCATGCTATAGTAAATATACCACTTGTATCGCCACATAGTTCAATAACTAAAGTGTAGACCATAGATAATTAAAACACCTTGGTATCTGAGAAAGATGCAGTCAATGAAGATAATTTTTGGTAAATAAATGGCATAAATTGACTAGTATTATGCCACATATGCCTGATGTGTAGAATGCCATGTTATACGACCAAATGTAGGTCTAAGTTTATGAAAATTAACAAGCAGAATGTCTTTCAAGCACCACATATAACACCTCTACCAAGTTAATATGTTGCATGTACATCGTTAGATATAATATTGTTGAAAAATAATAGTATATAGGACGTATGACTATGGAAAAGGAGGAGTTGATAAAAAATGAAAGACCAATAGAGAAAATCCATGCTCTGATACCAATGATCGACCAAATCATAGAATGTCAATTTACAATGTTTTATGCAAACCAAAATTGTCTTCATAATTCAAATTAAATGAGCAACTAATTACAAATATAAAAGTGAATAAATGGCTTACATTTCAAATTCAATATGTCTTTTCAAGTACCTACAAGAATCTTGAGTTAACCACTACAAGACAAAAGCAAGTTAACAACTACTCCTAGGAATTAGGAAATAATATATATAATAATATTACATTGTTGAATACATTTTTTTAAGGTTTAGTCATATAAACCTCTAATAAATATGATATTTCACCCATGTTAATAGAGAACTATTTCTGAAATTGATCTACCAAAGGGTTGAATGTTTTAACTAATTAGAGTGGAAGATCATAAAACCATCTCAAAGCATAGTCTTTGAGGCTTCTTGGAAATAACTTTGTTAATCATTTTTCATTATATGCATAATCCTAGCATGCTGCATGAAATGATTGAAGACAATGTTTAATATCACCTTTACCTTCATATAGTGGAAGCTTAGGAGTTACAAAGTTTGTTGGTAATATGTAAGTTTGTATATCAAGTGATAAATGATTATGAAGTAAAATATGGGAATCCATTAAATGACAAGCTCTAGAGACACCTTGCTCTCATTCAACACCTTAACATGTATGGTTATAATAGTTTGCTTAAGATAATGTGCATTAAACGAGGTTGGGGGTGGACCATGCATAGTAATCAAAGGAGGTGTGTGTGATGCCTATGTATAAATAAGAATATTAATCTATTGTAAACCTTGTGATGCCCCCACACCTAGGGATGATGTGACATATAACCAGAGGTGTCGATATATGAATAGAAGCAATAATAAAAATTGAAACACCTTAAGTGGAAGTATTAACTTGATTAAGATCGTGCAAGGGATAAAATTGTTCTTCTAATGTATAGGCCTAAGCCATTTTATTTTGTTCATCTCTTGTAATGTATAGTGTTGTGTCAATCTTATGTGGATTGGTGTTAAGATATTCAATGTAACATTTGTCATTAATTTCATCTTATTGTTTTGTATTATCTTTTTTAGCCTCGAAATTCATGATAAGTCCATCAATAGGGTGTGCAATATCCATTGTATAATTTAAAATGTATAATTTTTCTTGTTACCAATTCATACTTGATTTTTTTTGAAATTACCTTAACGGTGCTTCCATCTTAGGAGAATCATGGTGTGAGATAATATTACAATAATATGAGTTGAGGAAGGCTTGAGAGTGTACATTATTCATTTTAACCTTTTTATGATATTTGAATTTGATTAATGTAAATATATAGTGAATACAAATAACACCTCCAAAGGTAACAAAGAATGTGATGATGAACCTCATTAGTAAGCAAATTTTGAAACTTTGAATTTTCAAATGGCTTTAGGTGTGTAACTAGACAAGGTGTGTTTGATTTGTAGGCTCTCAAATATATTGATCCTAGTCATAAATAATGAACAAGGCTCAAATGAACACTAACTATTGAGGATTATATCATCTCATCCGTATTATCATGCCTCTAAGGTAAGTTGATAGTAACTTCTCAGGGCTAACCACTTACCATTGCACTACATAATCAAATGGTTGAAAGGCTTCATATGGTTGAAAATTAAAAACTCTGTGCATTTTCAATATACCATCAGGTATGTGGAAACTATAATCCTATGTATTTTTGTCTAATATCTTGAGCATTAGATTAGTACCCATCACACCACAACTCAAGTAAAACTAGTGGCCATTTTTCTAAAAAAGACAACTCATATGAGTTTTACAACTATTAGAATACAGTTCTAAAGTGTAAATGAAAAAAGAAAAAAAACTTTAAAGCCAACAAAATAAAATATTTTTCTGTATGGAATTCAATATGAAATCTCTATGTCAAATACAAATCTTAAATCAGTGCTCAATCAAATCCAGTATAGAACAAACATATTTCTCTTTAGTGTATGGGAATCATGAATTCAGCAGGAACCCTATAACAAAAAAATAAATAAATAATGTTCAAGCAACAAAAATGTTCACTAATGTAAGTGTGACTATCTTGAGTTCACTAATATGTTTTAACATATTTTTTCTTTAATAATGTTTAATATGTATAAAACTTGATATATCTATTCAAATTATAATGTATGACATTTAAGCATAAATCTGAATGCAAATTAGAATTGATTAGAATTCACTGATAAGTGTCATATGCTAAAAATAGTAATTACACATAATAATAATATACTTAGATTTTTTTAATCTTTGGTTGACTGTAACTGTCTGACAGTGGAATTCAAGATGAGATAGAACTATGACAACTCAAATCCAGAGACAGACTCTACAAATATTTTTGAAACAGTCTATGCACCCTAGACAGTAGCACAAACCAGTCATGTTTGTTGATTGAAAACTTGTATGCATTGACTATGACAAAATTATAACTACTTTATTTCCTACACCTGTGTCTATTGAGAGAGTTAAGATATTTCAATTCTATTGATGTCGAATATAAATCATTTTATCCTTTTATTTGCTTTGAAAACCTTGGGGGTACTTGTTAGAACTCAAAACCTACAAAAAAGAAGGTGAAGTATAAGGGGTTAAGGTGATTGTAATCACCCCTTTTGATGATTGATCACTTTCTACATATCTAGATAATCAGAGAGAATCAAACCACATGTAGTTTTCCCACCTAGAGTGATTGTGTAATAGTATTCTTTTAGTATATGTTTTCAACTAAAAATTTGGCTTTAATACTTAAAATTTTTAGATCTTCACTTGATTTGAAATGCTTCAACATTGTCTTTTGACTGCTCCTAGTGAATGATCTTGAATTTTGGAAGAATAGGGCACATTTTCTCAATGTGTAGTGTATAAGTTCTTAATAAATAATTCTAAGCTAGGAATAATGAACAGCCTTTAATTTGTATTTATAGTGAACCTTTTGAATAATTTCATTTAGCCAACTTGAGAAATATATGTGCGTTGACCCAAATGAATATTTAAAAATTAAAAATTATATATTAAATGGCATTAGGATAAGGCCATACTAGGTAGACAGGTATGTGGTAGTGGCCCTATCTACCTAGCATAGACCTATCCCAAAAAATCAAGAACATTTATCTTAAGGTTGGCAATAGTCTGAGAGTGATATAAAAATGTTTGATAATTTGACTTGAAAATTCTTGTGTAGTAGTGATGGTGAACATAGGGGTCAAACCTAAATATATATAAATGGCTAGAAGAATGGCAAATAAGACTCATGTATTTGAGCATAAGTCAAGTGGTTTTATATGTGTCAAGAATCAACATTATCAAATGCTCATGACTAGATTTAGGTGTATATAATATGGTCTTCCAAGAAGAATGCCACATATCTCCAGTGGTATGACATCACAACTATTTATGTCTCTTTATTCTTGATTACATACTTAAAATCCATTAGCATTGGCCTTGGATATCTTTCCCTTATTGGATTCATCCAAGAGAGTATGGTAAAAAATGTGCTTCGGTGATAAAGGCTAGGTGTTGGGTTGCATCTTATGAAATGATGTGATTTTGGTTGTCGTTATCAACGATGACATGAAGAGGATAGCCACTGACCCAAAACTTGATTTGAAATAAGCACTCTCATTTATAAAATTTGTTTATGGTAGTGGTTTTTGTGCTTAGACAACTAACATTAGGACCAATTTCATCCACTTGCATGTTCCTAATGCAGAATACACAATCAAGTATTATTATACACGACACTAGAATTATTATGTGAGATTGTGTAGCATCAATAATAACATTTTTCACCTTGGTGCCTCTTTCATTTGTCTAAATTCTAAGTTCATGTAGCCTTTTGATGTTGTGCGACATTCTTAGGTTGATATCCATTATGCAACATGTTTTGCTTAAGTCTAGAGGTTAGATGGTGTACTGGGCATTAATTGGATGTTGCATAAGACATTATATGAAGACAAAAACTTCTTCATCTTTGTCATGGATTAAATATTATTGGCATTATGGTAAGCTTAGCCAATGTGTCAGAATTCAAGAACTCAAACTTTGTAGAAATATAAGCGAGATTCAGTTAATGTACTTTACCCTTACATAAAAAGTGTAGTGTAATCATGGAACTTGTTGGTTTAGTCTTTAATTGGCCATCCTTCCATTGAAAAAATTACTTAAATTTGATATATTTATTCTAATAATGCTTGAGGGGGAAATAATCCTCTTACATAGCGCTAAAAAATTAACTCTAATGCAAAATAGTCCTCGTACTAAGTTTTGAAGGTTTACAACTAGTGGGACATTGAATGTCCATCTTCAAAATTATGAAGGTGATATTCTCCATGTTAGTGAAGTGATTTACTATGAATTAAGCCTTTAGTTTTTAACTCCAACTATCCAACATTGTAGCATTGATTTTACCTTCGAACTTTAGAATTTCAATATTGACTTGAACTTTAAGAGGGATTTGTTGTTGAAATTATGGATACACATTTCCTGTGGTCAAGCTACATCATGAGTTCATGGAACTTTATAATGAGTTCACTATGTTGCTCCTTAATGTTGTTCTGAATAAGTTTCTAGATGTTTGAGGATGCCTTAGTGAATTTTTTATGGGTGTTAGCCATCTTACTTTTTTTTATGGTTTTCTTCAAGATACTATTAAAAAAATAAAGAGGTAATATTTCTTTTTGATATTACACTCATGTGTTTATAGACGTATGAAATATCTTGCTCTGATACCAGTTATATGTACCATGGGACCTAGGATGTTGGTGTGGGGCACAACCATGTAATTTGGCTAGAAAACTATGGGTTATAAAAAATGTAATGGAAAATTATAACAATAATAAACCATAACACATTTGAATACAAAATTATCTATATAATAGTGGAATTTATATTTGATAAGAAATAATAGGTTTAAATACATGTGTGTACAATGTTCATGAAGGCTAAGATTTAGTACTCCTATTATCATACGGGAGAAGATAACTACTGATTTTTTGAGACTAGAACATGAGTTACAAATGCATATGAGATGCCAGATACTCCAAGCATGTTGAAATTATATATTTTGATCAATGGTTCCTCTAATACACCCTTAAGGGTCAACCAAATACATATATACATCATTACAATAGAAAAAAATTACATAAGAGAAAAAATAAAAAATAGGTTTAGCTTCTACCAGATTGAAGGCTCGCCTTCTACCAGAGTGAAGGCTCACCTTCTTAGAGGTGTGGTAGATTAAATTCTGAAACTATGGTATGCTGACAGAGTCTTTATCATGGTAAAAACTAGGGAAGTGCCACCTATCATGTTTCAATGGAGCATAGAGCTACCACTTAACTATTAAGTTCAAATTTATTTGTTCTTCAAGAAACATAATGTTGTGTATGTATGTAATGATATCATGAGTTGATACATGTGGCATGAGATACTACAAGGATGGGTATATTGGAGTCCTTGTGAGGAGCATGTGAACTGGCTTAGATCAATATACATATATAAACCTCACTATATGTATCATATATATATATATATATATATATATATATACACGTGTATAATTATATACATGTGTGTACATATATATCCACTCGAATACTCCAAATTAAGTAATGAAATCAAAGATCCGAAATCAATAATGTACATGCCCATATGTTTTCACCAATCAAGCATAACTACCAAGCCTAAAGACACATATAATAGCACAAAACAAACAACATAATGTAATGTAATGATGTAAGTGGTGTATCTCTATAGTTTTTGCATTGAGATTCCATCAATGCCATCTTCCCACCTTTCTTGTCAATACCTACTAAGAATAAGGTGTAGTACCTTAAAAAAAAACTAATAAATTGAGGATTAATAATTGTCCATGATCATCATAATCGACATAAAATATGTAATATGAAATATAAACAAGTACATGAAATGTTTAAAAATTAATATTCATATAAGACATTGAACCATAATCAATAATGTGATATTAAAAACATCCAACTTCCCAATAATCTAAGTCATATCAATAGTGTATAACAATAAAGTATGTCAACGATGTATGACAAAAACTACCTAAATCCAAATTACATTGGGACTAGTAGTCATGAAACAATGTATAACATCAACAAATAAAAATAGCCACTATGTCTCCATATTGCACTAGGATTTGATATTTATTAAAATGTATAAAATTAAAATTTGAGGGACGTGACACCCTTTGTACCCTACTCTCCAAATAAAAAATATTTATCCTTAATGTTATTATAAAAGATAGGGATATTCCTTGTGTAATACTTCCTCATCTTCCCAAGTTACACATTCTCCTCCATATTCCTCCCATATGACCTTTACCTACCAAATATCTATGCTTTGTATCCTAATTATGCATATCCCTATGATCTATAGAGGATTGAGGTAGATTTTACATTAGTTCTCTACATCCAAACATGCCAATAAATAACATTTGGTGGGTCACTAACGTATTTTTTCAACAAATAAATATGAAATACATCATGAATGCATGAGAGAAGGTGGAATTTCTAGCCAATAGGCCACATGACTAACTTCCTTAATAACTTTAAAGGGTCACATAAATTATGGTGATAGTTTAAATGTCTTGCCAAAATTCATTGAGTTCTTTTGAGGAATAACCCTATGAAAAACCTTATCACCAACCTTGAACAATATAGGTGTCCTCTTAGCATTATTACATCTTTAATGTCAATTTGATTCTTCCCTAACTCACTCCCTAATGAATTTGATATGATTATCATTATATTATAACAATTATGGTCCAAAATCCACTCACACCAGTAAAAAAACTTAATTGGATTTCTCTAATACCAATTGATGCAGTCACAATGGGGGGTCTTATTGAAGGGATGCCCTTGGTAGTGAAGTTAGAGTCATGAAGTGGAAAATAAACACCATTTTTTATTAAATGAAATCAATCCTTAAAGACATCTACATTCACAGTGACTCTATATTATCTACTTTATCTCCCTCAAATTCTTTGGATTTACAATCATGATCTCTTAGTTGTAGACTATGTAACATTTCCTTTGAGATTTCCTTCCACTATACAATCTTTTATTTTGTGTTTATTGCTATATCTCAACTCTTGCCCTGATCTCTCACTCTCTTTTTTGAATGTCTCCTTTCAAATGGAAAATTTCCCTTTTAATTCTTGGTAGTCTTTTATCACTTGACACCAATAAAATGAAGAATTTCCAATACCTTTAACAGTGTATGCGACTGTTAGTCCTAATCCTCCATCACCCATCACACTATCCTATAACAAACCCATAAGCCAATCAAGTCATATCATCCATTCAAATATATCGCATCCCCATAGAAATTAGGATCCAATTGCATCCATATCTCCCATCACCTCCCCGGGCAACATCATCTCTTACAGGGGTGATGAAGACACCTAGTATAAATATCTGGAGGGATCACCATCAAGCATGACTGAAGGTCACATGGACCCCAATATGTCCAACATTAACAACAACATGGTCCTAACATCACACATCTCTAGAATAGGTGTTGGATAAATAATCCATCAAATTTTTGCATCTTGCGTCTTGACCTTCTTTAATAAATTGATATACTATAAAAAAGTCAAAAAAATCAAAAAAAATCATTCATCCAATGGTGAAAACTAGTCTTATGATGCCTTGGGTAAGTACCATGGTGAAAACCAATTTTTGATGTCATGGTAAAATAATCTATTGTCCACATTGTACCCCAATACTTGGGGGCAAAATCTATCCATCCCTTGCCAATCCATCCATACTTATCCCTAATCAACTTTGCCTATATAACCCATCCACATCATCCTTATCCATCTTATCCCCTAGTCCATTATTCCTACCCATCATTTTCCATCATATCATCCATCCTCTTGTATCTCTCATTGCTTCCCATATTGGCCTTCATAAGGAATGAAAGGTGTCTTGATAAAATGTCCCAAAACCATCTTGGCATGTCCTCCAATATACACGCAGGTAACTAAACATCTGGTTCCTTCATGATGTGGTCATTGGTAATCCTTAGTCCATTCTTCCTTAGTCCCCATTCTCATCCTTTTGTCATCTCATTCATCATCCCATTCACCCTCACATTGGTTGTTAGGTGTGGTATTACCTTTGATATTAATCCCATTTGTATAGTACATATACATATATCCCAAAAAACCCCAAAATTTTTAAAATATGTCCAAAAAACCCTGACAATCATAAAATTTGAAAAAGCCAAAAATAGTCCATATTGTCTTGTCTTATACCTAATCCTCTAGTCATGTCCATCTCCATCAATCTCATATTTTCCCATATTTGGATACCATATTCCATCTTGGAACCAAATAAGAGTGGTCACCCATCTCCCCATATCTTCCTCATCCTTTTTACTAAGTATTATTAACACACATATCCTTGTCAAGGAATTTAATCTGGCACCCATCATTTTCCTATCAATGCCTCTTCAAACCTAGCACCCATCAAATCACCTTTTTGCTAGTGTGGAAGGTACTTGATCCCATCACTATCTTTATCATTGCCTCTTCATACCTAACACCCATCAAATCACTATTTTGCTAGTATGAAAGGTATTTGATCCCATCATATCCTAGTCTCCTTGCTAGATTGAACTCCTGCAGGGTCTTGTCTGTTAGTAATCCTTGCTTACCACTTTTCTAAACCACCTTCCTTGGGCACTTTTTGATTCAATTTTAAAACCAAATCAGTATTCAAAGACCTTATCACATCACTCATCCTTCCATCCTAAATTAGGGGAAAAACATCTTAGCCTAATCCTAATCATGATCACCCTATCCAAATCCAAGTCCATCCTAAGTCCAAAATCACATCATGATCATCCAACCCATCACCTATTCACTCATCCCATCATTAGATAAGGCATTATGATACTGCATGTAGCTATTTGTGTGAGTGTTACTTGTTTGTTTGGCTTGTCTTGTTTGTTGTTTACATCTTGGTTGTCTTATGTTTTGTTTGCATCATGTCTCATTTTGTCTATTGGGTAATGATGAGATGCTATGAGGTCACCCAAAGCTATAATAAATAATGCCCTCGAGGATGCAAAGTTCGCTACTTACCCATGCACTTTGGCACAATGTCCTTTTGGTCATGTTTATATCATGGGGTACATTTCAAAGTGCCATTTTTAATGGATTGTTTTGAATATGATGAGCCTTAAGGCATTTATGATGGTTTTATCATCTAATCATACTTATTCCCATCATTAACCCGTTTGACTAACATCCCATCTTATCATCCTCATCATCATCTATGAGTCAGAACTATAGTGGCCTGAAGCCTTTTTAGAATATGTAGGTAGTACTTGGTCACTTTTCAATGCCCAAAGATAGCTAATCCACTATCTCTCTCATCCATCATCATCCTCTAGTCTTGCATCAGTCAAATCCTTGAGCTATAATCAATCTATTAATCAATCAACAACATCATCTCCTTAATATTTCTCATCAATCACCTGCACCTATCAATTGCGCCCGATAAAATCACCACATCCATCTTTTCTTCCATCAATCATTGATTGATTATTATTCCCTTACATGTGTCCTTACTAGGGTCATCATCACATTATGGCTCATTATTTTGATGCAATAGAGACTATTGGTCACTCGATCATATCACTTCATCTCTATCATTACCTTCATCACGACTTTCGATTTAGCTTTGAGTTACACCCATCATTAATCTTATCAAATCATCATTTTAATCTAGCCTATAGCTCTCCCTTACATGTGTCCTTATTTTGGATACATCTAAAGCTCATGGCCTTTTAATCATATTATCATCATGTTATAGTTGATTCCCCCTCGGAATGTGTCGACAATCATGACACCCATCATCTCTACTTTTTGTGCATGTCTTTGCCAAGGGCATTCTCAATTTGTAGCTCTTTACTTAAGTAGAATCCATCTTTTTCATCCTCTATCCCGCATCTAGCATCCCAATCCCTTGTCTATCCATCTCATCCCACCCCTTGCCTCTTCTTTCAAGTGGCCATCTATCTCATTCTTCCCCGCATGTCCCCTTAAGGGGGCATCATATCCCCTAACATCATCATCTACTAACATTCATCTATGACATGGTTTTTCTTTAAAAGACCATTACTCCTTCCACTTCACTCCACTCATAATTCCTTTTCAAAGAGGGGCAAAATGTATGTACTTAAAATCACTCACTTCATTAACGTCACTAATATTATTATTAGTCGATACTAATTTTGCTTATCTCATTTATCTTAATTTATTATGCTAATTAATCCCCCATTCCCAGCCATTTATTCAATATCCCCCTTTAATAATTCTTCATTCACTATCCTTAGTTTAATCCCACTCTTTCATTAATTCCTCTTAATGATTATTATCCTAATCTAATCCTAGTTGTCAATTATTTTGGAATTTTAAGTTCCCATAATCCCACCTAACCACCTACTAGCCTACTCCCTAGGCTTTTCTACACCCCTAGTCCCTAATCTTCACCTAATCCTTATCTAACCTTCCTCTAATCCTAATTATCCCTAAGAGGATTCTAGAATTGGAACATTATAGAATTGGAGGATTCTAGAATCCTCTCTAATTTAGCCTCCCTTTCTAGAAGCCTCTAAGTCTAGAGGTTTCTAAATAATTTTTAATTCCTTGGATAAACTACAACCATTGATCTCATCCCACTAACTTTGAATTTTAACATTTGATCTTCCCTCTATAGTCTATATAACCAAGGCTCCTCCTCCATAGAAGCCATCTAAAGAATCCATATCAAATCCATGTCCAACCATCATTTGATCCAATCATCCAACATCCAAATTCATGCCATCTTAATGCAAAAAATTTGAGTCTAATATGCAATCAATTATCCATTTGAACATCCTAGAAGGAGGTGAGATGAAACAAGGAATTTGATAAGTTTCATATCATTCTAATTTATTTCTAGAATCCTTCCTAATATGTAGTTTGAGTTTTGGGTTGAATTAGGTTTGTTTAATTCATATAGAGCTCAAAATACTACTAAAATTACTAATCTTGATAGTATCTAGAAACCCCTTTGGAGAACCTACTGACCTCTTAAGACACTTACAGACCCCACAAAAGGTAATTGTGCATATTGTGTGTCCAAAGAACAAGGATAAAAGGTTGAATAGAGTGAGGTAAGAGAAAAATGATGCTTGAAGGAGTTTCCCACACATGTTATAGAGCCTAAACAATAGTTACAGTGACTTGAAACCCTACTTGGAATGTATAAGAATAAATTGGAGGTTCTCGAGCTACCACAATCACTGTGAACCCTTAACTAGGGTTTTGAACTAAAAATTCAATTTCTTGGAGTTTGAGCTAGTAAAAATTCCCCAAAATTGGTCGTTAGGTGGGTCTCAATGTAAGGAAAGAGATTTCTAAGTTTTTAAATTGTTTTCATACTTTTGACACATGGGAAGGTGATTGTGTGTAAGTAGAGACAAGGTACGCCTAATTAGACCTGACAGTGACCTAAAAGGGTCCAAAAGGAAGTGATAGAGATATAGTTTAGCCTTGAAATTATATATGGAATTGAATTATAATAAAGGGTATCTGAATATGTTACTAGTTGGTAATTGTGCATCTGTTTGAAGATAAACACAAATAAATAGCCAAGAAAAAGGTTACTAAGAATTGACTGTCAGAAGGAAAAAGGTTACAAAGGATAGGGATAAGTGTTAAAATGTATTGTCAAGTGTAGGAGAGGTTTCACAAGACCATAAGAAGTATAAGAAGACTAATGGCATCCATAGAGAAGATAAAGTAGTTAAGAACCCTAGAGTGACCATATACACCTTGGTTTAGTGAGTTATAATCACATAGTGAAGGATTTTTGTGAATTGGTTGATCATTATCTGCATCAAAATGAAAGCATTAGAAAATGCCTCGAATAATGAAGCATTTGGGCCATTGAGTAGGCTCATTGAAAGAAGAGATGAAACACTTAAGGGAATGCTTGTGGAAGTTAATAAACAACATGAATACGTGTTTAATTTATCATGTGATGAACATAACCTCCAAGAACAGGTCATGGTACAACCCACAATGCCTAATGAAGAAGGCAAAAGCATATTTCAAGTGGATAAGTGTTTGAAAATACTTGATGGAGATGGAAAAGATGAAACAATAAAGAAGAAGCTCATGATAGATCTCAAAATTACTCCATGCAACTGAATAAAGAATGGAGTAGACTTGAGGAGTACTTGAAGGAATAAATGTCCATGACACAAGATGTCAAATCCAATTATTTGTTTAGCTACGAGAGGTTAAGCAACTAGAAGATGAGGAGAAAACATTAGAATGTGCTTTGAATAGAGGAACAATGGAGCATGATGAAGAGACACTTGATGAGACCCAGAGGTCTCCATATTTTATATATGATGCTTTATTGAGTTGTGTATGTGTAGTTTCATTAGTTTAGGATATTTGAATCATAGAGAGATAGGCTCTTGAGGGAGGTCAAGTAAAGAGAATTCAAGTTGCAAGAGAAGAAATCCTCATCTTCGAGGATAAAGATACAAAGAAGAAGATAAAAGACAAATACAATCAAGAAGAGAATATTTAAGATAAGTGTGATAAATATAAATAAAATATCATAGAACAACTCAAGGTACCAAGAAAATAGAAAAAGAGGAAAAGAAATCAAAACTCCATTTGAGTTAGAGCTCAAGTTTTCCCATTTGGGAAGTATGATGCAAGAGCATCATAAAGTCAATGCAAATTTTGGTTAATTTTGGTCATTAATAGTATTTGAGTGTATTTTAGGGTCATTTTTAATGGGTCTAATTCAATGGGGTTTCAAACATTTCTCTCTAGAGCAATTTTGCACTTTCCTGCAATAAAACCATATTTTGAAATTCAAACTTGTAATGTATTTTGGAGGGGTCTTTTCTTAGTCTAGAGAAAATTGTGGTCATGTTCTTATTTAAAATAATTTTATTAAGATATAATATGATTTATTAGGTATTTTACATGTCTTAATCTATAATGAATTGGTTCAAACCCAACTAAGAGTCATGCAACGTTGGAGAAAGTCCAAGATAAGCATGTTTCAAGATAAGTCCAAGTTGTTGAGAGAATCTTAGACATAAACCAAGGAGATAAAACAAGTTTAGGAATTATCTTAGATGTGATAAGGTTTAAAATCATCAATAAATTATCTAATAATATAAGGAGGATGAATAGAGAGATGATAAGATCTCTAGGTCTTATAATGAAGAATGATAAAGTCTGTCTTGAATGGCAAAGGACTATAAGAAGGGTTTGAAGATATATGGATAAAGAATAGCCTTTTGTGATGTTTTTTATTGTATCTTAGAATAATTAAAGGTAATTTGACATGATATAATTGTTCTTCGATCACTATTTCTTGCATTTATGTTGTTTCTTGAAACACAAAGGTCTGCGAATAAGGTTTCAGGTGTCACAGTCATGAAAGAGGGTATGATTTGTATGTTTTATTGATTATATAAGATTATAAAGCATTATATAGAATAATATTAATATATGATGGTCAAAATATAGAACATATGAGTCTTTTATAGTCATCAAAACCCAATATTTCTCTAATTTTTGTCCCCTCAGGTCTGCTTACACAATCAATTTGTGACGGTCAAGGGCAAAAGTGATTATTTTTAGTAATTCAAGGTTGTTTAAGCATCAAAAGTGATAGGAAAGGTAAGGTGGAGTAAAGAGAGTGTTATCAAGTCTTATAAGGTCATAAACTAATTATTTAAAGTGATATTTCCTTTTATATTTGTTCTTAGGTCTGTGACAGAGTTTAAACCCTAGACTAGGGCTTTTCAAGAATAAAAACATGTATTATCTTTTTATAGAGCCATATAAATGGTCTAAGACCTCATATAATGATGTAATAATATGTATATTAACTTTTAAATGTTATTTTAAGATTGCATGAGATATATAACCTAAGTTATAATCAAAACTCAGTCAATAGGTCTACTAAAAGAGCCTAGATTCCTTATTTGAGAGTCAGAAAAGAGAATATAACTTAAGAAATAATCCTAAAAAAGGATTGAAACTTTGTAGCATGGTGTTTTGAGGTGTATAAAAGGTTTTGAAAATGGTTTTAGGGTTATAAGGTATATTTAAATGTAAATATAATATTTATGTACTTGCAAACTTGCAAAATCAGGGCTAAACCCCTATTTTCATCATTTGATTACATTTCCAAGTTTGGTGAAAGGTAGTATGCCATAAAATGAGTTGTAAAAATCTCAAATGAACATAATAAAGGATATTTAAGCTTAAAAATCCCTTGTGTAGTTGAATCTAAATGTAATAAGATTGGTTTACAGCTAAGAAGGTCAGATTGAGAGTGGGACAAAGGTCTAAAGGTATGTATTTTCAGTTACTTAAGAGAAACAAGAATAGTGAGAGGGTTGTAAACCTGGTAAAAATGTATAATAGTATTTTTATGAAGTTTTAAATGTGTTTAAAATAACTATTAGCCTCTATACCTTAGATTATAGCTAATTGATCAGTTGCATATCTATGAATAAGGTCTAAGAGGTAGAATTTTGTAAAGATCAAGGTAAAAGAAAGTCTTAGATTAGTATACAAATGAATGATGTTTATTAATAACCTTGTGGATAATTGAGAATTGTGGTGGAGTGAATATACCATTTTGATAAGGTAACATATCTAGTCAAGAGAAACTTAGTGTAATGTAAGAAGACCTTTGTAAGCCTACTTACATCATATTAGAATCATTATTGTAAAGGTTGTAACAAGTTTTACAGGTTTAAATAATAGTCAAGATACTAAATTACATGCAATAATACCTATAATATCTAGTTTAAGAGACTTAGAAGAGGTCTACTTACATCAGAACATACCAAAAAATTACATAGATAATTCTGGTAGAAAGTAGACATATCAAGTCACTGCAAGTTTTGGCCTTTATCGATAGCATATAAGTAAATTCTAATCATTAGTTTCCTAATTCAAGTGGCCATTGAACCATTTCAAATCATATCATCTAATTTTACACTAGAAATAAGTAAATAAAACAATAAATCAGCTAATTATCTTATCTTTCGATCATTTTTATTTTAGTAAGTGCAATTAATCATTTATTCAGAATTTTATGGTGACTGATATACATCATGCAATCTGAATTTCAATATTTTAATTCATTTTTAGATCACTAAATCCAAAATAAGTTAAAATAATTATTTCATTGCTTTAAAAACTCGAGTAAGTCCAGTTTTTGTACTCTAGTCCCATATTTGTTAGATTAATTAATTAGTGAAATTATTTATCTTGTTTTGACTAAAAACTAAAATTAGGGTAAAAATTAGTTTCCAAGACTTATCATTTTGAGTTCCATATATCTAGATCAATAATATCCTTCTTATGTTCAATTTTGAATTTCACACCTACTCTACTTCTTTTATGGCTAGGCATGCACTTCAAAGTGAGGAAAAATGTAAACGCCTAAAAAAGGCCCCTCATAATATATTTAGTGTTAATTTATATATATTGGTGTATTTATTTATTTAATAATTATTAATTCAAATTAAATGTTATTTACATGTATTGGAGACTCCCAACAACTTCCTTTCCCCTTTTCTTGCATTCATGTTTAGCTCCCTGTAACTTTTGTGTTTGATTTACCTTGTGTCAGGTATTAGATTAAACAAAACACAGAGAGAAAATGAGATTGAGAATAGCAGAGCACTTATTCAACGTATTCAACCAAGCATGAAGGCCTATTAAATAGGCAAACAAATAAAATACCCATGAAGCATGAGACGGGTATAAAAAAACTAACCTACGTCGGCTTGCATGAAATAACAAAGACCGAACAAACAACTAACCTCTTAACCAAAGTGGTTAAGGCAACTAACCAATATAAATTACCTTAGTAAATAACCTAAGGTAAATACAATAATATGCTAACACCCTCCCTTAATAACTAAATCAGAAACAAGACCAATTTTATCTGTGAATTTTATGAACTTGTCTGTACCAAGTGGTTTGGTCATTATATCAGTTGGCTACTCTGCAATGGGGCAGTAGAAGAGACTGATGTCTTCATTTGTAACCAACTATCGAATGTAATGATGGTGAAACTCAATGTGTTTGGTCCTGGCATGAAATACTAGATTCTTCACCATCTTCAAAACACTTTGGTTATCACAGAAAATTGGAGTAGGCTTTGATGACTCAAACTGAAGATCCTCCAAAATTTTCTTTATCCACATGGTTTCACAACCTGTATTGACCACAGCAATATACTCTACTTCTGTTGAAGATAATGCCACTATAGTTTGTAGTTTGCTCTGCCATGAGAAAACTCCTGAACCAAAAGTGAAAACATACCCTGTTGTAGATTTTCTTGAATCAACTGAACCTGCCCAATCAGAATCAAAATATCCTGAAAGTTCAAAATCTATAGACTTCTTATATAGTATGCCAAAGTCAAGAGTACCTTTGACATATATTAATACTCGTTTTGCAGCTAACCAATGGACTTCTTGTGGTTTAGACATGAAGCGAGATAGAAAACTCACTGCAAAACAAATATCCGGTCTAGTGGTAGTGAGGTAAATGAGACTACCCACTAGCTGTCGATACACTATTTCATTGACCGGAGGTGAATTAGTGTCTATTGAAATGTTAGCTCCTGCTTCCATAGGTGTGTGAGTTGGATTACAATCCATCATTCTGAACCTTTCTAGCAATGAATTGGCATACTTATTCTGTGACACGAATACAATATTACCACTTTGCCAAAAATCAACACCTAAATAGTATTTCAGTAGTCCTAAGTCTGTCATGTCAAAAGTACAACAAACATCAGCTTTCATTTGCTGAATGAGACTAGTACTACTCCCAGTGATGGCTATATCATCAACATATATAATGAGAATCAAGATATCATCACCAGACACCTTTACATAGAGAGTTGGTTCTAAGTTACACCTTTTGAAACCTGACTCCCTAAGATATGAGTCTATTTTTGTATACCAAGCTCAAGGAGCCTGCTTAAGTCCATACAAGGACTTGATCAACCTGCAAACAAGATGTTCCTTACTAGGAACTTGAAAACCCTATGGCTAAACCATGTAGACTTCCTCTAGATCTCCATTCAAGAAAGCACTCTTTACATCCATTTGGTGCACCTACCATCCAAATTGAGCAGCAATAGCAATAATCAAACAAAAAGTTACCATCTTGGTGGTTGGAGCAAAAGTCTCCTCATAATCAACCCCTTCCTCTTGTGCATAACCTTTTGCAACAAGTCTGACTTTGTGTTTGTCCAAAGAACCATCTGCTTTGTATTTTACCTTATAAATCCACTTACAACTAATGGATTTCTTTCTTGGTGGCAGTTCCATCAACTTCCAAGTCTTATTTTTCATCAAGGAATCATATTCCAATTGCATAGTTAATTCCCACTCAGACTTCCCTTTGGCCTTTGAAAAAGAAGTAGGCTCAAATACTTGTGAAACATCAGTTGTTAGAGTAAGATTGACATGCTCACCTCTATTACCAAACTGCTTTCCCGATCTCAGTCTTCTACCTTCCACACCTTATGGCAAGTCTCCTTTTTTTAGTGCTTCAATTGTGGCAGTATACCACTTTGGCTTCTTTGGTTGTTCTGTTGGAACCTCACAATGCCCTGTATCAATTCCCTCTCTAGAATGTGATTCCACTGATGAACAAGAATCCTACTCACTTTTCACATTATAACAAATAATTGAATCATTAGATAACAATGACTCAATATCTGAAACTTGACCAGTTGTTGTGAAGTATGGCATTTGTTCATTTATTATGACATCTCTATTTACCACAACTTTGTTAGTAGAAACATCAAGTAATCTGTAGGCCTTTGACTGATCATTGTATCCAACAAACATGTATGCTTTGCTTTTTGCATCCAAATTTCTTCTCTTTTGACTAAGAATAATTGCAAAAGCTACTCAACCAAAATTTTTGAAATCACTTACATCTAGAGTTCGACCTGACCAAGCCTCCTCTGGAGTCATATTCTCCAAAGATTTTGTAGGATTTCTGTTGAGGATGTATACTATTGTATTCACTGCTTCTGCGCAATACCTATATGGGACATTTCTGCTTTGGACCATACAGTGAGCCATGTCCATCACCGTCCTATTACGCCTTTCCACAACTCCATTTTGCTACAGAGTGTAAGGTGTAGTGTATTGTCTGTGTATGCCATCAGTGGCACAAAACTCCTTGAACTGTTTTGAGGTGAACTCACCCCCATTATCCATAAGAGATTTCACTAGCCATCCTACCTATTTTTCAACCATAACTTTCCAAGTAAAAAAGTTAGAAAAATAATCAGATTTCTTCACTAGAAAGTATACCCACTTTTTCCTAGAGAAATCATCAACCAGTAACAGGAAATAACGGGCACCAAAAGAGGTAGGTGTCTGCATTGGACCATGAAAATCTACATGTACCAGATCTAATACTCCCTTTGCTCTCAAAGCTTTACCGACATCAAATGAATGTGTAACTTGCTTCCCCAACTAACATCCAATACATACATGATGACTATGTCGAATAGAAGGAATCCCCTTAACCATCTTAGTCTTACTATATGTAGTCAAATACTAAAAATTCAAATGCCCATACCTTTCATGCCATAGTGAACTTGTGCTATCAACCACTGCAAGTGCACTTTCCTTTGCTTTGATTGGATCTGCAAGCTTATACAAGCCTTTCTCACCGATCCCAACATCAATAATCTTGTTATCTTTAGTGGTGACTAAACATTATTGTTCTTGAAATTTTACAACAAAATCAGATTTTGAGGTGATCTCACTGATTGAAAGAAGATTTTTGTTCATATCTGGTACATACCTAACATTCTTGAATGTATAATTTACTGTACCATCAAAACTTATATGAACATTACCAAATCCTTTCACAAAATATGTTGTACCATCTCCCAAAGATACATATTCATTACTACTGTTATCTTCAACAAAATCCACATACCAGTCCTTATGGCATGTATAATGGTGAGATGCCCCTGAATCAAAGTACCAAGCTCGATCCACTGCAGAATTACCACTGGAAGCCATGAAAGCAAAATCTGGTGATTCCTCGTCTTCACCTTCAGCGACATTCACATGATGAGCTTTCTTTCTGGGGTTAGCCATAACCTGTTGTCTTTTCCTACAATCTTTCTTAAGGTGACCAGGTTTCTTATAGTAAAAACATTTCCATTTAGATCTCTTATTACCACTTACTTGTGAAGATTCTGATGGATAGCTATTTTTACCAAACTGCTTACCCTTTTCCTTGATAAAGAATGCACTCTCTGTGGAAGTGTATGTAGACAACATTGCCTGCTCCTGTCGTATCTCCTTTTGCAATAGCAATGTAGACAATGTTTCAAAATCCAAAGTCTGCATCTCAGCAATCATGTGCAAGGACTCCACAAATGACTCAAATGATGGTGGAAGATTTTGCATAACAAGAGCAATCAAATCTTGCTCATCAACAGGTTTTTGCACTGCTTCCAACTGGTCACTGATGTCCTTGATCTACAATAAAACTTAGAAATAGAGCCACCTTCCTGCATCTTAGTGGAAAACAATAAATTCTTCAAATACAACACTCTACCGGCTTCAGAAGCTTGATATTTTAAAGATAAAGTTTTTCATAAATATGATGATATAGTCGTATTTCTGACATCTGAGATTAGATTATCTGCTACTGACAATTTTAACAACATGAGAGCCTCACATGACGTTTATCATAGTCATTGGTAGCAGTGGCAGGTCTTTGCTCTTTATCGAGCACTATTTGATCAATATTCATATATTCACATATTGTCAAAGCCTTGTGACTCCACAAACTAAAGTTCTTGCCAGTCAATTTTTGAGAATTTGGTAGTAATAGGTGTTGAATACTAGCCATTTTACCTAATTTTTCATGAAAATGATAAAATCAGAAAAACTATAATGACTTTTTTTCCTTCTACACACTAATTCTATATTGACATTAAACAACCCTATCCATTTTCAGCAACAAACTCAATACCGTTTGCAAGATCACAAAAATTCTACCACTGAAACAATTAAATCAAGAAAACTACAATTCCGATTTAAAAAATTCTCTCTGTTGACATCCAGATAAAAAAACCCAAAAAATGGTGAAATTTTTAGCTTCCCAGACGCTTTCATGATTATTACTTAGCGGTAGGTCCCCAATAACCCTTATTGGCTAAAGTTTTGATTTATTTCAATTAAAAAAATCAAAAATAATTGAAATATTAAAACTTTAGGCTAAAAATTTTATAAAAAATTCAGCCAATCAGAAAATTGGCCTACCTCTGAAACTTCAGGCGAAGATTTTGAGCTCGTTTCTCAACCAAATTGCAAACCGTTTTCACCAATGTCTTAGTTTTGATTTAACTCGTGATTCAGGCTTTTGTTTCACTGAAAAAGATGAAGAAATGAATTTTTATGATTTTTCCATATCTGTACAGTGCCCTTGTACAGAGAAATTCAACAGAGGCTTATGAGCCTCTAAAACAACCTATTTTTGCTTCTTTTTGGTCTTATTTAGCCTTCTGACGCTTCCTAGCAATTTTTAGACCTTCTAGTGGAGTTTTCTGAATCCCGTGATGCTTTCTCTCTCCTCAGCTCTCCACTGGGTGCCTGAAGCTCCTCCCTGGCAAGACACCGACCTCTCTCTGGCTTCCACAGACTTCCACTCAGGTTCTACAAACCATGGGCTCTGATACCATATTAGATTAAACAAAACACAGAGAGAAAATGAGATTGAGAATAGCAGAGCACTTATTCAACGTATTCAACCAAGCAAGAAAGCCTATTAAATAAGCAAATAAATGAAATACCTGTGAAGCATGAGACGGGTATAAGAAAACTAACCTACGTCGGCTTGCATGAAATAGCAAAGACCGAACAAACAACTAACCTCTTAACCAAAGTGGTTAAGGCAACTAACCAATATAAATTACCTTAGTAAATAACCTAAGGTAAATACAATAATATGCTAACATCAGGAGTGTGCCCGAAAGTCCCAACACCTCTCAAGAGTGTAAGGAGGTCTTGGACCCTTTGTTTGGTCTCCTATAAGGTTAGTCCCTCCTGTTCACCTTTCCCATTCCTAGCCTTTATAGTTTAGTGTGCACATCAATATGGTCCTAATTGAATTCAATTACCTATAAATAAATAAATAATTGTTACATTCCATTTGTGGAGGAGGGTAAGTGTAGGAACTTGGTGGGCCAAGAGGGAATAAGAATTTTTATGTTGAAATGTGATATACAAAAAAATGCATTCAAGTTTTTGTACTTTTGGCTTAGTAATCACTAAATCTAAATTGTGTACGCATTACTGTTGATTTAAAAATTTCAAGGTTTCCAAGTTGCACAGGTTGAAGAAGTGAAAGGAATGGTGTGTATTTAAAAAAAATTAACTATATGTGACATTTATAAATGCTTATTTTAATAAATATAAAAAACTAGGGCCACCATGCATCTCCTAGAATTGGTCTTACAACTTCAAGAGTTACCATTTAAAAGATATATTTTTAAAATCTAATCTAGTCAGTACTTAATCATTTTTCTAGATTTCAATATTGACACCAAGGCTTTCAGGATGTAACTTTTGTAAGCAGTGTCCATTTTGGGAAAACATATGGTCATTTTGTAGGCTTTAGGGCCTTTTGGATTGATAGCTAAAATTTATAAGAGCTATAGATGTGTCTGAATTTAATTTAACAGACCTCACATCTCCCATAAATAATAAAAGATATTTGGGGATATTGACTCAAAAATTTCCCTTTGAATTTAGTTACAACTATATGACATGATTTGGGTATGACTTGGATACCGTGGAATTGATGATTGAACCAATTACTTGATTGGTTCAATCAAGGACATAATTTGAGCTAATTTTATCTTTGTGAACCTAGTCATAACTATATGATACTATCCAAGGCTCAATTGGCCCTAATGTCATCACCAATTCAGCAATTATTTGACTGTTTAATCAAGGACATAATTTTAGTCACTTTGATCATAATGAATCTAATTGCAACCATATGATATGATTTTGGCATGAACTAGGTAAAATATCATCATTGATTGAACTAATTACATGATTAGTTCAATTTGATATACAATTTGGGCCAATTAATTTTTATGAACCTTATTGTAACTATATGATGTGATTCAAGGCTCAATTATCCCAAATCTCATCACTTATTAAACTAATTACTTGATTGGTTTAATAAAGGATAATGTAATTCGGGCCTCGTGAACATTATTTAAACTATACATTATGATTTGGATCTCAATTGATGATGTAGGATCATCTTAAGTGAACCTACAATCTTGTATGACCTAAGTTTTAAAACACGTGAATAAGAAGGGTTGGGCACTAAAAGATGGAATAGAAGGGCTTACAAATGAAGCACATGGGGAAACCTATTTTGGAGTGCACAATATGACAATTTAAAAAGCATATGCAAATAAAATGTAGACAAAATCAAAGTTAGATGAGTCTCGAAAGGCCAAACATGTAGATGACATGAAGAAGAAAAATACTTGTCACTAGAGAGCACAAAAGTCAACTATATAAAGTGGGTTACAATTTTGGTGAAGGCATGGAGCATGCAAGGGAAATATTATGCAAAGCCTGAAGAGAAGACACTAAAGGATGGAGATGGCAATAGTAAAAAACTTGCATAAGAAGCAAGCAGAAATAAACTACACCAAAGAACATGATCAAGGTGTGGAAGTAGAGATTTACATGGTGATGCACAAGAGACCTAAAGACTTGGTAGTGTTGTCAATCAGACTTGCACCCTTGTGAAGGTAATTTTAGGCCTTCATAATCTATTGAAACACATAAAGAATCATAGGCTATGGGTAACCTAATCAGTGGATTGAATCTCTAGATTATAAGGGTTAGCTCCCTTTGGTGTATCAGTTAGAATCTCTACTCTATGCTACAAACTACTGGGGAAAAGGGAAGAAATAAACTTGAACGTAAATCCTATCTAATGATGGTGATACACCTAAATTTTGCTTGATCCACTCGATTTGGGTTCCTAAAACATTGATCAAATAGTAAAAAGATTGATTTTTTTAACTCCAATGACCCCTACACATCAGTATTTCATGAAAAAGTTCTATTTGGTGATCAAAGCTTGAGGGAAATGAAGGAATAGGCCTGATTTAAGGCATTAATCAGCCACTTATATCCACTATAACTTCAGCGAAGAGATGTTAAACACAAAACATGACCTGTATAATTTGATTAGCTAGTAACTAGGTAATAATAAAGACTTGATAAGGAAGAAAATTTTATCATATATGGAAATCAATGACATAAATACACTATACCAACACTTTGGAGTCTGAAAATTGTCCTTCTATTAATCTGAAAAGGTTACACAATATAAATTTTGGTAGAATATGGTCTTGCCAAAAAGAGGATACAATTCAAGGCTGAAAAGCTAACTTATATAGAAAAGATACCATAGTCAAGAGATTGGCATTGGAAATAGAAGAAGAGATTAATGTTGACAATTTTGACCCCACAAGTCAAATTGCCACCCTTGTTGAAAAATCCTTGAAAATCCATGGTTAACAGGACTTGAGGTTGTCTAGGTGATTTAAGGGGTTTTCTTTCACTTATCTTATTCTTTGTAGGAAAGAATAGATGTTGACTAGAGATGTTGGAAGGAGCAAATTCTAAAGGTAGCTTCGAGCTTTACAAGAATAAGGGTAAGTGTTCTTCTCAAAAAGAACATTTCAAATTTCAAAGAAGTTTATTTTACAAAATCCCAAGGTCCTTTTCAAAAGTTCTAAAGGTACTTTATAGATTTTTGAAAGGCCATTTAAAAATTCTCGAAGGAATTAGTGCTCCACTTGCTTTTTTTTGAAGGGTAGTTTGAGAAAGGGAAAAGGTGCAGTTCAAAAAAACCCAAAGGGTAGGTTCCTTTCAGGGAGGTTCATTTCACAAACTTTGAGGGACACTTTCAATTTCTCTAAAGGGTGTGAGCCCTTCAAAAAAGGACTTAACAGAAAGGAAATAGTCCACTTGGAAAATCTTGAAGGGTATGTGACCTTCGGAAAGGTCCATTACAGAAAACTTGAAGAGCATCTGCCCTTCAAGAAAGTCCAAAACAAAAAAGCTGAAGGGTTATTACCCCTTTGAAAGAGTCCATTCCCAAAAAGATGAAAGGACTTTTCAAATTGTTTGAAGGAATTCCTTCAGACAAATTGTCTAAAATAATTCCTTCAGAAGGTTTGCCATGACAAAAGTCTGAAAGGCACATTTTGAAAGGTAAAAAGACTTATCAAATACTCTGAAGGGCTTTTCAAAAACCTGAGGGACATTTCCAAAAGCTCTAAGGGCAAGAGGACCTTTTTCAAAATCCTGAAGGGCAAAAGACAAAAACCCAAAGGGCACTTTCCCTTCAAGAAAGTCCATTTTCAAAGACGAGGACCATTGTAAAAATCCCAAAGGGTATGTGCCCTTCAGGAAAGTTCAAAACAAGGAATCCCAAAGGGTATTTTCCCTTTGAGAAATTTCAAAACAAAATTTTTGAAGGGTTATGGCCCTTTGGAAAAAGACATTTCAAAACGCCCAAAGGGAAATTTCGAAAGCCCAAGAGACAATTCTCACAGACAATTTGTTCATAGGAAAATGACAAAGGAAAAGTCGAAGACCTAATTCCTTCAGACTTTTTGTTCAAAGGAATAAACAAAGAAAGAAACCAAAGGAAAAGGCCACGTAAATGAACGAAGGAAAAGAACAAAAGCAAGACAAACCACAAAATAAATCAAATGAAAGTACATAAAGAAAGAAGTCTCAAACATTTTGTTTGAGAGACAAGAGTCTAAGAGAAATAGGCAAACAAATAGCCAAAGATGAAAACCATAAGCAAATGGCCCGAAGTAATACATGCATAAGAACAAGAGATGGAGTCGACATGGAATTTCATGCAAGCAAAGGCTATTTATAGTTGATTGGTCAAAGCTTCAATTGATTGGTTATTGACAATAGGCTTATCTCCTAGTCATCTCATGCATTCAACAATCCAACTTAGCTTCAAGATTAATTAACAGGCAGTGCTTTTCATGTAAGAGTTTGACTTGTATAAGTTGGGTCGACCTCATCCCTTCAAATGCCAACATGGCATTGATTTCATGCATGTGCTCTTGTTTATCTTATTAAAAATTCAATGTTTCAGTGGTTCAAATGAAATTCTAAGTTTAGCATTAGCATTGATTTCATGCAAAGGAAATTGTTCTCTTGTTTCGAGTAGTTCAAGCAAAGTTCTTTATTTGGAGATTGGCATAGATTTCCATGTATGGAACAAATTAGTCCAAAATAGGCCCATCATCCTTTTCAAATGCCAAAGTGATTTGCATGCAAGACACAAGACAAAAATAAAGTTTATTTGAAGACTATGTTATCTTTTGATAGCTCAATTTTGACTTGGTTAATGTGGGAGTTAATATCCTCTTCTATTTTTAGTGCCAATCTTTGGCTTGTGTATGCTTTTCTATATAAGTTGGCTTCTTAGCCTTGATTTGTATCCCTCTTTTGGCAAGACAAAATTCTACCAAAGATTGAGTTGTAACCTTTTTCACATTAATAGAAAGACTATTTTTATTTTCTAGATGTTGGTATAGTGTATCTATGTCCATGATTTACACATGTGATAGAAATTTTTCTTCCTTGTCAAGTCTTAGTTCTTACCTAGTTACTATTTGGTTAGTTTATGTAGTTCATGTTCTGTGTTTGATGTCTTTTGGCTGAGTTTACAGTGGATATAAGTGGTTGGTTAGTGCCTTAGATTAGGCCTATTCTTTTATTTCCCTCAAACTTGGATCACTAGATAAGACCTTTTCATGAAATACTTATGCATATTGGTCAATTGGAGTTGAAAGTTTAGCCCTTTTTTGTCTAAATCAGTGTTCTTAAGAGCTCAAATTGAGTGGATCAATAAAAAAATATAGGTGTATCACCATCATTAGATAGGATTTCCATTCAAATTTGTCTCTCTTTTCCTGACAATTTATAGCCTAGAGCAAAGATTCTAATTGATAAACCAAAGGGAGCTAGCCCTTATAATCTAGAGATTCAATCCACCAATTAGGTCACCCACAGCCTAGGATTGTTTCCATGTTTAAGTAGACTATGAAGGCCTGAAACTCCCTTCACAGGGGTGCAAGTTTGATTGAAAATAGTCAGCTCAATCCAGATTGTGTTGTTTCAACCTTCAAATAAAATCTATTTTTGTCTTATGATTTTCATAAAAGCTCTTTGGTGTTAAAAATTGACAGTGGGCCCAAGTTTGAGTCAAAACTCTCAACAGGCATGATGTTATGCCAATCTCTAACTATAGAACTCTTATTGCACTGCTGGAACATTTAAAAGCTTTCCTTTGCATGAAATCAATGCCAAAACTAAATTTAGAACTCTGCTTGAACTACTGGAATGTTGAAAGCCTTCAACAAGATAAACAAGGGCACATGCATGAAAGTCCATGTTGGTGTAGAAAGGATGAGGTGGACCTAAGTTTGGTCAGTCAAACTTTTGCATAGAAAGCTATGCCACAATCTTCTAATAAATATGTCTGTTGATTAATCTTGAAGCTGAGTTGGATTGTTGAATGCATGAGATGACTAAGAGATAAGCTTGTTTTCAACAACCAGTCAATTGAAGCTTTACCAATCAACTGTAAATAGCCTTTGCTTGTATGGATGATGAGAGTTGCATTCAAATTGAACTCCTTGTTAGCTCTTTGCCTTTCAGTTTTAGCTCTTCATATTCTACATGCATTCCTTCCTATGGGATTTGTTTGTGTCTTTTTCATGGACTTTTGTTCTACATGTATTTATCTTGGGCTTATTCCTTCCTACTCATTTCCTTTAGACTTATTTCTTTTAAGATTATGCAATGGTCCTCGAGGCTATTTGAAATAGCACTTTTCTTTGGCTTTTGTCTGTGGCTTATTTATTTCAAGCATTTTCCTTTGGGATTTTTGTCAAGTAACTTCCTTTGGATAAAAAATTCAAAGGAATTCAATCCTTTTGGCTTGCCTTTTTCAATAAGGCACATACCCTTTAGCATTGTTGCAAGTGACCCTTCAGCTTATTTGAACATGCCCTATCATCTTGTTTATTTCCTTCAAAAAATGTCTGAAGGAATTGTTCCTATCTTTGGCCTTAGCAAATTGCCTTTCGAGCTTTTATAAAACGTCCCTCAGATTTTCTATAAAGTCCTTTTTCAAAGGGCTAATAACCCTTCAGATTTTTTGTTTTGAACTTTACCCTTTAGGATTTTTGTAATTGATCCTTTTTCGAAGGGATTCTACCCTTCATAAATTTTTGAATGGTCTTTTCCAAAGGTAAAGTAACCCTTCAAAAAAATTGTAAAGGTCCCTTTCTTGTAGACTGTCTGAAGCCCTTTTTTGCATAGACTTTTCTATCAAAATTTCTGTAATGGACAATTCCTTCGAACAAAAAGCTTGAAGGAAATTACCCTTCGAAGCCTTGAAATCATCCTTTTCCAAAGGGCAGATACCCTTTAGATTTTTTGAAATGGTTCTTTACCCTTTGAAAAGAACCCTCAAAGTTGTGAAAGAACCCTTCGGATTTTTGTAATAGTCCTTTCGACAAGAAAAAGAACCCTTTAGAAAATGTGAAACGTACCCCTCAATTTTTCTTGCTTTGTCCACTTGCCCTTATGAAAATGCATTTTCCGAAGGGAAGGAACCCTTTGAAAATCTTGATATGGGCCTTGGAACTTTTGGAAAAAGACCCTTTTTTGAAGGGAATGAACCCTTAAGAATATTTGAAATGGACTTTTCCGAAAGGTAAAAGACTTTGCAAAATGATCTTTTGTCCTTCAAAATTTTGAAAATGCACCTTCGGGTTTGTGAAAAGAACCCTTCCAAAGAGAAAAAGACCTTCAAACTTTTGCAAATGGTCCCTCGAAACTTGGAAATAGTCTTTTGGGAAAATGAAATAGAACCCTTCCAAAGAGAAAAAGAACCCTTCAAAAAAGTTGTCTCGGAAAAATGTTTTGGATAAAAAGTTTGAAAGAATTCAGCAAAAGATAAAACTTGAAAGAATTGATTCCAAAAAAAATAGGTGTTATTCTTTTATCGTGATCTCTTTGTGGAAAACTTATTCCGAAGGAAAACTTGAATGCCAGCACTCAACCCGAAGGTTGAAGATGTATACATGTTGGCCTCTTCTAGACCTATCCCTACAATTGCTCTGAACACCTCAAAAACCTGCTTGGATCCTTCCACTGCAATGACATAAAAAGCTTTGAATGATAAGGGTGGAAATTTGACCTTTGGGGTCAAAATTGTCAACATTTTGGCAACTTAGCTGGGAAGCATGCCTGCTATACTTGAGAACTCAGACCATATACATAACATTTGAACTCATAAAAAAAGGTTAGCTAGTCCATGACTGTAAATACAACCTCTGATTTGAAAAAGACAACCTTCATCCTCCAACATAGAAGGGAAACACACAAAGCAAGGAAACCTAACTAAGCAAAGCAAATGTGAAAACAAGCACTTGTTTGAACCAAATAGAATGGAACTGCTATGCTTGAACAACACTTCGAGGAAAACAAACTAACTAACTAACCATGACAAAGCATGATCCACCTAGATCAAAAGGGAAATTCATAAACTCACTCATCTCAAGAGATGATACAAGTTGCAAGGCATGATGTTTATTAATCATAACCTTTAATGAGGCATTTTTCTTGCTCACCAACTCTTTTAGCATTTCCTCAAATGAGTCATTAATAGTAAACTAGTCACCAACAAAGATAAACTCATCTAGTACTTCTGGATCTTTTTCATATTGCTTATCATCTACAACCTTGTCAAGTGATATCTCATCTATGCATTGTCCTTGAGTGACCTCATCCTTCTTATCAACTGTTGCAAGTTCATCCAGTTCTTCAAGGAGCTTTGAATAGGAAACCCAATTTGTATCATGATCTTGAATAGGTGATTCTTGATCAAATTTATCATAAACATTCTCTTCAATAGGCAATATATCCCTATAGATCTCTTCAATCTCTTACAAATATGCAAGGTACAACTAACAATCATCTCTTTGTTCTTAATTTTGATCAATTTGAATAGGATTAGCTTGAAAGTTATATTGATCCTTCTCAATAGGAGATATCTGTAACTCATTTACGATTCAATTCGTACCAACTCCTCTTAGAGTTCCTTCACATCAAGATCAGCCTTCTCATTCTCAAATACAATCTCAAGTGAAGTATCAATGAGAAACTCTTCCTCATGTACACTTGAAGCATCCTCTTCACACTCTACAAGAACCTAACTTGTAGCTGCAACCCCTTTCTCAATCTTCTAGAGCACAGGCTCCTCCTAAAGAAGGGAGATGGTGGGAGGATGATGAAATTCATTTGTTTGAGAGGGAAAATGAAGCATGGGAGGTTGATCATGATTAGATTTTAGGATTTGGAGGGAAATGGAATCATTTAGGGAGTTTTGGAGAGGAGGGAAAGAGAAACTCTTAAAGACCTCTACATTATGTTCCTTTCACTTGGCCATTACCTCATCAAAGTCTGAAACCTGCATGTCTTCATGTACAACTTGAACTTGAGGGATGATTGGTGAGGAAAGAGGAATACAAGAAGGTTTAGTCTCATGAATATTTTCTTGAATAGGCTCTTGAATAGACTCTTGAATAGGCTCTTGACTTCAACTAAGAAGCTCCCTTGTCGCACATTGGGCATGGGTAAGAACTTCATGAGAATAAGGAATACAAGAACCCTTTGTAGACAAGTGGTTTAACTCAATTTTTTGCCTCTCCCAAGCCTCCATCTTCTCTAATACAAAAATACACAGCTCATTTATCTCTTCTGGATCATTGGACAAATTTTGGAATAGACCATTCACTTCTTCATACTGAGAGTTTGAACACAAATTTCTTGCATATGATAGTTTTATGAGCTCTATTTCATCCATTCTTTCTTGGAGCCAAGGCTGCTCATATGCAACATCATATCCTTATGGGAAAGGTGAAAATTGATCTTGAGACTGATATGGCTCACAAGGAAGGTAAGATTCATGCTCTTGATAATAAGTATCATGAGAAACTTGATAAGGCTCAACATAGCTTTGATAATACTCTTGATAACGCTGATTAGGCTCATAAAAAGGCTCATAGGTATCATGACAAGGCTGGTATGATCCATTATTAGGTTGATAAGGAAACATAGCATAGGAATTCTCTTCATACACAACCATCAAAACTCATTCATGATAATGCAATAAAAATAGACTTACATGGAAACTGTGACTGGATTATTAGAAGCAACTGCTTGAGTTTGGAATCACCAAATATTTATTGAAGAACTGTTGTCTCCAAATCTTACACCCTAGAAGAGAGTGTTCAATCCTCTTCTAGATTTGGGAAACTTTGGGACATTTTCAGGCATGTGGGTATACCTATAGAGGAAATGAACCTCTAGATTTAAAGGGCTAGCTCCTTGAATGTATCTATGCAAAATAACCTCTATCTAAACCAGTTTGATTAAAGGGAAAAGAGTTAGAAATTGCATAAAGAAAACTTGTTCTAAGAAAGGTGATGTACCAAGATTATCTTCCACATGAATATCATACCCTATTGCACAATACAGCAATTATATAGACTATTTCCAAACTCTAAATATTCTAACATAAGTATTTTAGTACAGAGGCAAGATGTATGAAATGACACAAGGTAAATGAATTGAAAGACAACCTATACATTCCAAGAACAATTATACACACGCAAAAATTCAACACACTTGGATGCACTCTATATGACCTGTTAGACCTAGAATCCTTGTTCACGCATGAAGGACAAAGGACAGAAGGATGAAAACCATCATTTGTTGTCACTATACATCACTTATACACTCAGGCAATTACTTAGAACTTCAAAGAAAAAGACTTGTACTAATGTTTAAAGGCATGATATCATTCTAGTAGGGCTTCATCGTACTCTGTGTGGTCTCCTTTTACACTAGCCTAAGGGTTATATATATAGCAAGGAGGAAGAGAGCAGAGGAGGCCTTTTGGCACCAAGAGAAGGAATCAATTTGTCTCCATCTTTAGTTGCAATCATATTTTCCAGTGATGCTTATTCAGGCCATTTGATTGATCCATGTCACATCCAGTGGTTATGCAACTAGCTTGCTCTCCCAAAGATGCTTTCCCAATGGTTTCACTAGCAGAAATAGATATTTTCAAACTAGGTAATGGCATCAATCAGTTATGCAAATGAGAGTCCATTTGCTATAGATTTATCTTGATGCCTAGCAGCTTCCCACTAGCTCACTAAGGTGTGCAATGGCATGGAGAAGAGTCACTTTCAATCTATTTGGCCTTGTAGAGGCATCGCCTAAAGTCTACATGTATGCCTCCATGGCATTTGTTAGAATCCTTCGAAACTTGTTCCAACTTGACCAAGTCTTTTGTTCCTTTTGATTGGCTATCACAAATGACATGGATCATGGTCTGACCAATGGTGAGATGAACCCTCTGATGGGCTTTAGCAGATGAAGAATGTGAGCCCTTGGATCTGCTTGAGTGATTAAGTGAGGACCATCGATCTGCTTGAGACCCACTATTTTGAATACCAATGGCTATTTTTTGAGGCAAAAATTGACGTCCATGCCACTGTCAACTTAACTAGGACCAATTCCTTTGGGCACTTTCCCCATGGACCCTTTTCTTTTCTCCCTTTGAAATCATCCTTCTATGAACTTTCTAAAACCATCTTACTATGGACTTTCTGGATTACTCAAACATGCCCTTTCTACGAACTCTGCAGGTGTCCCTTTTCTTCAAAACCATCATCTCTCTATGGACTTTGTATGTGTGTTTCCTTCAGACTGCTCAAAAAGGCCCTTCAACAATCCTTCTATGAATTCTACAAGAGTGTCTATACCCTTTAGACTTATTTTGAAGGACACTTTAGCATGAAAATACCCTTTGGGACCTTGGGTTTAGGGCACTTTATCTGAAAGGTGACCCTTCAGAGCTTTTGAAAAGGCCCTTTGGACTTTTCCCAAGTAACCCTTTGAACTTTTCCCAAGCATCCCTTCAGACTTTTAGAAGTGGACCAATTTTTGAGAAAGACCCTTCAAACTTTTGGAAGATGCCTTTCAAAGAATTGAATTGTTCCCTTTGCTCTTTTTTTTAAAGACACTTTTGAAGAAAAATACCCTTTGAACTTTTCCCAAGTGTCCCTTCATAATTTTTGAAATAGACCATTTCCTTTAGGCTTTTGAAAGTTACCATTTCCTTCAGAAAAATGCAATGACCAATTTTCAAGAAAAGACCCTTTAAAAATGTTGAAAGTGTCCCTTCAGATTTTTTATAAAGGACACTTTGAAGAAAAAAGACTCTTCAACAATTTGTAATGTACCCTTCAGAAATATTATTTAGGACAAAATTCTAACACAATTCCTTCGAAAAAGTTACAAAGATTAATTATTTCAGACTTTTTATCTGAAATAAAAAGTTTGAAAGAATTCCTTTAAAAAAGTTGTAAAGGAGAATTCTTTTGAACTTTTTGTTTGAAATAAAAAGTTTGAAAGAATTCCTTTGAAATTTTTATTTCAGACAAAAAGTCTAAAAGAATTCCTTTGAGACTTGAATAAAAAACTCGAAGAAAACATCACCAAAAGAAATAAACAAATGTGAAAAGAGACCAAAATAACACTTGAAAAAAGACTGAACTAAAGGCTTTGAAGGGAAAAAACATTTGACGCTTTTTTGCTATGGGGATAAACAAATAGAATACTGCACTTAGCTAAAATAAAAGATGTAAAACTTGGGAGTGAAAAATAGCTAACAAAAACACTATTGTAACTACAATTTCATCAAGACCAGCTCCAATGTGTCTGATCGGGCATGCCAAAAACTATTATCAATCAGACTCGTACCCTTGTGAAGGTAGTTTTAGGCCTTCATAGTCTGCTAAAACATAGAAATAATCCTAGGCTGTTGGTAACCTAATCAGTAGATTGAATCTCTAGATTATAAGGGCTAGCTCCCTTTAGTGTATCAATTAGGATCTCTACTCTATACTACAAACTGTTGGGGAAGAGGAAATAAATAAACTTGAAGGTAAATCCTATCTAATGATGGTGATACACCTAAATTTTGCTTGATCCACTCAATTTGGGCTCCTAAAACACTGATCAAATTATAAAAAGATTGAAATTTTTAACTCCAAATGACCCCTACACATCAGTATTTCATGAAAATGTTCTATTTGGTGATCAAAGCTTGAGGAAAATGAAGGAATAGGACTAATTCAAGGCAATAACCAGCCACTTATATCCACTATAACTTCAGCTAAGAGATGTTAAATATAGAACATGACCTGCATAATCTAATCAGCTAGTAACTAGGTAAGAATCAAGACTTGATAAGGAATAAAATTATATCACATATGAAAATCAATGACATAAATACACTATAGGAACACTTTGGAGTCTAAAAATTATCCTTTTATTAATCTGAAAAGGTTACACAACATAAATTTTAGTAGAATATGGTCTTGTCGAAAAGAGGATGCAATTAAAGGCTAAAAAGCCAACTTATATAGAAAAAGATACAACAATCAAGAAATTGGCACTAAAAATAGAAGAAGAGGTCAACTCAGTCCAACTTATGTTACTTCAACCTTCAAATAATATCTATATTTGTCTTGTGCTTTACATGAAAGCTCTTTGGTGTTGAAAATGGATGGTGGGCCCAATCTTGAGTCAAAACTCTCAACATGCATGATGTTACACCAATCTCTAACTATATAAATCCTCTTGAGTTGTTGGAACATTTAAAAGCTTTCCTTTGCATGAAATCAGCACCAAAATTGAATTTAGAACTCTGCTTGAACTGCTAAAATGTTGAAAGCCTTCAACAAGATAAATAAGGGCACATGCATGAAAGTCCATATTCATGTAGAAGAGATGAGGTGGACCTAAGTTTGATTAGTCAAACTCTTGCATGGAAATCCATGCCACAATATTCAAATAAATATGCACGTTGATTGATCTTGAAGTTGAGTTGGATCATTGAATGCATTAGATGACTAGGAGATAAGCATGTTTTTAACAACTAGTCAATTGAAGCTTTGACCAATCAACTGTAAATAGCCTTTGCTTGCATGGATGATGATAGGTGCATTTAGATTGAACTCCTTATTATCTCTCTACCTCCCATTCTCATTTCTTCATATTCTGCATGCATTCCTTCCTATGGAATTTGTTTGCATCTTTTCTGTGGACTTTTCTTCTGCATGTATTTGTCTCAGGATTATTCCTTCCTACCCATTTCCTTTAGACTTATTTTCATCAGTATTATGTAATGGTCCTTAGGGATATTTGAAATGGCACTTTCCTTTAGCTTTCATTTGTGGCTTGTTTGTTTCAGGTGTTTTCCTCCAGACAATTCCCTTAGACAAAAAGTATGAAGGAATTCTTGTCCTTTGATCTTTTTATCAAGTAACTTCCTTCGTAAACTTCCTTCAACAAAAAATTCCAAAGGAATTCATTTCTTTCAGCTTGCATTTTTTGTAGGGCACATACCCTTCAACTAATCCAGAACTCAAAATCTTTGGTTGAAAGATAATTTAAGAAATATGAACAACACAATAACAATAATGCTATCTCTAAGAAGAGATGTTTTATTCACTAAATTTGTAGACCCAAACATATGTCTATCTCTAAGAGGAGATGAGTAATTTCCATTTTAAGCTACATCTTCATTTATACATGTTTTGAAGGTGGGAGGAGGATGTGGAAGGTCACCAATCTCAAGGGATATTAAGTGGTTTGACTTCCATGATTTACAACAATACATAATTTGAGGAATTACTATTTTTAAAAACTTACTATTTTTAGATTGCACTACTAAAATCAAAATTTAGGGCACTCACATTAGATTTTTAAGGGTTAAAATCCATTGATTAGATCTCGATGTCATCTCACCACATTCTCCTCATTCTTATCTTTCCAACGGTTCAAATGGCGAGTCAATTGGAGCTATGGTGCAAAAGTTATAGCTCCTAGAAGTTCCATCATCAATTGGGGTGGACCCATCACTTGAATGGTCAATTGAATTATTACCCAGATCATTATTCCCTCCTTGATAATAAATGGTACCCATTGCATCAATATTTGTCATGAAGTGTGGTAGTTGTATTTTGATTTGATTTTTAATACATACTTGGAATGGACTGTGCTTTATGGAACTGTGCAGGGCCTGATTGTTCACCATTTCTATCTGACCATTAGTCTGTGGATGGAAGGCTATGAAATTATTTAGCTTAGTATCTATTTGCTTCTATTGTTGTGTTGTTTACGTAGTCAGGGTTGTAACATCGGCCCTTTTGAATTCTTGTGGCTTGACTACCATGAGAATAAACTTCTTGGCACTAATCATAGAGACAAATGTAGAAGGTGGTACCTCTGGTACCCTGTAGCACTGTGTTCCAAGAGTGAGGTGATCCTTTGAGTTCTTAATTCATAGATGCCATGTCGATCATACATGAATGGATGACTAAAGAGTACATCACAAACATCTAGATTGACCACATCACATAAGACCTAATGTTGGAAAGGTTTTATTGTATATGAGAGAAGACATTGGTGGGTGACATGGAGGTTTCTCCCTGGACTCAACCATATAATACTATATGGCTTTGGGTAAGGCTTCATGGACATATTTAGGCTTTTAAAAACATTAGCATAGATTAAATTCTTTTGACTTCCACTATCAAGAATGAAATGTAGAAGCTTACCTTTCACCCATAGCTTAGAGTGAAACAACCTTTCCTTGTCATCTAGCCTCTCCTCATGGGTCTATGATGAAGCAAAAATGGCTTTAGGCTCAACATCTAAGTTCTCTTCTTTAACCTCTTCAACTACAGGGTCTGTATGAGGTAGAGTAGTAGATGTTGAGGATTGTGATTCAGAAAGCAGGGACTTGATGGCTTGACATTCTTCTTTGGACTGAGCTCCATATTTGTGATAATCACACCACTTCCCTGTCTTTCCTTCCTTTTGCTTCTAGTTTTGGCCTCATGTTTGACCTTCTTTATCACTTTTCCATTTTGAAGGCTGACTCTTCATATTCATTCTTCCATGCTTATGCTTAATCTTCACTACGAACTTGTACACCTCACTGAGGGTTTCCAAATTAAAGAGTTCCATTTCTCCCTATATGCACCATTGTAGTCCACCATGATATTTGAGAACCTTGTGTTTCTCACTTTATTGGATGCCCAATCTTGCAGATAGAGAATGAAAAATATCGATGTAATCTTGAACATATTGTTCCTTACCTTGGTGAAGTTGTTGCCACTCTATATACAAATCATCATGTGCTCCAATGGGGTAGTATTCTTCCTTTACAGCTTCTATGAAATCATCCCAAGCAGGTTCTACCTCAAGGCCAATATCATTTGCATTGAATCTCTTTTTATACAGTTCCCACCAATTTTTAACAGGCAATGATGCTTTCAAAAGAGCAAAAGTGATCTTCTCTTTATCGGTGAATTTATTTATAAAAAAATAAGAAGATAATTGATCTAACCAATTTTTTACTGCATCATCATTGATTTTGCCTTCAAATGTAGGGATATTAAAATTCACCTGAACCTTGAAGGGTATTGGGGCACTGAAAAGATGTGGGGGTGCAGATGAGGAGCCAAAATTTTCCATCAAGATATTTTGGAGAATTTGAGCGAATTATTGTAGCATCTGCACTTGCTATTGTTAGAGAGATTCATTCACCATTTTATTGAAAGGATTAGATGTCTCGGTGTTGTCTACCATTTGAAGTTATTTGGAGTGAATAGGTGGATAGTCTGTTGGTTCTATTTTCTACCCAAGCTTCCCGTAATTTGACCTCGTCCTTGAGATCATACACTCTAAAGACAAACCACTCTGATACCACTGATCCAAAACTCAAAAGCCTTGGTTGAAAGATAATTCAAGAAATATGAACAACACAATAACAATAATGCTATCTTTGAGAAGAGATGTTTTATTCACTAAATTTGTAGACCCAAACATATGCCTATTTTTAAGAAGAGATGTCTAATTTCCATTTCAGGCTACATCTTTATTTATACATGTTTTGAAGGTGGGAGGAGGATGTGGAAGGTCACAAATCTTGAGGGAGATTAAGTGTTTCGACTTCCATGATTTACAACAATACATAATTCGAGGAATTACTATTTTTAGAAACTTACTATTTTTAGACTACACTACTAAAATTGAAATTTGGGGCAGTTCCATTGGGTTTTTTGGGGTCAAAATCCATCAAGTGGAGCTCAATTCCATCTCACTGCATTTTTCTCATTCTTAGCTTTCCAACAATTCAAATGATGAGTCAATTGAAGCTACAGTGCAAAAGTTATGGTTCCCAGAAGTTTCATTCGCAATTGGGGTAGATCTGTCACCTAAATTATTGCCCAAATCATCAACATTGTTGCAATTCACCCTTTGGGTTATTTTAATATGCTCTATCATCTTGTTTATTTCCTTCAAAAAATGTCTGAAACAATTGTTCCTATCTTTGGCCTTAGCAAATTGCCTTTCAAGCTTTTATAAAATGTCCCTCAGATTTTCTGTAAAGTCCTTTTCTGAAGGGCTAATAACCCTTCGGATTTTTTGTTTTGAACTTTCTCGAAGGGCATATACCCTTTGGGATTTTTTTAATTGATCATTTTTTAAAGGGATTCTACCCTTCAAAAAAAATTGAATGGTCTTTTCGAAAGGTAAAGTAACCCTTTAGAAACTTGTAAAGGTCCCTTTCTCAGGCCTTGTCCAAGGCCCTTTTTTGCCTTAGACTTTTCTCTCAAAATTTTTGCAATGGACAATTCCTTCAGATAAATTCTTTGAAGGAAATTTCCCTTCAAAAGCCTTGAAACTATCTTTTTTCAAAGGGTAGATACCCTTCAGATTTTTTGAAATGGTCCTTTACCCTTTGAAAAGAACCCTCAGAGCTATGAAAAAACCCTTTGGATTTTTATAATAGTCCTTTCGATAAGAAAAAGAATTGTTCAAAAAATTTGAAATGCACCACTCAAATTTTCTTGTTTTGTCCACTTACCCTTATGAAAATGTCTTTTCCTAAGGGAAGGAACCCTTCAAAAATCTTGATATGGACCTTGGAACTTTTAGAAAAGACCCTTTTTCTAAAGGGAATGAACCCTTTGGAATATTTGAAATGGACCTTTTCGAAAGGTAAAAGGCATCCCTTCAGTAGGAACCCCAATCATAACTACATTAATTAGTTTTAGAGAAAGGTTGAGGACCCTTGGGAATATAAGAGGAGAAGATCTTACAACAAACAAAGTGAGTGTTGTGGAAGGGTGCAGACTCATTTATCATCAAATGAGTGTGACAACCAAAGGGTGAACAAGTGAAAGGAGCTAATAAGATAAGCATAGAGGATGAGCTATTTAGGATTTTGGGATTTCATAATAATATTTCTTTAAGTCCAAAGCACTTGCGTAGGATCATGATAGAGAAGTGGGGTAGCAAGAAGCAAGAAAAATTGGTGGGTGAGAATAAAATGCATTGGCCAAGTAGAGGAGAGTGATGCTTAATTATAAGGGTCAAGTACATGTGTGAAGAATAAGTGAAAGTATTAGTAGAGAAGGTGTTGAGAAGTGAATACACGCACATAGATTATATGTACAAGAGTGAGAAGTGATACATCTTCCAATGAGAAGTGTTGGGTAGAAGGTATGCAAAGTGGGTAGAGAGTAAGAGATGAAGAGTATGGCAAAACAAATATCCAAAGTAAAGGGTGACTCGAAGTCACAAACCATGGTGATGGTAGAGGATACAACTACTAGATTATATGTGCTATAAAAGTGGACAATGCAGGTGGAAAAAAGAGTTAGGATGAATAATCCCATGAAGAACATGGGAGTAACTATAGAAGCTCCTGAGTGCATAGAATATTGAATTTAAGATGATGCACTAATGTTTTTAGGGAGAGAAGACCCTAAAGGGATGATGAGCTAAGTGTTGGTCCTATAGCATTTTTTGTGATAAGAGGCATTGAAGACTACAAGAAGGTAGAGTTTGTGTGAAGTAAGATTTGTGATGGCACAACAAAGTGTTGGAGAGAACTTCAATAGAAAATAAGATGGAAGGGCAAGTAGAAAGTGAAGTTTTAGGACTAGATGGTCTCAAAATTATTGGACTAGATAGTATGCCCAATTGATGAGCCCAAGTGGTGGAGAGGATTATAAGGTTTGAGGTGTGGGAGTGTAAATAAGAATATTTCCATGAGAGGTGATGAGGAGGAGACTATGTTAGAATTACATTGACTATTCGAAGGAGTGACTAACAGCAAAAGGTTTGAACACAAACCTTGGAGGAATAAATCATCATAAAGGATTGGGACAATGTTTTAGTGATCAAGCACAAGGAAGGAGAGGTCTTAGGTGATTTTTGGCATGAGTAAGTGACTCCCATGAATGAAACATAGATAGAGGAGACCACCATGGATATTACTGAAGAGAAGAGTGTCAATTATGAACTACCTTATGTGCAACTACAATTTGGCAAATCATCAAATGTGGGGTAGTTGATAGAGGCACAAAATATTGATAAAGCACTAAAAGAGGAAGAGATGGTACTTGAGAAGGAAAGACTTGTGCAAGATTAATATACAAGAAACAATGAAGCAAATGAAGCATGTCATGTAAAAGGCATGGAGGTGAAGAAATAAGTGCAAGAGTGGAGTTCCATAAGGCACTAGATTGAGGCCTCAAAGGTGAAGGGTGAAGAGAAAGTCAACCCATAAATGGGCCAAGGAATAGAGGACCTTGGAGTAACACACCAAGAAGTAGGAGTGTGCGAAGAATATGGGTAAGGTGAGAGGATGAAGGACAACATTGGAAGAGACTAGCTAAAGAGAGTATAAACAAATTTTACCTTAGAGGAAGGAAACACATTAGGAGAGAGGAACAAAATGCAAGAAGAGGAAGAGACATCAGCCCTAGAGACAAAGCTAATAAACATACTTGAAGGAGTGTGAGGTGATGGAACCACTGACCTAAGTGTTATGGAAGTGGGATGAGATTTACCTCAAATTTTTGATGAGAGTGAAATATTCATTATGCATGGTATGAAGGAGTTGATGGAAGGGAGAGTAGATAAATATCAACCTGTAGCTAATGATGAAGGTATAATTTTGATTATGTATGGCATTAAGAAGAAGAAATAAGAAAAAGAGATGGGGGATGAAGGTAGTAGGAATACCACATAGGAATACCTGGTTAGAGGCACAAAGGAAATGGAGGTAGTTCAAAAATTCATTATGAAGAAGTGTCTTATTATAGACACATTGGTGGAAGAAGTGCAAATATATATACTTGATAATAAGGAAGAGGACGTGAAGAGGAAGAAGGGAGTGCACGTAGAGGAGGGATAGATGGAAGCACACCAGAAGGGTGTCAAGCAAAACCCATGGAGGAAGCAGACAAAAATAGGTGGGTACAAACCCACATGATATATAAGTGGGTATATACCCATGAGAGTGGAGAAATTAAAAATCCAAATAAAGCTGCATAGAGGATCCTTAAAAGGCACATGCATGAGTAAAAGTGAAATAAGCACTAGGAGGAGGTGTACAACCAAAGGTGGGCATAGACCCATGAGAAGGGAAGAAGAAGAAGGAAGAGGTAGAGAAAGAAATATGAAAGGAATACGAGGGAAATAGGTTGTGTGATGGGCACTAGAGGAATAAGTGTTAAGAACACTTAAAGGAGATGGACAGGTAGATGTGGACAAATATCCACCAAAGGAAAAAAGAGAGTGAAGAAGAGGAGAAGGAAGAGAAGAGGTATCGAAGCTAGGTAGAGGAAGATGAACTATGACCCAAGGAAGGTCTAGAAGAGAAAGAAGCATAGAACAAGCTATAAGCAACATAATAGGTGTTGGGGAACATTGTGGTCTAGATAGTAGACCAAATGGGTGTTTTTCCACTCTAAACCTATTTGTAAGCAAGAGCCTACATTTTAATTACTTGGGGAGTTTGATGCAAGAGCGCCCTAGGTGAACCTGCAATCTTATATGGCCTAATTTTTGGAATGCATGGATGAAGAAGATTTAGGCATTGAAGGATGACATAGAAGGGTTTGTTGATGAAACATGTGGTGAAACCTGTTAGATAAGCACACAATATGACAAGTTAAAAATCATTCACAGATGATGCATAACTTAAAGCTAGTTATAGGAGTCTTATGGTGTCAGACATGAAAACAACTCAAAGAAGGAAGATACCTATTGTGGAAGAGTGTAGAAGTTATGGAGTGTGTGAGGGGAACCTTACATAAAATATGAAGAGAAGGCAATAAAGGATGGAGATGATAATAGTTGGAGACTTAGTGAAGAAGCTCATAGAAAGAAATTGCACCAAGGAATAAGAGCAAGGTGTAGAAGTATATATTTACATGGTGACATGCAAGAGACCTAAAGACTTGTTATGTTATAAAAGGGCACACACCAAGGAACCCCATGAGCATCAAGTGTTATACACGAAATTAAGTGTGCAAAATTAGAAATGTACACAGAGCAGGGCATAAAACAACACATAGTAGTTAAAATTTTGATTGAATCCCACAAGTTAAGCCATGTGGAGATTATGACCTACCAAAAAGGTCCAACAAATGTGACATAAAGTCAAATAAGAGATAAGGTAAGAGAAATCCATATGTGTAACATTTGGCTAAGATTTATTACCCAACCTACAAATTTAAATACCCATAGGCAGGAAAATAGGTTGGGGCATTAATGAGCTTTATTGTGTCATTGAGGTTATAAATAGAGGCATCGATCTAGAATTAAGGGAGATCATGGCCAATAGATGGAAAATTCTACCAGATTATAGATAGATAGATTGAGAGTAGAAGAAGGCCCATAACCCCAATTGAGTGAAGGGAGATTTGAATGACTCTATTATTGTAGATCGAAGCTAGCATGTGGTAGCTCGATCCAAGCATACTTGTAGAGCATGTTGAGTATAGAGAGAGAGTGTGAGATCTAAGACTAATGATTGAATAGAGTCAAGATATCTATTATATAAGTTGAAAAGCTAATAATATCATGTAATCATATTGAGTTAATGAAAATAGATTCGTTAATCTATTGTGTTGAGTTTTTGGCTACATGGTGAAGCATCCCTTCATTGGGAACCCCCATCGTGATAGCATTAACTGACATTAATTTGATCATTGATTAACCTAATTTCTTATTATTTTAATTAGGGACATAATTTGGAACAATTTGAGCCATTTGAACCTAATTGAGAATGTACAATGTGATTTTGAGCTCAATTGCCCATAATTCACCAATGATTAAATAATTAGTTGATTAGTTCAATTAGGGACTCAATTTGGACCTATTTGAGCCCCATGAACTTAATTTTTAATGTATGATGTCATTAAGGACTCAATTAACCCCAATTTCATCACTAATTAAGCATGGTAATTGATTATTTCAATCAGGATGCAATTTGGGTGAACTTAAGCTTTTTAAACTAATGATATCTATACGATGTGATTTAGGGCTAAATTGGTCCCAATTTTATCATTGATTAAACCAATTACTTGATTTATTTAATTAGGAATACAATTTCAGTCAATATTTGCCCCATGAATTTAATTGTTACTGTCATTTGGGTAGTAATTGGCCCCATTTTCATCATTTATTGAACCAATTACTCAATTGATTCAATTAGGGGCCTAATTTGAGCTAAATTTATCCGTGTGAACATAATAACAACTATATGATTCAATTTGGGGCTTAATTAGTCCTAGTTTAACCATATATTAATTCAATAATGAAATCAGTGATGAAAATGGAGTTAATTGAGCCTCAAACACATTGCATAGTCCCAATTAGGTTCATGTGGCTCAAATTTACCCAAATTTCATCTTTGATTGAACCAATCGAGTAATTAATTCAATAAGTGACAAAATTAGGGCCAATTGAGAACCAAATAAAATCACATAGTCACAATTAGGTTCACACAAGTCAAATTGGCCCAAATTATGTCCTTGATTGCACCAATCAAGTAAATGATTCAATCAGTGATGAAATGGGGCCAACTGAACCCTAAATGACATCGTATAGTCCCAATTAAGTTCATAGGGATCAAATAGTTCCAAATTGCATCCCTTATTAAACTAATCAACTAACTAGTTTAATAATAGATGAAATTGGTGCCAATTAAGCCCCAAAAATTGTCACATAGTTCTAATTAGGTTCATGGGGTTGAAATTGGCCCAAATTATGATGTTGATTAAACCAAAAAGGTAATAAGTTCAATTAGAAATGAAGTAGAGGCTAGTTGAGCCACAAATCATATTGTATAGTATCAATTAGGTTCAAATTGACCCAAATCATGTTTTTTTAAAAACTTATTGAGTAAATGGTTTAATCAATGATAAATTTTGGGCCAATTGAGACCCAAATCACATAGTATAGTTTAAATTATGTTCACATGATTAGTTAAGCCCAAATTACATATTTTATTGAACCAATCAAGTAATTAGTTCAATTAGTGATGAAATTAGGGCTAATTGAGCCATAAATGATCACATATAGTCGTAATTAGGTTCATGGGTCTCAAATTGTCATAAATTATACACATGATTGAACCAATCGAGCAACTAATTCAATCAGTGATGAGATTGGAGCAAATTGATCCTCAAGCGATATCGTATAGTCACAATTAATTTTATGGGGCTACAATTAACCCAAATTATGTCTTTGATTGATTGAATTGAATAATTGATTCAGTTGATAATGAAATTGAGTCCAATTGAGCCCTAAACTACATCATATAGTCGTAATTAAATTCACTTGGCTCAATTTGGTCTTAATTATGTCTCTAATTGAACCAAATGAGTAATTACTTAAATCTGTGATGAAATTGGGGCCAATCAAGACCCAAAATGATAATGTGTAAACATAATTGGGTTTGTAGGCATCCTATAAAAAAGTAGTAGATAAGAACATAGTGGTAAAAATGTAGTATGATAAAACATCATGAGGATAAAACGTAGTGAGGAAAAAATGTAGTGGTATTGGTAATGTCATGAAGACAACACAACTTTCAACTAAAGGTCCAAACTCATGAAATCACATTTTTCTTTTTTATTTTACTTGTAAATTTGGTGTATTACTTTTCCACCATGAAAGGTTAACTACTATCACCAAAATAAACTAGACAACAAATAAACAATGTGATAATCACTAAAATGTCCCAATTATGCTCTTCAAATTTTTTTTGTGACATTACCAATACTGTTACATTTTAACTCATTATGTTTTATCATCATGACATTTTTGTCATACTACATTTTTACCGTTACGTTTTTGTCTACTACATTATCACATAAAGCTAGTTTGTAGGGCTAAAATTGGTTCAAATTGCATATTTAATTGAATTGATTGAGTAATCAATTCAATAAGTGATGAAAAAGGTGCCAATTAAATCCCAAATCATAACATATAGTTGTAATTAGGTTCATGAGGCTCAAATTGGCCCAAATTGCATCCTTGATTGAACCAATTGAGTAATTGGTTCAGTCAATAATGAAATTAGGACCAATTGAGCCCCAAGTCATATCACATATTCTCAATAAGGTTCATGTAGCTCAAATTGGCTTAATTACATCTATAAATGAACTAATTGAGTAATTGAGGCCAATTGAGCCCCAAATCACATTTTATAGTCACAGTTGGATTCCTAGGGCTCAAATTATCCCAAATTATGTGATTGATTGAACCAATCGGGTAATTAGTTTAAAAAGTGATGAAATTGGGGCCAAATGAGCCTCAAATCACATCATATAGTCATAATTAGGTTGACAGGGATAAATTAACCTAAATTATGTCTTTGATTGAACCAATTGAGTGATTTGTTTAATTAATGATAAAATTGGAACCAATTAATCCCCAAATCACACCTTATAGTTATAATTACATTTGTGGGATCAAATTGGCCCAAACTGCATCCCTAATTGAACCAATTGCATAATTGGTTCAATTAATGATAAATTTTGGGAATAACTCAGCCCCAATCCACATTGTATAGCCACAATTAGGTTCATATGGATGCAATTGACCCAAATTACATCTATGATTCAACCAATCAAGTAATTAGTTCAATCATCAACTCAATTGCAACTACATGATACTTAAATCATGTTGTATAGTTGCATTCAAGTTCATAGGGAAACTTATGAGTCAATATCCTCGAGCAACTTTGATTATCTATGAGAGATACAAGGTTTATAAAATTTAATTTTGACACACTTATAACTACTACAAATGTAAAAAAACAATTTAAAAGGCCCTAAAACTTACAAAACAACTATATGTTTGCCCAAAATGGACACTAGTTATAAACATTACACCCTAAAAGCCTTAGTTTCAATATTAGAATCATGAAAATGACTAAGTACCAAACATATTGGATTTTGAAAAACTATATTCTAAATGGTAAATCTTGGAGGTGTGAGACCAATTCCAAAATATATAGAGTGGCCATAATTTATCATGTTTACTAAAATAAATTTAAAGTATATGAATATATTATATTCTTATATTTAATATTTATTTTAGTAACTACACACCATGCCATTTACATCTTCAACTTGCATAACTTAAAAACCTTTAAACTTCTATATAAAAGAAAGTTTTAATGTGTAAGCATTTTAGTATGTGTGCATTTCAACACGTACACATTTTAGCTCATATGTGGTTTAGGTTTGAAAATATGAACCTAAAAACTTGGACCAATAACGCAACCAAATTCATGTTTTAGATTTAAATTGACAAAATCCAACTTAGGCCATGATAAACACTGTGATATTCTTTGAGAGATTTTATGAAAACATGATTATAACATCAAACACACTCAAATGTGTGTGTGTGTGTGTGTGTGTGTGTGTGTGTGTGTGTGTGTGAGAGAGAGAGAGAGAGAGAGAGAGAGAGAGAGAGAGAGAGAGATTATTTAAGGTTTTCATCTTTACTGATTTCTAAACATGTCTTTATATGTTGTTATATGCCACAACTATACATGTCTCTTTATTTATGTATCTTTCATTTCAATTATACAAATTTAAAAAAAAACTGAGTTGAAAATTAGTCCTAATTCTATATACATTAAAAATATATATATATATATATGATTTTTTTCAATAGTTAGGTGGGGGCACATAGAAAAGTATCCATTATTTACCATTTTTAGGGTTTATTTACTTGTAAAATTATTAAGAATAAATATATTCATTATATAATACATACATACATATATATACATACATATATATATACATACATATATATATACATATACATATACATACATATATACATATACACACATACACTCACACACACACATGTTGAAAACTTTAAAAAAAAAATAGAATTAGGTGAGGGCACATAGACAACTATCCATTATTTACCATTTTTAGGGTTTATTTACTTGTAAAATTATTAAAAATAAATATATTCATTATATATATATATATATATACACATACATACATATACATATATATATATATATATATATATATATATATATATATATATATATATATTTACATATATATATGTATGTATGTATATATATATATGTATGTATGTATATACATACATACATATATATATATATATATATATATATATATATATATATGTATATATACATATATATATATATAGATATGTATATATACATATGTATATATATATATATATATATATATATATATATATATATATATATGTATATATATATACATATATGTATATACATATACATATATATATATATATATATACATACATATATATATACATATGTATATATACATATATATATATATGTATATATATATATATATATACATATATATATGTATATATACATACATACATATACACACACACACACACACACACACACACACACACATGTTGAAAACTAAATGTTCATATCTAACTTTACACCAAAAGTTTTAAAAATATATTAAATGACACTAGAAAAAAGCAGGGGTGCACGATTGACTATCTACTATGTTTTTATAAAAAGTAGGGGCATCTCTTCGAATTTAAACTATTTAACCTACTTATACTTCTCCATTTAAAAAAAATAGCTGTTTAAAAACTACATACAAAATGATATAGTTCATATTATTATAGCATTTTCAAATTTTGAGTGGAGGCATCTCAAATAATTCATACAAGTTTAGGTTTCTAGTTTCTAGGGAAAAAAAATCAATATAAACCCCCTTTTGGACCCACAGTTCCAAGAACTTACAAGGGTACAATTATTAGAGCATTTATCATTGTCTAAGATAACATTCTATTATGGAGAATTTTAGGTGCACAAGCTAAGGATTATATATGTTATGAAATTTATATTTTATAGATTTCCATTTATTGAAATACTTTTTATCTTTGTGGGGCTTGACAAGTAGATGATTAATTAATTCACACTGGTCACTAACCCTAATGGAGGTCCCCAAAACTTTCTTTATCCATTTTTCAATATCATAAGAAACACTATGCAAAATTAGGGCAAGGAACAAGAGTAGAACTAGGTGAGAAAAAACCCAAACGCCAAATTTTAACTAGTAATCATATGCTAGGAACACCATGACTATCTTGACACAATTATAGATCTAGTTCATATTTCAAGGCAAGATCTCTAATAGATTTGATGGTGCATTCCCAAATCCACATTTAAGAAATAATATTTCTACAACACATTATTCAAAGCATACCCTCGTTATCCCTATATATATATATATATATATATATATATATATATATATATATATATTTTTTAAATCAATTTTGAATTTAAGTAAGCATTGTTACCTACACTTCAATATATTTAACATGATTAATAATGTTTATTTAAAATTAATTCATTTATTATACTACAATTAATACTAAAAGGTAATGTGTTATTGTTTTTAAAGTTGTCTAAGTAAACTTTCCATATTAATGTAACTTTTTAAAGTATATTTTTGGTCTTTAAATAAAAGTTAAAATGAGTTAAAATTATAATTACATGTTTGTCCATATACATAGTGAAACCTAAAGTTAAAATAAATTAGAGAATGCAATCCACTCTTTAAGCATTATGAATAGTGTGAGTAGTAATGGAATTACTATCAGAGAAGCATGAAGTTCTATAAGCACCTTAAGCTTAAGGTTTGAGATTTTGCACATGTTTTCCACAAAACAACATCTGACATGTTTGAATCTTGTTGGAGCTTATTGTAGCTACATCATTCTCCCACTCTGATCTTGCTTCATCCACCCAGTCGGCTTGTAATGTGGACATGGTGCACAACATTGCCTTCATGGACTCATCCTTCCTAGATAGTGCATCGACCATGACATTCTCATTTCCTTTTTTGTATAAATATCAAAGTCATATCATGACATCTTAGTGACCAATTTTCATTGTTCTTTTAATGTCAACCTCTATTCTAAGAATTATTTGAGACGATTACAATATATCACCACTTTAAAGTGTCTTCCCATCAAATATGGTCAATATTGTTTTATTGCATGAAGGATGGCCATCATTTCCTTCTCACAAATAGGTTTTAACAAATTATTACCTTTGGGTTGTCACCTCTAAAATGCAATGGGTCATTCTTATTGCATGAGTATGGATCCCTTGCCATAACCCAAAGCATTACATTCCACAATGAATGTTTTGGAGAACTATGGAGTAGCTACAACTAGGGTGGTGCCCATGGACCCCTTTATCTTTTCAAATGCTTGGGTGGCTACCTCATTCTAATGGAAGGAGTCCTTCAATAAGGTTGTGATTGGTGTTACTAATCTTCAATAATTTTATACAAAATAATAATAATAATAATAATAATAACATGAAAGCCCCAATAATGCTTAGAGGATTTTCAGGGTTTTAGACACTTTCCATTCTACCATAGCCTTGATATTGTGAGGATCCACCTCGACATATTTGTGTGAGACATTATGGCTCAAATATTCAACCTTCATAACTCTAAAAGTAAATTTAGAAGGCCTGACATAAAACTAATGTTATTAAATAATATCCAAAACTTGATTCACATGATGCACATGTTGTTTCCATATTTAGATGTATATTAAAATGTCAAGAAAGAAAATGAAGAAAAAATTCCATAGAAATGGCCAAAAAACAAAGTTCATCAAACTCTATAATGTAGAAGGTGCATTAGTGAGGCTGAAAGGCATAACCAAAAATCCATTATGGCCCTCGTGGGTTCTGAAATCTATCTTATGAATATCATTATCTCTGATTATAATCTATGGTACCCAGAACGAAGATTGAGTTTTGTAAAATAAACAACACCATGTAATTCATCTAGCAAAAACATTAATTACAAGAATATGGAACTTATTTTTTATGGTGTACTTATTGAGTTCTATGTAGTTAAGACACATGAACATAGTCCCATTCTTCATGCACACCATCACCATTAGAGAAGAATAAGGGCTTTAACTATAAAGGATATTACCTACTTCTAGAATCTCTTATACATCATCTCAATCTCACTATTTTGGATATATGGGCACCTGTAAGACCTGATGTTGGGTGGTTGGCACCCTAACACTAGTTGAATAACATGATTATGATCCCTTTTAGGAAGAATTACTTTCAATATATATATTAAAGCTATTGAATGCTCTTCTATAGTATCCTATAGATTTGGTAGTGTAGACTACTTTGGTTGTCGTGTTTGTATAGAAAATAATTGAGCCACAAACCCATTTGATCCTTTTTTTAGAATATTTTACATTTAATTTTAAGGGGAGTTACATGTAACCATTGTTGTTCACATTTATTTACCTTTGAATGGAAACACATGAAACCTCTTGAAAATTAATCTCAATTGTTCCTAATGTGGTTAACCATTGGACTCCTAAAACAATATTTGTTCCACCCATAGGAATGGAAAACATAGAGTTATCTGGTTCTCCCATGGAGAGTTTAATACCATGACATTTTCAATAACAATTGTCTATGCCACCATCTACAATCATGAATTGAAACTCTAGATATGGATAGACTAAATAGTTCAAGCATACAACCAAATTATTGTTGATGAAGTTGTGAGTATTTTTCATTCAATTAATACTATCACCGTTTGTTTTTTTCATAAAACCCAATACCTTGATGGTTTGTGGAGTCCTATTACCTGAGAGTGCATGGCAATAAATAGTGAGTTGGTTTAATTTGGATTCTTCCCCTAGTTCATTATCATCCTCCCACGTTATTTATTCATCCTCTTCTTCTTCATTTTCACCTTCATTGTAGAATGATTTATTTTCCACACACTTATGTCCTTGATTGTACTTTCTATCATATCTAAAACATAACCCTTTTTCTCTCCCTTTTTCAATTTTCTGAGAAGTTAGTTTGGTAGGTTGAGGGAATGATTATTATGGAGTGCTCATATCTCTTATACTAGTGAATGGCTACCTTTTGGTGACTAATACCCTTTCCTCTTATCTATGTGCCGTAGAAATAGCATTACATACTATCGGTAGAAATTTTGTTTACTTTGGTTTTATGACTCACCCAACGGGAAGCGACACAAATTTACCAATAATGGGAGAAATCACCGTTGAAATGGTGATTTTCCTTTGCATTTGAGAAGGGTAGTTCCCTTGTAGGATATGTTTACTTTTGGGGGTTTTGTGTACTTTTAACCATAAATCATAAAAAATAAACAAATTTGGGAAATGATGGAAGCTAAAAATGGATGGAGAAAGGAGGTGGATGGAGGTGAAAGAAAGAAACTCATGACAAAAGAAATGCATAGAACCACTGAAATAACTTAGACTTAAATGAAAGAGTTGTAAATTCTTCCTCTCACACAAAAATAGACATAGGATAATGGATGTAATGGGAATGAAAGGCTTACCTTAAACCATAAAGTCTTCTAAAAACTCAGATTAGGTACACTTAGTACAAAGCCCATACAGATGGTTTGCAACACAAATTTTAGAAACACCGTAAATTTCACACTACCAAAAAAAGTGTATAAATTTAATGGATTCTCTATCTATGAATAAACATATAGAATTCATAAACAAAGAACATCAAAACCCACAAATCTCAATAGTGATCTCACTCGCTTTCTTGCATTCCATTGCTCAAATCTAAAAAATTACATAGCCCACACAAAATTACCAACTCTTCCCCAAGAGCTTGAAATAAAGAAGATCCCAAAATAATCACATGTATTTTCTCTTTTGTATAATACCTTTTCCCATGAGGGAAGTTGAAAATTCATATTTTTTATTAATTCAACCTATAGCTAGAATTTTCCAGTGATTGATTCTATTATTTTGGGCATTTCACAACATTGTATGTAGTTTTCATTTTGCATTTACAATATAAAATTAATTATAAAAATATTTAATTTATTAAATGAACATAAATACAAAGCCACCCTTGATTATTTTCCTTAGCATGACATTATTTTATGACCTTGATTAGAATTAATTCTAAAAGAACTAAAATATAATTAAATCAGTTATCTTACAAGCCACCACATCAACTTTACAAAAATTTCGTGTAGGCCTGTCAGTGGAGTTGCCTTGTCCATTGGGCTATGGATTCATGTAGATAATCACATAAATTAAGATAATAAATAAAAAGGACTAAAAAATGAATCAAATGGGTAGCAAAATTTGTATGGCTAACTATCACAACAACAGTTGTCTTTAACTGCAGGACTGCATTCCCTAGCGAAATGCAAGAGAACTCCATAAATCACTAGTAACCTTGCCTCATCTAACTTGCAAATATGAAGCACACTCACATATCCTAATTTAGCCAACTAAAAACCAATTCACCCATCCCAATCATATGGTAATGAACATATGTTTTCAAGACATATCATGCATGTTGAAACTCTATATAACATATGCTCTCATGTCTTGATCCATCCAACTAGCAACTAGTTTGCTTATTCCAATCGTACATGAATGAACACATGTTATCGAGCCAAATATTTGCCTTGAAAATTAGGTGTGTTTGGTCTGCTTGCTTGAAAAAGTGTGACAAAATATTATCTTATTTATTTTGAATTTTGAAAGCCAAGTACTATTAACCATGCGATCACTTACTAAAATGACCTTTTGATGTTGCAAATAGGAGCCAAAATGGACTTTAAATGTTTGAGATACCATCAAAACAATGCATAAAATCAATTTGAAAGTATGTGTCAAAAATCTTGGCATTTTGAGAAGTTTGAAAGGGTATACAAAGATAAATTTACTAGGTCTTTTCGAATACGATCTAAAATAACTTTTACTTTAGAGCCTCTTCAAGATGACCAACATTGCTAATAAGGTCAACCATGTATGCACAATTGCTCTCGACTCTCTATATTTATTTCTCTCGGACATGCAATTTGATACTAACTTTATGTGTTAGGCTTAGACTCACATGTCATTCTTCATTTGTTTGAACACCCATGTATACATCAATAATAATTTCCATGCATATGTTTGACTAATTGTGTTCATCATTATTTCCCTGTATTGATATACTTAACCTTCTTCACCAAATTACATAATCTACAGGATAAGGATTGCTACATGAGTTGTTAACGTAGTTTAAAAATGATTTCAAAATAGTGGAACACACAAATTGTTTGAAAAAATGACTCAATGAAATGCATTCATTTGGATGCACACAAAATGTTTGAAAAAATGCATCGAATAACGTTGGCACACAACTTTGCTTCTTCTGAATTATTTTAACAATTACCTCAAATAACTACAAACTATTTGATAAAACATCTCAAGTAATTGCAAATTGTCTGACAAAATGTCTCAAGGAATGTTAGTGCCATCAACCGTACACCTTAATTTCTTGGAAAAATACATCACTTGCTTATAAAAGATCTGTTGATTCATTTTCACAAAAGGAGTTGACATTCATTAAATTTATAAATGTAGCTGATTTTGACAAGATGCACTCTTTAGATGAAGCTAAATTTGATTGACACTACAAATTTCATCCTTGTTCTGCAACCTGAATTTATTTTTACACTGAAAAGCTTCTTTGAAACATTCCACATATTAGTATGAATGTGTGGCAACAAACCTTAGGTAGGTGTTAATTTTCATAGTATTGACTTAAACAAATAAAATTTGACAATCTTCTATGCTTCAAATTCTTTGATCTTCTCAACCTTATCTACCTTATTTTATTTTAAATCAATTGTATTTTCTTCATGCTGCACATTTATATTAAACACAACTTCAATTGATTCTTAGTATTTTCTTAATAAAGAATTTTTTTTCCTTTGCCAATGTGTAGATCTACATCTTCCTTTAAATTGATCGTTTCTTTCTCAAATTTCTCTTTTTCAAAGTGTTAACCATATTTTTTTGTGGGCACTACCATTAATAGCAAAAAAAATTATCCTCTCTAAGGCATTGTTTATTGCAATTACACCAACTATCTCATTGAGGAGTCCATCTTGATGATCATGCACATCACTCTCTATACATTATAGTTCCTTACATTGAGTTGTCTCATTCTAGGATTGCTATTTGATGGGACATAAATTTTCCTTTAAATTTGCTAATTCTCCATGTTAGCCTTTTTCATCATAATGGCTAACAACTTCCTTGTAATCCAAACTTTCAAATTCCCTTGAATTAATTGTCCCATTTTTGGCTTTGTTCACCTTTATGAGGTACATCTATTTTTTAATCTTCTAACTCCATCGATTTAGTCCTCTCTCTGTACCACTCAATAGGAAGAACCACATTTGGGTCCTACATTCCAAATTATTGACCAAATTTGCATTTCTTTTGCGAAGTGAACTTCACATTTACCAGAGGTGGCCCTTGTTCTTCCATAGAAACTCTTGGAATCATTTGGTATGGTATGTACAAGGACATCATCATAGCTGCTGGAGACTGAAACTTTTGAGCACCACTCAAAGACCTTGATAGAGGAAAGTGACCAAAAGTAGCACACTAGAAGACTTATTACCATACACAATAATGCTATAAATTTTTTTTAGTGGATATAAAATAGAAAGCCCCAAATATAAGGAACATGTTCTACAGGGGTCTCAATTAGACACCATCTCTTCATTGTTTTGGGGATTCAAGCAAATTGAAGGCCTAATTCATCCTCTTTTACTTCAAGACTTTCCTTATATTATGATTGAAAGGAGATGGAATTGATGAAATATAACTCATCAATACAGGTTTTTTTATCATTCATCAATTTCATACTCAAGCATCCAATTTCAAGCCACTTTCCCATTGAGTTCCACAACATAATGTTTGTTGGCAAGAACATAACCAAAAAAACACCATGCCACTCAACTATGAATTGTGTAGAATACATGCACACTAAATTACATCTCCAAAGCAAGTATGTAAATGATATTCTTTCCACCATTTCACCAAAATAATAGATTCTTTGGTAAAGAGCACAACCATCCAAACATTTGGCAAACTTGAGAGACAAACATGGGGAGAAGGGGAAAATACCACAATGCACAAGTTGTGTTTATTGAACACATGCACACACAATATAAAAATGAAAGGGAAACACAAGCCAAATTTTTGACAAAAAGAAAACTATTTAGAAAGAAAAAAGTGAGATAACATGACTAAACATGACCATTTACAGGTTGGGAAAATATGAGCCCATACTAGAAATTTTTTTAAAAACTGAGGACAACTTTTGCAAAAACATGAGTAAAAACAATAACATGTTTCTGATTGCATCTCGGTGTGGGTACTAAAATCTGATTATATATAACATTTTAGTGTTAGGTTGTGGAGCTAAAAGCTTCACTGATGCAGACATGGAGGAGGTTGCAGGAGAGTTGCAGAAGTGTCACGGAGACTGACGTTTGGTCTGGCCAACCGACGTCGGCAGTATTGGACAGGAAGGCAACCGACGTCGGTCATAGATCGGCCGGTGTCGGCGACCCCCAGGTGGACAGGGACCGACGTTGGTCGCCTGTGTGGTTCGACTGCGAGCTAATTACGGGCAGTTAGCTAACGAACCAAGTGTTTGCATGAAGAGAGCTATTTTTAGACTGAGAGCTGCTGATCTAATTATTGTAATTAGATGTCTAATCATTGTTTGGATGAGATCTATATAATAGACTCATGGTTTATTGAAAAGGCGTTCTAGTTTGAGTTGAGCAAAGTTTGTTCCTTCTGTGTGTGAGGTGAGCAAGGGTGTTCCTCCTAGTTCCACAGTACCAGGTGCAGGTGCTGGTTTTGGAGAGTCAGTAGGATTCTTCAGGTGTGTAGGATCTTGGTCACAGTTGCATGGCCTATATAGGAGATCTACATGGTAAGTAAGATCGTTGATCTGCAGGTGTATGTGTGTGCAAGGTCAAGGTTCACAGGTGAGCAGAACCGTGTTTGATTTGCAGGTGTGCAGGATCATATAGACAGCAACACAACAGGAAGCAGTATCAGGCAGGATCTACTTGGAGTACAGGTGTGTACTCGGATAGAGCAGAGAGGAAGGCAAGGGAGTTCCTTCCATAAGTATGGTCTGTTGAAGTGCAGGTTATTGCAGGTTCATGGGAGATCTACTTGAAGTACCTTGAGTACTTGTGGAGCACGTGGAGTGCTTGTGGAGTGTGTGTAGCACTTGTGGTGTGCGTGGAGCACAGGAGGTGAACACCAACTCTGTATTTTGAGTTGGGTGTTGGGACCTGAGAGGGAGAGCTTTGGGGAGGAGAATTACTGTTCACTTGAGGTGTGGGAAACCTCTGTAAGGTGGTGGAGAAGAAGTGGCATCTTCTTTATTGTATTCTTTTCTGTATAAAGTGTTAATACAAGTTGTGTATTGTCTCTCATATCATGTGTTATTCTGAATTCTAGTTACTTGGTGAATCTGGTTAATTTCCGCATATTAAGTTGCTTGGTTTGGTAATCAAATTCTGTGCTTCCGGTTTATATCTCCCAACAAGTGGTATCAGAGCAAGGTTGTTGGCTCATAGCTTGATACCACCAACAAGTGGTATCAGAGCTAAGGTTGCAGGAAGCAGGTTTTGTGTTTGGTTACAGGGCACTCTCAGGGGTTTCTAATCGAGTGGGAGTAGAGCAATGGCAGATGAAAGTAAGCTAAGAATGGAAGAGTTGAAAAGCACAGATGGTTACTCACGGTCCTATGGAAAGAAAGAGCAGGTAAAAGATTATTGTTGGTTGGTAGCAGATCAGCATGAAGGAACTGAAGAAGCAGATGTTGCAGGTGTTATTGCACAGGATGTTCTTGGAGGTTTCTTGGATAAAGTTGAATCTTGGATAAAAGATTTGGTTGCCTCTTTCCATGCAGTTCCAGGTAGAGGAGCTGGTGAGCCTTGCCAAAGAATTGGCAAAGGGGAAGTGAAGCTGAAATTGCAGGCGGCCAACACACAGGTGTTGATGAAGGTCATGCAGGTCCCAGGTTTGGAGATATGGCTAATTTCTTCAGAAAGATTGGGTGATGAGAGATGCACAAGAACTCTCACAGCGGATGCACTTGAATTAGCTGGTGGTAAGAAAACAGGTACCCTTTATCTACTTATTTATATTACTAATTCTTCTTTTGTTGCGGAGATGTGGCTTCGTAGGCTTGGTCACATGAGCAGGAAGGAGATGCATGTTCTTAAGCGGAAGACATATATATTTGACAGGCTTAAGAACTGGAAAGCCTTGTTGTTTATGGAGGAGATGGCAGACAGAACCCAGTGGATGTGGCTGGATACTTTTGAGCAGGGCAGTTTGGACATGGGTTTTGATTCAAAGAAGCTCGCGGATAAAAAGTCATCACTCACAGGCGAACACAGGTACCGATGTCGGTCAGGAGGAATCGGCGTCGAATAGACAGGTGCCGATGTCGGTCATGTGTAGACCGAAGCCGGCAATGTCAGGCAGAGTAAGACCGACGTTAGTCATGGGACCGACGTCGGCAGTAGATAAGACTGATGTCGGTCAGAGGACCGACGTCGGTAGAAGGGACACCGCAGGGACGGTAGTCAGGGACAGACGCATGGAACCGACGTCGGTCGGATGCAGACTGTGGGGTGGCCGAGGTCGGTCACTGTAACGGATTTTGGGTGGACAGCACGCTGTCATGGAGTCTCAAACACCCATACGGAGGACTGAAGACGTAAGTAGGCCCTCAAATTCGTTGTTCCTCTTCTTTATACATGTTTCTGATTGTAGAGCAGGAAGGATCCAGGAAACAGGTGTGAGCTTGGCATGGATGAGGATGTGATTCTTTGGAGGAGAACCAGACAGGTGTGTTTTGGTAGGGTTGCCAGCAGGTATGAAAGCACAGAGACGAATGGATACCTTAGTAGAAGAATAGAGAGAACGGATACGTGAGACGGAAGATCAGGTATATGGTCTTGTGGAGCTGCAGGACAGTGGTACAGGTTTTGACAGGTGGAGGATGAAGCATGGCTTAAGTCAATGTCAGGTAACTACTGTGGTTTGCCTTACCAGGAGGATGATGAGTCATGACATCATTCTATTGCTGTATGTGGATGGTATGTTTTGCTAGCAAGATTGTACATACAGGGTTTTGCTGAGCTAAGGGTAAGATTAGTTCAGTGGCATGTCAGGAAGAGTTTGGAGCAGCGAAATTCTTTGACATGGGAGACATGGAGATCACAGGTTGATTTTGTCTCGAGTGGGAGCTGATGTGAATCAGGTGTTGGCAAGGTTCAGGATGCAGAGCCGGAGCACACTAAGGGCTGGACAGGTACAGTGTCCGAAATCACATGAGGTCTGGTATAGACCTGAGTATTCCCATGCAGTGGGAGCTGTCAGAGAGTTAGGAGCCAATTCGGGGAAGTGGGTTCTCAGGTACTTGAGAGGGACCGGCAGCAGGGATTCATGTTATGCAGGGTCAGGACTTCACTACATGTGTTTGTAGGTTCGGATGTGGCAGGGTACTCGTGTTAGGTTGTGGAGCTAAAAGCTTCAACCTTTGCAAACTAAGGAATAATGGTTGCTGAGTTCTACAGGAACCGGCGTCGGCAGCATGACCGACGTCGGCAGGATCCAGTGCAGAAGGCAACCGGCGACGGCAGGAAGTCGGCCGACGTCGGCAGAACCAGACCAGCAGGGACCGACGTCGGTCGCCTGTGTGTTCCCGAAGTGTTCGTTTCACGGACAGTTAGTTAAGTGAACGATGAGTTTGCATGTCAAGACCAGCCAGAGTCTTGGGCTGCGAGGATAATTGTCTAAATTATGAGTCTAAGTTAGTGTTTGAGTTAGGGATCTATTTATAGACCCATTGGCATGTATTGTATAAGGCATGAGATAGAAAGGAAGAGTTCCTTCTAGTTGTAAGATCTATGAGTTGCAGGTTGTTGCAAGCTCATTGGTGATCTACATGTAAGCTTGGTCTTTGAATTGCAGGTTGCAGGTTCATGAGAGATCAGCGTGAAGTGCTATAGAGTGCTTGATGTACCGGCAGGGTTATTACTGACTGGTTGGTGAGGTGAACACCAATTCTGTGTGTGAGTTGGTTGTTGGGACCGTTTTTGTGTAGGAGAGTGTGTGTGAGAAGAATTACTGTACACTTGAGGTGTGGCGAATCTCTGTAAGGTGAAAGAGTGTGGCGGCTCTTTGATGTATTCTTTTCTGTTAGTGTTAATACAAGATAGTGTATTGTCTCTCATATTCTGTGCTATTGGTGAATTCTAGTTACTTGTGTTTCTGGTTATTTCCGCATATTCAATTGCTTATATATTTGGTAATCATACTGTGCTCTATCTGAGGAGCAAGATCCTAACCAGTGGAGTCAGAGCATGTTTGTTGTTTCCCTGATTTCCTGACAAGTGGTATCAGAGCCTTGGTTGTAGGTTCTTAAGCTTGATACCAACAATTGGTATCAGAGCTTTTGGTTGGGATACTAACAGATTGGTGTAGATCTGGGTAGTGTGTTTTGATTACAGGTTACTCACAGGGTTTCTGTTTGAGTGGGAGTTGAGCAATGTCAGAAAGCAGTCAACTACGAATGGACAAGTTCAATGGCAAGAACTACCAATTATGGAGGATGCAGATTGAGGACTATCTGTATCAGAAAGATTTGTACTTACCGTTGGGTGGGGTTGCTAGCAAACCCTTGGATATGAAAGATGAAGAATGGGAGGTTCTTGATCGGAAGGCTCTGGGATCTGTTAGATTGAGTCTTGATTCATCTGTGATTTCCAGCTTATCATAGTGTAAGACAACGGTGGAGTTGATGAAATCTTTGGCAAATTTATATGAAAAACCCTCGGCTTCAAACAAGGTATTTCTTATGAAGCGTTTATTTAATTTGCAAATGTTGGAAGGTGGATCTATTCATAGCCATCTTAGTGATTTCCATGGTTTAGTAAACCAGTTAAGTTCAGTGAATATTGTATTTGATGATGAACTTAGAGCTCTCTTAATCTTGTGTTCATTACCTGAAAGTTGGGAAGGTTTGGTAATGGCAGTTTCTAATACTGTGTCTCCTTCAAAAGTCTTAAAAGTGGATGATGTTGTGAGTGTAATCTTGAATGAAGAGATACGCAGGAAAAGCACAGGTGAATTATCCGGAAATGCTTTGAGTGTTGAAGGAAGAGGAAGGCCAAGAGAGAGGACAGAGCGTGGGAGATCAAGGTCGAAGACAGGCAAGAGATCCAAGTCCAGGTATGGCAGAATAACCTGCTGGAAATGTGGAAAGCAAGGGCACTTAAAGAGAGATTGCAGATCAGGTGATGATCATCATGAAGAACATGAAGAAGAAGCAGATGTTGCAGGCTACGTTGCACAGGATGCTCTGGTATGTTCTTTGGATAAAGTAGAATCTTGGGTATTAGATTCTGGTGCCTCTTTTCATGCATCTCCACATAGAGAATTTTTTCATGAGTATGTCCAGGGAGACTTTGGAGAAATTTGTGTAGGGGATGGTAAGCCTTGTCAAATTGTTGGCAAAGGCAAAGTGAAGCTGAAATTGCAGACAGGTGACACATGGGTGTTAAAGGAGGTCATGCATGTCCCAGTTCTAAAGCGGAATCTGATTTCTGTAAGAAGTTTGGGTGAAGAGGGTTGCACAGTAACTCTCTCAGCGGACTCTTGGAAGGTTACCAAGGGTACACTTGTTATAGCTAGAGGTAAGAAAGTAGGTACGCTTTATCTATCTACTTTTTTTACTGATTCTCTTTCTGGGTTATCTACTTCAGCTGTAGATTCAGAGATGTGGCTTGATAGGCTTGATCACATAGATAAGAAGGAGATGCTGGTTCTTGAGTCAAAGAATATGCTTTCGGATTTGGAAGGCATGGATCGTGGTTCCTGTATGCAGAAGAAGAAAGTAAGGTTTCTTGAGGAATCCGATGTTAGTGACAAGAACGGGAAAGCCTTGGTTTTCAAGGAGAAAGTGACGGACAGAGTTCAGCACAAGGTGCAGAGGAATTCTGAGCAGAGCAAAGGTGATTTGGACAAGGTTTTGATCCAAAAAGAGCTCGCGGGAAAAAGTCAGGTCTCACAAGAAAAACACAGAGACCGACGTCGGTAGGAAAATCGGCGTCGGCGTCCAGACAGGGACCGACGTCGGCTATGTGCAGCCCGACGTCGGTGACTCGGGGCAGACAGAGACCGGCGTCGGCCAGGGGAAAACGACGTCGGCAGAGAGGCAGTCGCAGGGAACCGACATCGGCCGGTTGTAGACTGAGATGTGACCGGCATCGGTTACTGAGACAAATTTTGGGTGGACAGCTAGTTGTCATGGAGTCTCAAGCGCCCATTTGGAGGACTGAAGGTGTAAGTAAGTTCTTAAATTCGTCATTTCCCTTCTTTACACTACTTGTTTCTCACTTATGGCATAGGACCAGGAAGTTATTGAAGAAGCAGAACAGGGAGATCCAGGAAACAGTGGGAGCTTGGCATGGATGAGGATGTGATTCCTTGGTGGAGAACCAAACAGGTGTTTTGGGTAGTGTTGCCAGCTGGAAGTAAGCACTGAGAGACGAATGGATGTTGAGGATGAAGAAGAGCGGAAATGGTTACATGAGATGGAAGATCAGGGTATTTGATCTTGTTTTAGCTGCAGGGCAATGGAGGTTTTGATCATTGTGTTTCTCTTTACCAGGTTGGATAGTATTAGCTACACTATTCTATTTTCTGTATGATGTGCTTGTTGCAGGGTTACATATACAGGTATTTCTGAACTAAAGGTAAAGCTAGTTCAGGTGTTTGTCATGGAGAATCTGGGAGCAGCAAAATTCTTTGGCATGAGTGTGTTCTAGAGACATGGAGATCTTGTTGACTTTGTTTCAGGATGATTGTGTGAAGCCGGTTAGCACGCCGATGGCTAGACAGTTCATAGAACAGGTGTCTTGATTCACATAATGAGGTTGAGTGCATGGTATGTACTAAACCTGAGTTTTCCCAAGCAGTGGGAGTTGTCACAAGTTTGGAGTCAATCCGAGAGAGTAATACTGAAGGGCAGTTCAGTTGGACCAGCAGCAGGTGCACATGCTATGCAGGGTCAAGTTCTTTTTCTACATGGTTGTAGATGCGGATGTGGCAGGTAATTTGGATGATAGATTTTGCACTACGGATTTTGTGGTGGTTGGTCTTCAAGAGTGATCTTGAGGAGGGATACAAAGCCAAGGAAACAAACTAGACGGTGTACAGGTACAGGTACAGGTTGCAGCTGTTTATCTCCAAGTGGGAGATTGTTAGGTTGTGGAGCTAAAAGCTTCAACCTTTGCAAACTGAGGAATAATGGTTGTTGAGTTCTACAGGAACCGGCGTCGGCAGCATGACCGACGTCGGCAGGATCCAGTGCAGAAGGCAACCGGCGACGGCAGGAAGTCGGCCGACGTCGGCAGAACCAGACCAGCAGGGACCGACGTCGGTCGCCTGTGTGTTCCCGAAGTGTTCGTTTCACAGACAGTTAGTTAAGTGAACGATGAGTTTGCATGTCAAGACCAGCCAGAGTCTTGGGCTGCGAGGATAATTGTCTAAATTATGAGTCTAAGTTAGTGTTTGAGTTAGGGATCTATTTATAGACCCATTGGCATGTATTGTATAAGGCATGAGATAGAAAGGAAGAGTTCCTTCTAGTTGTAAGATCTATGAGTTGCAGGTTGTTGCAAGCTCATTGGTGATCTACATGTAAGCTTGGTCTTTGAATTGCAGGTTGCAGGTTCATGAGAGATCAGCTTGAAGTGCTATAGAGTGCTTGATGTACCGGCAGGGTTATTACTGACTGGTTGGTGAGGTGAACACCAATTCTGTGTGTGAGTTGGTTGTTGGGACCGTTTTTGTGTAGGAGAGTGTGTGTGAGAAGAATTACTGTACACTTGAGGTGTGGCGAATCTCTGTAAGGTGAAAGAGTGTGGCGGCTCTTTGATGTATTCTTTTCTGTTAGTGTTAATACAAGATAGTGTATTGTCTCTCATATTCTGTGCTATTGGTGAATTCTAGTTACTTGTGTTTCTGGTTATTTCTGCATATTCAATTGCTTATATATTTGGTAATCATACTGTGCTCTATCTGAGGAGCAAGATCCTAACCAGTGGAGTCAGAGCATGTTTGTTGTTTCCCTGATTTCCTGACAACTCGGATGACAGGAGGTACATCACAGTGTGTGTGGTGGGTTGTCTTCAGAATTGATCTTGAAGAGGGATACAAACCAGGAAACAGATTAGACGGGGTACAGGTACAGGTACAGTGCAGCTGTTTATCTCCAAGTGGGAGATTGTTAGGTTGTGGAGCTAAAATCTTCACTGATGCAGACATGGAGGAGATTGCAGGAGAGTTGCAGAAGTGTCACGGAGACTGGTGTTTGGTCTGGCCAACCGACGTCGGCAGTATTGGACAGGAAGGCAACCGACGTCGGTCATAGATCGACCGGCGTCGGCGACCCTCAGGTGGACAGGGACCGACGTCGGTCGCCTGTGTGGTTCGACTGCGAGCTAATTACGGGCAGTTAGCTAACGAACCAAGTGTTTGCATGAAGAGAGCTATTTTTAGACTGAGAGCTGCAGATCTAATTATTGTAATTAGATGTCTAATCATTGTTTGGATGAGATCTATATAATAGACTCATGGTTGTATTGAAAAGGCGTTCTAGTTTGAGTTGAGCAAAGTTTGTTCCTTCTGTGTGTGAGGTGAGCAAGGGTGTTCCTCCTAGTTCCACAGTACCAGGTGTAGGTGTTGGTTTTGGAGAGTCAGTAGGATTCTTCAGGTGTGTAAGATCTTGGTCACAGTTGCATGGCCTATATAGGAGATCTACATGGTAAGTAAGATCGTTGATCTGCAGGTGTATGTGTGTGCAAGGTCAAGGTTCATAGGTGAGCAGAACCGTGTTTGATTTGCAGGTGTGCAGGATCATATAGACAGCAACACAACAGGGAGCAGTATCAGGCAGGATCTACTTGGAGTACAGGTGTGTACTCGGATAGAGCAGAGAGGAAGGCAAGGGAGTTCCTTCCATAAGTATGGTCTGTTGAAGTGCAGGTTATTGCAGGTTCATGGGAGATCTACTTGAAGTACCTTGAGTACTTGTGGAGCACGTGGAGTGCTTGTGGAGTGCGTGTAGCACTTGTGGTGTGCGTGGAGCACAGGAGGTGAACACCAACTCTGTATTTTGAGTTGGGTGTTGGGACCTGAGAGGGAGAGCTTTGGGGAGGAGAATTACTGTTCACTTGAGGTGTGGGAAACCTCTGTAAGGTGGTGGAGAAGAAGTGGCATCTTCTTTATTGTATTCTTTTCTGTATAAAGTGTTAATACAAGTTGTGTATTGTCTCACATATCATGTGTTATTCTGAATTCTAGTTACTTGGTGAATCTGGTTAATTTCCGCATATTAAGTTGCTTGGTTTGGTAATCAAATTGTGTGCTTCCGGTTTATATCTCCCAACACTTAGTCTTGTACACTTGAAAAATACCAATCATGGCTCTACCCTTCAATTATAGACCATCCTATTGCCAAAAAGCTTATATTTGCATCTCTTTGTGCCTAACTTCTTATCTTGTGGACTGGCCCCATCATTTTGATGATCCAAATCATCTATACACTACATAAATCTTAAAAAATGATTTTTCTCTTTCAATGTCAGTTATATACCTTCAATAATTTTATACCCTGTCAGACACTAACATTCGCATAGCAACACTAGCATCAATGGTAGTGTCCAAATTCCTTATCTAGTGTACATACCTCAAAATTCATCCAAATTAAAAATATTTCAAAACATATGAGTTATTTAACCCATTTCATGAGATATTTTCAAAATTTGTGGTATAAATGCAAATCATAACCTACTCTAAAAGATTTATTTACACAGAGTAAGAAGAATCCATAGTACTACATTATATTAACCAACGAGATAGGAAAATAAATAGGCCTATAACCAATTCTATATAATAAGAGGAAGGCACAAAAATAAGGTTGATAGGAAGCAAATAATATTTTCACCCATGTAACCAAATAACCAAGGTGGTTATATTACAAAACCAACCTAAGTAAATACAGAAATACTAATAAGCTTATAAACAAGTTATTTATTCTAATACCCATGACATGTTTTAGTCATTATTACAATAATATGATTAAGTTCATATACAAACTTAACCAAAAGGTAGTTTTACTGCCACTGCAACAAAGTATCCAAATGTCCCTATTATCGTTAATCTATCTTATCAAAGCACACAGGGAATGAGCCACTAAAACCGCTAAGTAGAGTAGGAAATAATGTTGAATATTGTGTTCATTAGATTATGTTGTTCTTTGAATTATTGTCACATCTTGAATGTGACATGCTTTACTTGTTTGTTAGTGTGATTAAATCCAACAAAAAATTTAGAATATACATCAAGACAAAATAACATAGCAATATGCTGACGAATATTTTTGTGCCAAGTTATTGAAAACCCAATGCCTACTAATTTCCAAATTTTGGAACATTTATTGTTCACAACACTTGTAATTTTTTGATATGCCCCTTCTTCTTCCACTAACATCCATGGAAAACTTCCATTTTGGTTTGACTTTTATCTTTGAACTTGTGTTTGGTTTCAATACACGTGAAATAGTAGTAAGAGAAAAAATTACCTGTTCTTCACTTTACACATTATGTTTTCCAAAATGTATAGATTGTGTTTCCAACAAGTAAGGAAATTAATATTTCTTTACATATTTCATCATGGTATGGTACCACTTAGGCCTTTTATGTTGGTCTTCTTCATCTGATTGTGAAGAGTGAGAAACACACTTTTTATCACTAGAACTTGACACTTATGGTTTTTTCATTTTTGAACCATATTTAAAATTAGTACCAGAACTTGTTCCCAAAACATCACTCAACATGTAGCAATACATTACTATTAGTAGATTGACCACTATTAGAAAAGAATGATTCTTTTTCGTCTACATCATCTTTACTAACCATAATTTTTTATGTAGAGTCATCTAGTAATCTGTATGTATCTCTTTGCTCACAATAACCAACAAACATGTATACTTTACCCAGTATAGAAGAAATAGATCCAAAAACACAAAAAAATACTTACATCTAGTGTTTTCCTTAACCAAGTTTCTTTTGGTGTTACATTCTACAAGACTTTTGTGGGACTTTTATTGAGAGTGTACACAGTTGTATTCACAGCTTCTACCCAGTACTAAGGTGGCACATATTGGTTATCTTCCATGCACCATCATCTCCATCACTATCATGTTTTGCCTTGCCATGACTTCATTTTTCTATGTAGAATATTTTCTATGCATACCTTTTTCTTGTATAATTCCATGAATCTGCCAGAGACAAACTCATCCCCATTAATATATCTAAGAGATTTTAAATGTTTCCCTCCCTATTTATCTATCATAGCTTTCCAAACAACAAAGTTTAAGAAACAATCTAATTTTCTATGCAGAAAATAACCACACATTTTTTTATAAAATTCATCTAGAATTAACAAGTAATACAAATCTCTAGTTATTGAAGATGTCTGCATTGGAGCATGCACACCCACATGTACCAAATCTAATGCATTTTTAGTTTCTTTTAATGTACCAATGTCAAATGGATGTGAAAATCACTTGTGTATTTGACACCTTGAGCATACATTCTGACTATTTTGAATAGAAAACATTTCATTCACCATGTTAATTTGACTTAATGTATGCAAATGTTCATTACTGAGGTGACCATACCTCTAATGCCATAGGTCACTAGCGCTTTCAATTGTTGTTAGTGCATGCTCTTTTGATATTTTAGGATCAACCAACTTATACAATCTCTTATTACTAATAATAATAGCAATGACTTTATTTGTATGAAGATTACTAACCATGCATATATTTCTTTTAAACTCCACACAAAGGTTAGGATTCATAGTTATTTCACTTATAGAAAGAAGATTTGTTTTCATGTCAGGAACAAACCAAACATTCTGAAAAGTGTAAGTAACAAAATTTAATGAAATATGAATGTCACCATATGCTTTCACATGATGAACCCAACCATCACCTAAGGAAATTGATTCATTGCAACAATCATCTTCTACAAAGTTTACATACTAGTCTTTGTGAAAAATGTAGTGTCTTGATGCACATGAGTCAAAATACCACATTCTTGACTCCACTATCTATTTTTATGTCATTGCAAATGTAAATTCACTTTTTAAAGTTTGTTCATCTTCTTCAGCCACATTTGTAGATTGTGACTTTTTTATATTATTTGCCAAATCATATTGTCATTTACAGGTATCTTTCTTCAAATGACTAGATTTCTTACAATAAAAATACTTTCAACTAGATATAGAATTACTTACATTATTGTTAGATAATTCTTCTGAATAATTATTAGTAATCCATTCTTTACCCTTGCTCTTTGATTGTGCCATGAATGCACTTTCTATAGACTCTGATGTTGAAGCAATAGAGTGTTCTTGTCTTCTTTCCTTCTACATGAGAAATGTTGACAACATCTCAAAATCCAGTGTCTGTGTTTTTACAACCATATAAAATGACTCCATAAAGGAATCATATGATGGTTGCAAATTTTACATGATAAGAACAATTAAATCTTACTCATCCACATATTTTTCCATCACTTTCAATTGATCGCATATATCCTTCAACTACAATCAAACTCATAAATAGATCCACCTTCCTGCATCTTAGTGGAAAAATATATATTATTCAAATACAATATCATGTTGGCTTCAAAACCCTGATATTTGGTCTTAAATTAATTCCTCGATTCTAGTGCAATAGTAGTATTTCTAACTTTTAGTATTAAATTCTCAACTACAGAGAGTTTTGATAGCACTAAAGCTTCACCATGACATTTATCATAATCATTTGGTTAAATATCTAGTCTATACTCTTTACCAAGTACTATTTGATCAATATTATGATACTCACAAATTTTTAGTATCTTATGATTCCATAAACTAAAGTTTTTGCCTATCAATTTTTGTGAATATGACAACAATAGGTGTTGTAAACTAACTATTTTAACCTAATTTTTCACTAAAACAATTAAATACAAAAACTTTAATGAATTTTATAAAAAATCTTTTTATACATTGATTCTACTCTAAAACTAGACAATGCTTCTAGTTTTCAACAAAAAACTCTACCATTTATGAGAAATTTAATTTATCAGTTCCTGTAAAATAGCCTTAAAAACATGAAAATGATTAAATTTCAAGTTTTATTGCTCCATTTGAAAAAATTGCTTTTGTGTGTAGATAGGGAACTCAAAACAGACAATTTGGAAAAATATTAGGTGATTCTGACTAATAGTTTTTTGTCAATGAAATTAACCATAACATTTATAGGGTAGTGTTTAGGTTAAAAAGAGGTTTTCTAAGGTTTAAATGATTTTATAGCTTTTTTATAAATCAATTAAAAACCTAAATTCAATTATTTTTAAAAACTTAGGATAGATGAGATATGAATTTTGTATCAATGGGAAGGAATATTTGCATTTACAGAGAAATGGCACAACTTCTCCTTGCTCGGGTGCTTCAATGGGCTGCTAGATGGACTAAAATGGTTGGAAAATGATCAGAAGTCTTCAAAAAAATATCTCCTTATGATTATGGCACCTCTTTTAGATAGTTTTGACTATTCTCAATGGTAAAAAATGTTTAAATCACTATTGTAAAGGCATCACACAACACCCTCCTCACAATAATGTTTTCCCTTCACGGTGTTATACCATTTTTAACAAGTAGAACAAATTTGATTTTCTTCTTTTGGTATCAAAAAAAGTTTGATTTTATTATTTAGTCTCAAACAACAAAAATTGATAGAATGCCACTTTCCCTTGGAACACCACCTACACCTTAGAATGCCACCTCCACCTGAAATGTCTCCCTCTCACCAAATGCCTTTCTTTCACCAAAATGACTTTAAATAGGCCATTCAATCAACCAACATGCTTTCTTTCCAGGATACCTTACTTCTTGAGATTTCCTCTAGTCTTTTCTTTCCTCTCACCACATCCTTCCTACTAGAGAATCTCTACCTGGTCCTCCCCCCTAACAATATTTCTTTTCTTTTCTCACTCCCTCACAAGGTTATCTCCCAAGCTCCCTCAAATGTCATCTCTAAAACCACAAAAGATTGATTTACAGAAAGTAAGAAGAATCCACCATACTACATTATATTAACCAAAGTGATAGGCAAATAAATAGGCCTATAACCACTCCTAGCTAATAAGAGGGAGGCATAACAAGAAGGTTGATTCAAAGTAAAGAATAGATTCACTTGTGTAACCAAATAACCAAGGTGGTTATATTAAAAACCAAGATAACAAAATATATAAAGACTAATAAGATTAATTAAGCTTATAAACAAGTTATTTATTCTATGCATCTAATAAATACCAAGAAAAAACCTATTCAAGTTCATTCAATCAATTACACAATTGAGTTCTATTGCCCTATTCTTCCCTATTTCTATATTAGTCAAAGGAGCAGTCTTATTATAGGTCTGAAGCATTCAAATAATAGCCCATGAGCAATATTTTTAAAGTTACAAGCTACATCATTGCATGACCTTAAATATAATATATTGCACCCTTACGTACACACAAGCCCACACTTAGGAGAGAACTACATATGTCTGAGGCCCTCCTTGGACTATTGGTTATGTAGATAGTTTTCATTAACAAAGGGGTCATTGAGGTCAGCTTGAACTCATGAGCCAACTAACCCATTTTTGGCAAGGTGGCATAACCTAAGGTAAAGAACTAGGGTTTGAGCTATATACAACCATACATAGCCTATGTGCATGATCCAAACACATCAATAGAAATATGACATAAAGCCCTAACATTTTCATGCAATCCTTCTAAATGCAATGAATATTCCTTATAGGACAAAAGTGTTGAGCCATGGATAGAAGCATCAACACTAGTATCTATAAGTTGAAAGTAATAACTAGATCTCCATAAATAATATCTTTGAAATTAGACGATGGGATCTTGAGCATCATTCTGCCTATTCCTACACCTATACATCTTAGATTCACCTTCACATCTAAAAACTAGATAAATATTATCTCTCTTTGTATTGCAATTATCAAAATATCAATTGGCACTGTACTTTTTATATCTGGTAATTTTATAGATTTAGTATATTGTGTTATCTGAATTACTCTAATTGACCTACTTTAGAATAGTTTTATACATCCATTTGATTAGGTTATTCTAACCCTTCAAACCTTATCTGTCCAAACACTACTATAAAAATGATTAAACATTTGGTCAACCTGACATATGTGTCTTCTCTCATGCAAATCCTAGTTTACTCTAGGGTTTTTAACCTTCTAAGGTATTTGCTTATTGTATTTATTCAAATTTGTCCTATCATTTGTATGTAACCTAGGTGTAATCCTATATTAGGTCCCTATTTAACATATTAAGTTATCCCTTGGGCTTCCTAAAATGTCTCAAACTAATACCATGTCAAGTTTTGCTAATAATGAGAGTGCCAATAATGACAACGAGCAAAATAATGAAAAAAATATTATAGAAGATGAATATGATCATGAGGATAATGAAACACATGACAATAATAAGCATGAACAAGTAAATCAAGAGCAAGTTAAATCTATTACATTATTTCAAGAGTGCGTTCATGAAAATCCTAAAGATCTTCACAAGATCCTAAATACTATATTGGAAACTAAAAATTGAAAAGTGTTAGTGAATGACCATTTGCTCCATATTGATACAAATTTTAGGGCTATTGGATATGCCTATCACACATCCGTTCCAATCTCCCTACCCTCGATTACACCATCACCTATTATATCTAGTGGGGGCATGGGATATGTTTTGAAACCATTATTCCTCAAAGATCAAACAACTACTACCACATCATCCATGGGAATAATTAATACTTCAACTCAATTACTAATTTCAATCCCTACATAAACACAAGTGGATTTTTCATCCCCCTTAGTGGCTTCTCAAATCTCAAATCTAAATCCCAATGGGTCTACTGTGAAAACCCTTCTCCAAGTTATTTAAGTTTTGGAAGCTAATGTTACCAACATTGAACACAATGCTTTAAAATAAACTAATGATATTGATTAATAAGATGTATTACATAATCTCTATCACCTAAGATATCTTTTCACTCTTTGCCAACTCATTTTTTTGCACCCAAGTTCACATATTATGATGGCACATATTCGATCTTTCTATACAACATGCCTTGATTATGCCTCTAATGATAAAATTTTGACCAAATTATTTCCAAGGAGCCTAAATATTGTGATTTAATATGACTTTATGATTTACCAATCTAATTAGTGAAAACATTCAAACCTCTAGTGGATCATTTTCTAGCACATTTCTCTATCAACATCACTGCAAATATGTAACATGTAAACATTGCTAAGATCAAACAAGGAACCAATGAACTTATTAATTAATATGTTTTTGAGGTACAAAATAATGTTGGCCAAAATGACAAATCCAATGGCAAATAAAGAGTTTCAAGACATATATAAGTATCATAATGAGCTTCAGGAATGCTAATCCAAATGAATGCACTAATTCAAGATGCAATGTAAGATGCTTATTGTTCAAGATAATACAAAGCAAATATATGCAACTACAAGCATGAAATCAAAGAGAAATAATGCACCAAGACATGAATGCTCTAATAATCCACACAATATACTGCATTAAAAATTTGAAAGGAGAGAGGTGAATATATAGGTTGGAAAGGGAAACATACCACACATTCTAGTGAATGTGGGACTAATCTTTCTAAGTAACCAACATGAACACTAGAGCCCTAAACAAGCTAATACAATCATGTAGGAAAAATTTAGTGGGAAAATGGCCTACACCAGCACCCCCCATAAACACAGCTTAGGTGGGCGACGATACAAAAAATGGGTCTCGGCAATAAGCCCTGATGAGGTACCCATGTACAAAGCAATCTCTCATAAAGTAGAGAAAAGGAGAAAACCCATAGGAAAAACTACCCAAAAAAAGAGAGACATAAAAGAAGTGAAGAGGCTAGAAGGCTCCCCTTAAAGATGATGAAGTTGCAAAAGTGGACCACACCCCAAGAAGAGCTCGTATATGAATGAACTTACTCTCAGTGAAGGGTTTAGTGAAGATATCAACAACCTACTTTGAAGATTAACAAAATACTAAGTTGATGACCTGCTCATAAATCAGCCCCTGAATGGAGTGCATGTGAATCTTGATATGTTTAGTCATTTGATGAAGGACCAAATTCTTGTTAATCTTAATGGTGCTCTGGTTGTCACAAAATATGACTATAGGCTACCTAATCTAGATACCAAGCTCAGAAAGAATTCCCTTAAGCCAAATAGCCTCAGTAGCTATGTTAATAGCTCCCTTGTGTTCTACCTCTATGGAAGATAGAGCAATAGCATTCTACTTCTTGCTTGACCAACTAATGGGGCCATAACCTAATGATAAATTATAACCTGAAGTGGACTTACGACTCCTAGTTTCACGAACTCAATCTAAGTCTATGTATCCAACCAAGTCAAAATCTAAACCAACCCAATAGTGTATCCCATACTTGTGTGAACCCTAAATGTAGTGCAAGATCCTCTTAGTTGTTTTCTAGTATAGCTCATGGGGTTCTTACATGAATCTCAAAACAATGCTAACAACATAAGAGATGTCAAGTCTAGTGTGAGTCAAGTAATTGTTGACTAAATTTGACTTCTAATAAAATTGGGTCAACCCCTACTATTTTAAACTTTTGAAGAAGGTTTCATATGCCTTATGGGGTATCTTATTGTCCTATATCCTCACTTATCCTTCCCCTAGTCATTGTTGAAGCTCACTTCCCTTATACTAGCTTAGTCAACCAAGTCAAAGTTGGTCAACCATGGTCAAACTTAGTCAAAGTGCCAAATTGTGTTTAAAATATCCTAAGAGGGCCTTTGATATGTTTCAAGGTGTCTACAAGTCATAAATTGGTCACTTACTAGGTTTTATGTGTAAAAAGAGTCATTTGGCCACTTCTATAGCTCAATAAATGACTTGTATGGATGGTGGAGTTAAAATATTTGTCACCAAAGTGAATCTAAATGTGGAGGGGGTCAAATTATGTTAGGATTAGTCAGATGGCAATTTAAAAGTTAGTTATATGTAGGAAATGGTAGTTTCTCCTTAAAAATAGGCCATTTGTAGCACTTGTACATACTTCTTGAGTTCACTTGTAGCTAAAAACATGGGTGTTATGACTCTTCACCTCCCCACACCCATTTCCATGTTTGGTTTGCAAAGAGCGCATAAAAATTTCCATCTGCAACTTATTTTCCTTCATTTTCTCTTTGTAAGCCAAGAAGGGTCAAGTTCAAGCACTTACTATGGGTCGTATAGGTGGAGTTGGCAAGAATGGTTATGGGGTGGATATTACGCTTAATGTAATTTAAATCCATAACAAGACCCCTTAGTTTGGTGGCTCCTCCTTCATGAAAAATTGCTAACACTCCAAACAGCTTTTTATGCACTTGCATTCAAGAGGGGTATAGGTTTGCATATGTTTCTTATTTTCAGAGATCCATGGAGCTGTAATATTTTGATGGAGTGTTTTTAGGTTGGAATAGGTCCTCTCTATGATGTTATCATTACCCAACACTTCCTCTCTCAATGTCCTTGAAGGAGGTTTCCCAAATTATGCTTGTTTCTCAAGTTTGCAGTCATAGGTGTGTAATTTATGTTATTTCAACGTAGAAGAGGCTCCATGGGATGTTTAGTGAGCTTGGATTTATGTTTGAAAAATATTTTCATTGAATTATCTTGTGAGATTAGGTCAAACCCCCTTCAAATCAAATTATCCATTTTTTTTATTCACTACCTTGTCAATAGAATACACTCATAGTTGCCTTATGCAGGTACTTCAGTAGGTTTGTGCAGAGGTATGAATGGCGAAACATATGATGGAATTCAGTTTGAGGCTCTAACATACCCAAAGGGTAATAGTATACATGTCATAAAGGTTAAAATGCTATGCAAAGCAATGTTATTTTTTCAAAAGATGATCAAACTGGATTGTACTCACAATCCCTAAATGGACAAAATAGAGCCCCTAAGTGTTTTTTTGTTTTCATACAATGAGATTATGGTAGTTTTGAAGTATCATCATGTGCTCACCTTGTAATCCTTGCCACATAAATCACCTATGCCAATTTTAAGGTTAAATGTTAAGAGGGAGATAGTCATTGAGACCCTCAAAGTTGCCAATGAACACACTAAAAGCTTTAAGTGTTGTCTACAGGCACAATGGAAAGAATGACCTCTTTTGACATTTTGAGAAACATCTTGAAGGGAACTCTTAGCATGGATTGGCAAGGATAGCACAATACGATAATTTGAAACCATTCATCTCATAAAAATAGTAGTTTGTGTTTGTGATGACCTCCTAAACACTCTTCCTTGTCCGTACAACAGGCATAAATAAACACCTACAACCAACACACTAGGCAATGACCCAATTTGATAGTTACATGGTGTTTTGAAGGTTCGAAGGTAATAATGCTGGTTCAAATCAAGTTGTGTGACATTAAAGGGAATTCAATAGGTTTTTTATTTCAAAACCAAAGGGGAGAGACTTCACACATGCACCTACAAGGCCGAGAAATGCCACCTACAACTTAGACAAACAACAAGATGAAAAGAAGGGTTTGGTGGAGATATAAGGTGTTCCAAAGCAAACAAATGGATCTCAAATAGATATTCATGATCTTTTATACAATGAGTAATCCCTATGAAACATATATAAGGCCTAATTCTTGCCAAGAATACACTTACAGGGGTAGAACAACAATTGTTACAGTCAAGGCAGGGGTGTCTTAGTTAAGGACCTAAGCATATAATTGATATGGCTCGAGGGTTTCTAAGTGAAGTCAAAGCACTAAGAGAATATCATGACCTAAGAAACATGGAAATAAGGTCCACACCCATAATCAAAGGTCAAACTAGACCTACAGGCAAGGTCTTAAGGGTGTCTCAGTCCTCAACAAGCAGATGGCCTAGTTTTTGGAATGAGAGATAAATTAGTGCAAAGGACTGAGCTTAGCCTTGGAAAAATGATGGAGTACCACATATATGAGCTTGTGAAGATCATATGAGGTTTGTATTATGCTCTTACATCCTAAACCAAACTTAAATAGCCTACAGGTAAGCCTAAACAGTGATCTCCTTCTAAGTAGTCGTAGACCTAGTCCATGTTTCCAAAAGCATAGAGGTGTTTAAGAGACCACAACTAGTATGATAAAGCCCTACTAGTATGACATTATATTTTGTCTTTGAACATTGAATACAAGTCTAATTCTGAGTTATGAACATTTTGTCTAAGTGTGTGAGTGATGAATAGTGGAACTGAGTGATAGTATCATCCTTACTCTCTCACTTTATCCTTCATGTTTAAGCAAGAGTTATAATTTTAACAGGTCATGTGAAGTGTGTTGATTATACTAGGCTCTTCTTCAAGAAAGCAATTGTCTCTATGGTGTGCAATTTGTCCCTATATCAGTTATCTTGTTGATTGTCCTATGTGTGCTACCTTAATATTGAAGTAATTATGTTAGAGGCATTCAATGGCTAGAATTGGTCTTGGAAAGCTTTGTTGCTTAGTAGGAATGTGATAGTCTATGTGATATGTCTTGGTGTATCACCTCTTTAGTGTAGTTTTCCATTTCATGCAAACTTCTAACCCTTTTCATGAACAAGCATTAGATTAGGTGATAGGCATTCAAAGAAGAATCTAGGGACCTAGCCCTTATAAACTAGAGATTCATCTCTCTTACAAGTTCCCCACAACTTGAGAGATGATTCAATATTGCGTCAAATTATAGGAGTTTAATAGAGTATCCTAGGGTACACAATTTGATGCCAACAGTAAATAAGGCTGCCAAAAAGTTGTTGATACAAGGTAGCATCAACTAATGTAGTGGAACAATCTAGCTCAAGCTTGACTCCAGATAGGAATGGAGTCAAAAATGGCTTACAATCGGCCATATGAAACCATGCCAATAGATCAAGAGAGTAATTGGGATATGAAATTGAAATCCTTGAATCTATATGAGTGATCTCAATGCTAAGCAAATAGTGTAGTAGGCCCAAGTCAGTCATGGCGAATCTATTTTGAAGAGTTTTCTTCACTAGTGAGATAGTTGAAGAACTTCTTGTGATCCAAAGGTCATCAACATACAAAACTAGTATCAATAATGAATTATCCTACTGCAACAAGTATACATTGGGGTCTGAGTGGCATCTAGTGAAATCTAAAGTAAAAATGAAGGAATCCATTTTGGCATACTAGGCTCGGAGGGCCTGTTTGAGGCCATAAATGGATTTCCTAAGTCTGCACACTAAAGAAGAATCCTGAACAAAACTAGATGGTTGCTTCATCTAGATCTTCTCCTCAAAATCTCTATGAAGAAATGCACTCTTCATGTCCATCTGATGTACAATCCATCCATGTGTTGCATCTATAGCAAGTGTGAGTTTGATCGAAGTCATATTGGCCACAGGTTTAAAGGTCTATGAGTAGTCGATGCTGGTTACATGTAAAAATCCCTTGGCTAATAATCTAGCCTTAAATTTATCAACATACCCATCTACAACATACTTGGTTCGATATATCCAATGACATCAAACCATCTTCCTTCCCTTAGGAAGATAAGTCAAATCCTAAGTGTGATTACTAATCAAAGAATCATATTCCTTACCCATGGATCTATCCCACTCAAGTATGCCTGAAGTCTCTCTAAAAGTCTATAGATCTGTCATGGAAGTAAAAAAGGCATATGGTCCACTCTGAAAGCCTGCTCGAGTTTGTTTGTCATCACCTAGATCCCCTACCTAAGTGCCTACACTCTAAAGTATCTCCCTATCCCAAAGAGGGTCTGAAATGGGTGAGTCATGTGTTGAATCCTCATCCTTTGATGCATGTAAAAAATTGGATGAGTATGACTCCCCATCACTCTACTTATTGTCAGAACTAGAAGAAGAAGTGACCTCTGCCTTAGGAACCTGTTGTGAATGATCTGAATCCTTGAATTACTCATCCAAACTGAGTGAAACGGATGTAGAGGGAAAAGTGTCTAGTAAAGAGTTGATGAGACTCTCCTGAAACCTAACACTCTTCTCAATGAACAACTGATGAGTCATAGGATGAATAAGTTTATAACCCTTGACCCCATCTGGATACCCAACAAAGATTCGAGGTTTGGATTGAACCTTCGTAGCCTTTCATTTCTTTTTTGGAATATGCACCATCATCGATGATCCAAAGACCTTGAAACCTCTGGGTTCTTATTATGCCAAGCTTCATAAGGAGTGATGCCCTTTAAAGCTTTTTGAGGAACCTGATTCTGAATGTAACATGCATAATTGATGGCTTCTTCCTGAAATTGTAAATCTAATGATTTAGAATGAATCATACAGTTGGCCATCTCCTTCAAGGACTGATTTTTGTGTCATACTACACCATTCTACTGAGGAGTGTATAGTACTATTTATTGAAGATCAATCCCCTCGTTGGTATAAAATTGCTCAAATCTATGGTTGATGTACTACCCCCATTATCTATTTGAAGAATTTTGATGCACTTTCTAGATTGCTTCTCAGCTAGAGCCTTGAATTCTTGAAAATTATCAAAAACTTCAAACTATTGTCTAAAAAAGTAGACCCATGTGTATCTTAAAAAGTCATAAATGAAGGTGAGGACATAGCTGGACCTAGTAAAAGAAGGATGGAGAAACTACCGCATGACATCATTATGAATCAACTCAAGAGGTATTGAAGCTCTCCTAGATTTGCCTCTATCAAATTTATCTTTAGGATGTTTGCTAAGTGCACAACCCTCACAAAAACCCTTAGAGAATTTAACTCTAGGTAAGCTTGTAACCATCAACTGTCGACTCAGGTCAAGATAGCGGTAGTAAAGATGGCCAAATTGCTCATGCCATAGCTTGCTAACTCCATCTAAATGCGTAAGCAATGTGGTGGGACAAACATCTAGAGAAAAATGGGATAAGGTATATAGCTTAAAATGGTGATTAGTCCTCCCTAATGCAATTATAGAGTCACAATGTAGCTCTCTGATCTCAACTGAATCTAGTGTGAACTCAACTCTTATGCCCTGCCATATGTGGGCAATTTGATACACTAAAATAAGATTAGTTGATAGTGAAGGTACACTTAGAATATTTGTGAATGTTCTACCTTTAACTTCAATAGTCCCTTTCTTGTAACTTTTATTGGAGTATCATCACCCAAAGTGATAAATGACATGTTATAGGGATCTAAGTCAAGAAACTTGACCTCTGATGAACCCATATGGTGTGAAGCACCAGAATCAAAAAACCAAGATGAAGCAAATGTGGAAGCCATTGCAACTAAAGCTTTACCCTCAGGTTTTTCCTTCCCTTTTTCCTTTGCCTTAGAATATTATTTGGTTGATGATGATTATTTGATAGACTCAGGGACCCCTATATTATTTTTTCTCTAGGAGATGTGAGGTGGTTTATCTATTTCTTCATACACTTGTGCTCATCATGTCCATTTGCAATAAGAGCACTTAACCTTTTCTCTCTTAGGTTTCCCTTTAGAGGAGGAGGTTTTAGTGTTAGTTTTTATAGTAGTTTTTTGTTCTTTATTTTTCTTAGGATCCTTACTCTTATGTTTATTATCCTTATTGCTAGAGGCTTTTTGTTTCCCATTCCCAATAATGAGGGCTGAAGGTTTAAAAGATTTGAGGGTTTCCATCTGGATTAATTTATCTTATTCCTTAATTAAATCTATAATAAATTCATATAAGGATGGCATTTTCTAGTTGGCTCCTATGGCTCTCTTGGTAGCATAAAAGGTAGAGACAAATACAGAGTAATCAGGTCCTAATTTTGCAAGCACAAAAAGAACTATCTACTCATCTTTCTTCTTAATTCCACTCTCTTTTAACTATAAACTAAGTGACTTAAGCTTGGTGAATAAGTCCTCCAATGTGTCAAAGTTTCTAGGGCTTAAACTAATTATCTCAATCTCAAGTTCATGACCTCTCGTGGTGTCGATTTTCTCAAATAATTTTTTTAGGGTGTCCCATACTTATTTGAGAGATTTGGTCGACTCTATGTGAAATAGGAGTTTTGATGACACTGAAAGACAATATTTTGAAAGCTTTATTCCATTTATTAACCCATTTCATCTTATCTACTTCAGTTATGGGCTCAACTTCTACCCCCATAGTTATGTGAAATAACCCTTTACTTATAAGAACCATTATAATCTTACTTTTCCATTCCCGGTAGTTAAAGGGTGTGAGTGCATTAACAATGTTAAGATCCATTGCATAATTAAAATTAATGTATTTATTTTTGGTGTTTCAGAAATTAAATCTGCAGAAGAGGAGAGAATTACATAATAGAATCACAACCACAAGACAACCCCCCCTGAAACTATCTCAGGTAGCCCTCCCCTAAATTTTGGTACTTTATAAAGTAGTGTGGTTTACAAGGAAAATTAGGTCAATGTATGGAAACTAAGAAAATAAATACTTTTTCAAAAAATGCTACTTAATTTTGAGTTACTGTTTATAAAATATTAACAAAATAATTTCTCTTAAATAGGCCTGTGACTAAAAACTTGCACTTGAAACTTTTAAAAAGTACCCTTGGACGAGGTAAAATGTGTCTTCCAATGACTCGTTAGAACCAAAAAATTTCCATGGACTTAAAAAAGTCAACAAAAGTGAAAAAAGTTTTTTTGGTTGCCACAATATGCGTGGAAGCATGTTTGACTTAGTTTTTAAAAAATATAGCTTAATAACATAAATAATGAATGTAAAACTATTTTAAAAGAAAAGTAGGTGAATTACTATTGTTTTTGGTTGAGAGGGGTGCCAAAGTGTTTTACAAGGTTGATTTGTAGATAAAGAAAGTCTTTCAACGTCCAATAATCCTTACAACACCAGTTTTCACGTAGCTTTATTCTTTTGGTAGATCTCCACGCTAAAACCCAACATAGTAGCATATAATGTAGGTCCTCAATATAGAAGCAAAGCAAATATGAAACAAATTGTAATGCTATCAATGAAAACAAAGGATGACACAATCTCTTTAGCAAAAAATAAGGCGTCACTTGTCAGAAAGTGTGAAGATCTGGCAAAAAACAATCTCGCCAGGATACTTCTAATGCTAAGATCATATTGGTATTTTTCCTTGCAATGCAATGAACAAGAGAAGATACCAACACAAAAAGTTTAGTTGCATCAAATCTTATATCAGACAATGTAAAAATCATAGATGACACCAAAAAACTAGATCTTAAAAAAAAATTCCAAGGTTCAAAATATGATGCCAAAAAAAGTTTTTTCTTCTTTATTAACTAAAACACTTTGTCCTCTAATCAAGGAATCCACAACAAAATTTAGACGCCTATCTATATATATTGTAGATTCAACACTAAGCAAGAAAAATAAGGTCCTCTACTAGAAAAGGACACCAAAATATAGATTTTGATGTTTCAAGCCAACAAGAGATGATGCCAACTTAAGAAAAGAGTGCCATACAGGCAAATCATAGCAAAGTTGTCTCCTTTTATAGGCAAATCATATTAGAATGATTGATTGACAAATTGGATCTCTAATTTCTACAACTCCACAGATAAAAGTGCTAATGGCAAATCAAATAATACAACATATTAAATTTTAACGCCAAGAAATGATGGATTCAAAACCTCAAATATAAAAGAAATATCTTTATGCAGTTAATACATTAGAATGCAAATGCTAAAATGGAGAGATTTAAACTAAAATCAAATGAACCCAAGATTTGAAATGAAAACTTGTAGAGAAAACTAGGCAATCCTCGTATCTAGATCAGTTTTGATACCATATCAGAATGAGCTCCAAGAATGTTGATCCAAATGAATGCACTAATTCAAGATGCAATGTAAGATGTGTATTGTTCAAGGCAATACAAAGCAAATATACGCATATACAAGAATTAAATCAAAGAGAAATTATGCACTAAAACACGAATGATCCAATAATTCACACAATATACTACATTAGAAATATGAAGGGAGAGAGGTGCATATAGAGGTTGAAGAGGGAAAGATACCACCCATTCCTTTGAATGTGGGACTAATCTTACCAAGTAACCAACATGACCACAAGAGCCCTAATCAAGCTAATACAACCATGTAGGCAAAACCTAGTAGGAAAAAGCCTACACCAACATCAAACAAAGTTTGTTGGCACCATTACATGAGTTTATTATCTTCAAGAAGTTTAAATCATTTGATGACTTGTGTCATATTATTTGAGATCATGAAATGAAACTTATTTCATTGAACAAGATTAAATATGTAGAAAACAAACCAACTACATCTACTACCAAGTTTCACATCAAACTAACAAGGTTAAACCTATCCAACCTAAAAAAGAAATAACCACAACGGTTAATGTAGTGTCACAACAACCTAATTGGTTATGTTATCAAATACATTGAAGAAACAATTTACATGATTACTCAAGTTTATAACTTCATTACTTAATAATTTTGTGGAGTGACATCTCATATCTCTCACTCTTCTTATGGAGGTTGATACGAGTTGACCTCTACCAAAATGATATGATGTTAATACATATTGTGACTATCACCAAGACATCGGGCATTCTGAAAATAGATGTTATACATTGAAACACAAGATCTAATACCTTTTTGACAATCAACAACTTACCTTTGATGATTCTCCAAAGGATTTAAGGTCACAACTTGGTGCCCATCAAAACCAAAACATGTTTAACGATCTATTACGAGATCATTTTAATAAAAAATTGGAAGTGCAAATGATATATAATGCACATCCTCCTTCACCTTATTATGAGTACCCATTAGATGGGATTATTGGCACACTTAAATTTAATGTACCTCTTATGGTTTATAGACCTTCTATTACATTTAATGACAGTGAAATTATGGATGATGGTTCAGATATTGACTCATTATTCTTTAGAGCATATTTTGATCATTAGTCTATACACAATGTTATAATCGATAATGGTTCTAGTGAGAATATATGTACTATGATGTTACATATTTTGGATATACACATAATGATTTATTCCATTCAACCAAAATTATGAAAGCATTCAATGGGACATCACAATAGGCTATTGGTGAGATTGATTTACCTTTACAAATTGGTCAAGCACATGTGATCACTACCTTTTTTTAATACCATACACGATAGTCTATAATATGTTATTGGGATAGCCTTGGATACGTAAACTCTACATGATACCTTCCACAATGCATGGGTGTATTAAATACATTCATACTAATAGGGTAATTACAATTTCTAGCATCTCATGTGAACATCCACTTGAACAAGAAAATTTTAATCGAAAACAACTAATTATAAAACCTACTAAGGTTAATCATACATGAAAGGGTGAGCAACAGATAATACCCTTTCCTAGGTGATTGATACTTGAGAGACCATTATACCAAAGATACACAATGGACTTCACAAAGTCCTCATCTACACCTGCATGGTCCACCCAGTTACGAAGAGGAAATAAACATGATCCAATCAGTTACACTGAAAAAACACAAAACACTAAATAATGGGTTCCAAGAACCATTACTCCTTAAATTATCTATTCACGACCATAGAGCCCTCTAAAATATACACAAAGTACCACATATTCTACAATTCTAAATATGACACATATACATGCCTCTTGGTAGTATCAACATTTTGATGTATAATATTCTAAGTTTGGAGCTTCATATGAGCATCCTATAGATGGGATCATAGGCTAGACTTTTCCTTCCAAACAAAAAAACCCCGAAAAATTTAAATATTCCAAGAAAATATAAAAACATTCAAATAAATCAAAAATATAAAAAATATTCAACATACATGTGTTTACTAGCTCCTTGGCGTCTATGTTGTTTGCTTTATATTAGTAGATAACATATAATTTCTTTATTATGCACACATATTTGTTTCACGCATAGTTGAGTGTGATATAGGCATACACCACATCCATGATACATGCACATACAAATGTTGGACCTTTCTTCTTCCCACATGGCACACTGCATCAGGGGCATCTTCTTCCTTGATCATGATCAATATAGGTTATATTATTTTATGATCATTTTTAAAGTATCACATTAAAATTATATATTAATGCTTACACATGTCTATACTCATGCTTACATCTTACACTATGTACCTAATATGTTATGTTACATGGCATTTTTTGCTAACACATATATGCATGGACTCGTATGATATGCTTATGTTGGTTGCTTATACTTCATTAATTCACATTGTCACTTCCTTGAGTGTACTTATTTTTTATTATCTTTATTGTGGAACATTTGAATATGTCCCTTACTTATGGGTCTTTGTGCCATTGTGTGTTATTTATTTATGGGTAGACATTTGAATATGTCCTCCCTTTGAGTGTGCAGCATTTGAACATGCCCCTTGTTTGTGGTCTCCTTAGACCCATTATGTATGACATTAAATGCTCATGTCTAGTATTTGAATGTTTGTTGAGCTTGTACTATTACTTTCTAGACATTGTCAGGATCCATCTCATGCATAGTATGGCTTGTTGTGATCACATAGTGCAAGCTTCATTAATATATACTTAGACATGTTGTTCCTATATGCTACATGATGCATATACATATAATATAGTTATCTTATCATAATAAGGTAATGTGACTACCTAATCCCATTCCCCTTGCCTCAAAAGGAGGGATGTATTAGTGGGGCATGTCACAGAGACATTACTCCACACACACATGGTAGAATTTGAAATAATTTACATGATTCATATATACACTTGGGTCAAAATCCTATACATTTGGCACTTATTTTTTATATTTTTGGGAAATAGTTATTCAAATTTGTGACATATATTATACATAATTATAAAGTAGAAGTTACATTTTGATATACACTTCAACTTGAGACATATTAGAGGTGCAAATGTCAGGCAAGTGCACCGAAAATTACAAATAGATATTCTAATTTTTTTACAAATGAGCACCATTTTTACCAAGAAGCATTATTTTGAGCCTTTCATGTCTATAGAAGTTGTCTCCTTTGAGTAGTGTTATTGAGATTCAATGCCCTTGATGACCTCAACACTACTTCCCTTTTGTAGGTTGAGTTGGTTATACCACTTAGCTTGGCTTTATTGTACATTCACTTGAGGTATGCGATTGAGATTTGGTGATCTTAATTACTATGTCACAACTCACCTTTACACTAGATTAGGGCATAATTACCCTCCAAATTTCCTCTTCATATCTCAAGGCTCTATTTTTAACCTCTGCCATCTCCAATGCTTCATCAGGAAACATCTTTACCAAAGCAAAGTATTGAGGGGCAATATGGTCTCATCGATACACATGTGTAATCCTTCCTTGCTCTTTTTACTTTTCAATAATTTCAATTATTAAATCTTAGATTACATACATTGATTTATATTGTAACATGCTCTTGGTTATAGGCCATATACAAACAAACATTTCACCAAGGCTCAAGTAAAGGCAAGGTAGGTTGCACACACATGTTGCTAAAAAGCTCCAATTCACCATATCACAATGCCTAATTGCTTATCTTATGGACTAACCCTTTTGTTACAATGACCCATATCACCTATACACTATAGAAAGCTTAAAATATGATTTATATCCTTCATTGTTAGTTACAAACCTTCAACAATTTTCTACCCTGTCGGAGACAACCATTCACATATGGACACTAGTGTCCATATTCCTTATCTAGTGTTTGTACCGCAAAATTCATCCAATTTGAAAATCTTTCAAAACATATGGGTCAGATTATTTGTCTTGTCTAACCCTTCTATGAGATATTTTAAAAAGGTGTGGTATAAATACAAACTAAAGCTTATTCATTATTCATCTAGTAAATGCCAAACAATCACCTATTCAAGCTCATTCAATCAATTGCACACTAAGTTCTATTACCCTATTCTTCCATATTTTTAAATCAGTCATAGGAGCAATCATATTTAGATCTAAATCATTCAAAGAACAACCTATAAGCAATATTTGTCAAGTTACAAGATAGATCATTGCATACCCTTGCATATAGCATATTGCACCCTTGTGCACACACAAACCCACACTTAGGGGAGAAATACATATATACAAGGCCTTCATTGGAGTATTGGATATGGAAGTAACACTCATTGAAAAAGGGGTCATTGAGGTTAGCTTGACTTCATGAGCCCACTAACCCATTTTTGGCAAGTTGGTATGACCTAAGGTGAAGTACTAGGGTTGATCTATATATTATGCACATGATCCAGACATGTCAATAAAAAAGTGACAGAATTCCCTAACAGGTCCAAGTTATCACTTATAAATATTACGTACATGATAAAAATGTCAAGCCACAAACATAAAGACAACTTTCAATCCCCAGTGGAGTCAACAATTTTCTAAGGGGAAGATTCAATCCCCAGTGGAGTCAACAACTTTCAATCCCAAAGACAACTTTCAATCCCTAGTGGAGTCAACAAAAACTATTGGTATAAATTTTGGTCACATTGGTTTTATGACTCATCCAAATGAGAAGCAACACAAATTTACCAACAATGGAAGAAATCACCATTGAAATGGTGATTTTCCTTTGCATTTAAGATGGGTATCTCCCTCTTAGGATGTGTATTTTTTGGGTTTTTATGTACTTCTAACCATAGAGCACAAAAAATAAATAAATTTGGGAAATGGTGGAAGTTAAACATGGATGGAGAAAGGAGGAGGATGGAGGTGAAGTAGAGAAAACCACAATAGAATAAATGCAAAGAACCACTGAAATAACTCAAACTTAAATGAAAGAGCTAAAAATTCTTCATATCACACAAAAATTAACATAGGATAAACAAATGCAATGGGAATGAAAGGCTTTCCTGGAAGCACAAAGTCTTCTCAAAACTCAGATTAGGTACTCTTGGTATAAAATTCATACACGAGGTTTACAAGACAAAGTCTGAAAATATCATGAGTTGCACACAACCAAAAAAATGCAAAATTTTAATGTATTTTCTATCTACGAATAGAAATATGAAATTCATAAACAAAGAACATCAAAACCCATAAAACACAAGAATGATCTCACATGCTTGTTTGCATTCCATTGCTCAAATCTAAAAAAATTGCACAACCCACACAAATTTGCAGCCAAATCTTCCCTGAGATCTTGAAATAAATAACAACCCCTAACAATGATCTTGATTTTCTCTTTTTTAGAATACCTTTCCCCATAAGGGAAGTCAAAAAGTCATCTTTTTGACTAAGTCAAACTAGAGCTAGAATTTGCCAATGTTTGATTATAATATTTGGGCATTTTACAACATTACATGTGCTTTTGATTTTGCATTTACAATACAATATAAATTCTAAAAAGAATTAATTTATTAAAATGACCAGAAATGCATAGCCACCCTTAACATTTTTCCTTGACATGATGTACATTTATGGTCTCGTTTAAAATTAGTTAATTATATAATAATTATTAATATAATTAAGTCAGTTAATTTATCTTAGAAGCCACAAAGTCAACTTTACAACTTATTCCATGCAAACATGTTGGCTGAGTTGCCTTGTCCACTGGGCTATGGAGTCTTGTAGAGAATCATGTAAAGTAGGGAAATAAATAAAAATGACAAAAAAATTAATCAAATAGGTGGTGAAATTTGGATGGCTAAATTTGTCTACAATAGATAGAAAACTCATATTAAACATGCAAACCTCGTGTTGGATATGATCCTTGAGCCTTCTAAGAAACAAGAGATTCAATTTTTCATGCATGATTGCCTCCACTCACAAGGATATATTCTAGAACTGGTGAATATAATCCCTAACAATTCCTATTTTCTGCAGCTTTACTAATTGGCTAAAGTAATTATCCATCACACTCATGTGATAGTGTAACTGTAATTAATTGGTTATAGTTGACTAATTTTAATTGAGAACCTTGTTCTTATTTTGATCTCAATACCAAATTAATTACTCAGAGTCTAAATATAAATATGCCATTACCATCTTCTATCCACATGAGATTTGATGTACACAAAAAAAAAATCTTCATTTGGTTGATCTAGGTGATCAGATCCTTACCATCAAACTTATGCATTTCCAGTTTTGGCATCATGTTTTGTGGCCCCAAATGGGAAATAACTGAAGTCAAAGGTTGAGTTGTATTAGGGTTTGCATTGGGTTGAAAGGAAGATCCACACATGTTGGTTTGAGCATTAGTGTATTACAGTTGATTTGATGAATTCAATTATAAATTCAACATTTGATTGAGTCTCTACCTGAGCCCATCTCATTGGTGATTGGTTTTGTCTACATCTCCTTTATTGGCCATACCAGACCATATGTTTTGTACATTATATTAAAGTTGTTTGACTTTGTCATTCATCAAAAAAACCCCTAGAATAAAAGATCCACTAATTCCCAATTCTCACTACATATCCTCTTTGTTAGTAATTTCCCCCAAAGTTATAGAACCCTTTCTTTGGCCCTTAGTGTGTGGTCCTACCATACAAAGGCTTGATAATATATAATTTATTTTTAACTTTAACCAAACTTTGACCAAATAGTTTCAAACTTAAATTATTCTCAACTCCAAAAAGTTAAGGAACAAACCTACACTATATCTTTGAGATATTTCTTAAAATGTAAAGAAAGTAGGAAAAAATTTAAAATTATGGCTTGTACAAAGTATTTAGGAAAACCACTAAAATTACAATAATTCATTTAAAAATGATAATTGACCCATAATTTTTGTATTGTAGCTTCCTTAAATGATTTTCCAACTTAAATAAAAAGACATTAAAAAATTCCACGATTTGCAATATATAGATTATTCTTAAAAATTAGGGTTTGAACCACATTTTTGTCCAAATTGAAGCTCTGATACCATTTGTAATGAAATTACTATACCACTAAAGTAGAATCACATCAATAGATCATAATATGATTTAAATAAGAGTAAATTAATTAAGCATATAAATAAGGCACTTTGAGGGGCCAACCTCCACAACCTTATAATAAGGATATAATTTGTAATAAGATGATCAACTAGTATCTCTTACCCCTTATATATACCTTAACTATGTTATGGACACACCCTAGGCTTACTACTAACAATACGAAGTTATAAAAATGATCATATGACTTAATTAAAGGTTATGATAGCCACAAGTCAACCACACGTATGCCGATACTCAATATAGGTTAACGGTGTAGCAATGTTCCAAGAAACAACAATATGAAGGTTCAAATTTGAAGTTGTTAATGCCTCTCAACTTATAAGAGAAGGCTAAGAAAATAATTACACTTAAAAAAAATAGATGTAAGATTACATGTAAACTTTGAAAAGGAACACAATAAAATTATTTTTCAATAGAAGGACCAAGAATTAAATTCATCGTCATTAACTAATTACACTTATAGGTGTAAACTACAATGCAAGCCAGGTGGGAGTGGGTTGTAATAGTGTGAGATGTAAATAGAAATGGTGGACCTTTAATTTGGCCTCTATCTGATCATCACATGCAAGTTTTTTTTACTTGGATAGGGTGATTGAAAGATCATGATATCTTGGACATGTGTTATAATTTGGAGGCCATTTTGTTTTTCCTTGAAAAGTTTTTTTTTCATGCTCAACATAGTGGTGTAGCTAGATTGAGACCATTTGTCACCAGTCAATGAAAACTTGTGGAAATAGTAATGAAGTCTTTAATTACTGTAGTATGTAACAAATCCAAGATAAATGCCTCAAAATTAATAGTAATTTTCAAATCAAACTTTACTTTCCATTTCACAATTCACAAGTCATTGAAAAAAGGGGCAAACAAAAAATGACAATTCTCAATATATAGTTTCCCTTCCCATAATGAAAATATTATATCTTTACATATATTAGTTAAAATGTTGAATTTGTTACTTGTGAAATGTCAAACTTAAACTAACTCTTTTAATTAAAACAAAAGTTGCGATACGACTTTAATTCTTACTATTAAGAGGAATATTTATAGTGAAAGAGATTTGAGACTTGACTTGAACTATATTAAAAATTAGTTTTGCTTTATAAAATTGGTGAAACATACACAATCTAAGGATGCAAATGCATTAGCCTTGTAGTGACCTTGACGCATGAGATTGTGACACTTTGTAAAGATCTCATTGCTCAGAAAAGTCAGAGAATACTTTCCCTCGAGCATGAACTTTTTGGAGTCTATGACTCTATAGCCAATATGGTTGTGACACATATCACCAATTAAAACATCACACACTTGATCATTCCTCGTAATGATCTCAAACAAGTGTGCCTCGATGCGTAGAGGTGTAAGAAAATATAGTTTGTTTTATTGTGTTTGCGGTCCAAAAAATCCATGTGACTTAGGTCATAGTGATGGCGTCAAATATTAATATATGTTTTGATTGTGGCTTGTTTATTATGAAATAGCTTTAAAACTTGTTTGTGCAATTAGAAGTGACTACCTTGAGCTTAAATCCACTTCATTACTCCATTAACATATGATCTATAAGTAATCAGTACTTGTTTTATCCTTATATTGCAACTTTATTATATTAATTTGCATGTTTATTAACGAGTTTTATAATTATGACCTTTATCTAGATCTTCCAAATGACCACCACACAAACATAAAGTGAATATGAAGAGCAAAGGAAAAAGTGTATACACACTAAAAGTGTAAAGTTAATTTTGAATGGACCCAACCATAGTCGAAAGTGGAATCTATATCCTAATGGATCCATGGAGGCCTCATTATTTCAAAGTTAAACCGTGAACCAAAAGTGATATCATTACTACGTGGCCGATGAGATGTTATAGTGTGTATGACTTGTGGCTAAAGGATTTAAGTTATATTTTGAAATTTCCGTTATACCTTTGACTGTGTTTTAATTGCCACATATCCTCTATTTTAAATTCACTTTGATTGGTGATCATGTATTTATTTATTTTTTGTGTAGGTGAAGAAGTGGACCCATTCAATTATAAAATGGATTCGATATCCCAATAAATTTATGGAGTTCATAAAGCGACAAACAATAACTAAAAGTCACTATTTTTCTTTATGTTAAATTGACAAATCTACCAACTTAGTTAAGTTCACAATGAAATACAAAGTTATTAGGAAAACATACATTCCTACATGTGCAAGTAATAAATAAACTATGGAAAAATAAGCTACAAAATAAAAACATAAACATGGGAGAGAAAACACATTACACAAGATATACGTGGAAACCCTACTAAACTAGCTAGGGAAAAACCATGAGGCAAAGACAACATCCAGACTTTATATTCCATCACCAACTCTCTTCTACACAACTCCTCTCAGCAACTCCTTTCCAATGCTAACACGAAGTACTCAGGTGAGCAAAGCTTACAACCAAAATTTCCATACTCAAACCTATAAGCTTCAACATGCAACTCTTACAATACTAATATCCATAGCATATGAGGGAACTCCAATAACATCTACCTCTATCTCCATGAGTTGAGCTAACAAGTCTCCAAGGATCCACTCCATGCACCTAGGTGAGCCAAGCACAATAACCTTTTATGCTCTAACCTCCAACCCTACATGTGATGCTTATAACCGAAGCATTTAGGTGAGTCAGGCTTACAAGCCTTACAAACTCTAACCTTCTATCATGCAAGCACAAGCTTTCAAGGATCCAAGTGATCCACTAAATAGATAAACAATAATGAAAGAGCATATAATGCTTTATAACATTTTACATAAGAGAATGAGAGAGAGAGGGAGAAATGTGGTGCCACATTTTGGTGGGGAGCACTATTTAGCAATAGGGATATTTGTCCCCTTATGGGTAAGACAAGACTTTGAACGACATCTCATGATGCCCACTTGACCACTCCCATGTGCACTCCATGTGATATGTCCCACTTGGTGGGGTGAATAGTGATGAATAGTAGAAGATGATTGTCTCCATGTGCAATGTCAACAAAGTAGGTCCATTACTTTAGACAAGATCAGGTCACTCCATGTGACTCATAGAAATGCACCCCACTCACCCATATGAGGTCAATCAACCAAAGGAATCATCTTGTCTCCTTCTCATGTGCGCAAAAGGGAATCCAATCTCCTTTTGACTTCTTCACACATGTGACTCATGGGACCACCAAACATAGTGCCCTGCAACATGACCTTACACTCATAACTCCAAGACAATCCCATGTGGCACACCAAGGACAAAACCCATAACCTCAAGTGGAGTGTTATGTCCCACACTTGTCACATCCTCATGATCACACTTGGGACCCATCGTGGGCCCCACAATGACATCACCTACCTGCCACATCACCTACATGCCACACCTGCATGCCATGTCACATATGATCCACCTCATCTGTCTAATCACCATTTCCACCTTGTCCATGAATAATGACTCATGAAGAGTGCATGTGAATAGTCCCATGAATAGTACACATGAATAGTGGCTTCACACCCAACATAAGTAAATGCATTGAATTTTTAGGATGTTATTTTGAGCTAGGTTGGTCTGAAAAATTAGCTATTCACTATAATAGGTAATATTATGGCAAAATTAGTAGCTTTGTCAAGTTAATTAGAGTTGAATATGATAATGACATTATTTTGTATCACAAATATCATTTTTGACATCACATTGGGCAAACTAATTATGAAAGTAGGGATTATTTGTGTAACTTGCGATGGTGAAACAAATAGATAAATATTATTGTATATTTATGAATATAACTAAACATTACAGTAAATGATAAAATTTCAATGCCATATAGTTGTATTTACATTTTTTCCTCGTAAAATACAATTAATTGATTTTAAGAGACTATATTAAATGTAAGGTGAAATTTTAGGTATACTATCAAAACCTGTAAAGGACTATAAAAAATATATACATTGAATATAATGTTTCATTCTTCTAGTGTAAATTGTAATATCATTTGAATAGTTATGTTGAATAAATAACCGTTGTAAAAAAAATTCATGACAAGTAGAGTTGATCGTCAAATGTAGTTACAACATTACACAATATACAACAAAAATAAAGTAGTTAAAAAATGTTTTAATTTTACCAAAGTTTCCATAAACATGACTTAGCTTTTAGTTTGACTTAACTTTATGTTTTCATTCCTGAGTTACTTAAAGATGATTAATTAATTTAAAATATATGCCATGTGATTACACAACAAAATAACTAAAACTATAATGAATCATTTTGCGTAAAATAAGAGCCCTGTATTTTTATCCAATGAATTTTAAGGTCTTATTAAAGAGGAGTTGAATGTCTCCCCACCAACTAAACATTTTTAGTTCATATGGCACTTTGAATGATTTTTTTTTAAAGATTTTATAAATTGATATAAATCTTGGTTCCTATAATTTCTCACCTATAATTTTTTGTAAGCACGTAGTAATTAGAAAACCACTAAACTGTGAAAGTCTCCTATTTTTTCTCAACATCATTTGCTAAGAAATCCCACCTCCATAAAAATATAGCAATAACAAATGTCGGTGATTTTTATACGGCTAGATAAATTTATTTTTAAGCAAGGGGTCACATGCACCTCAAATTCCAACTTTATGCATCCACTCACTCTAATCCCATGGAATTGTACTCTATTAAACATTGTTTCCTTTCTTTACCCATTATCATCACGTTGTTGCACGTAAGAATCAAATCCCCTTGATATTTGTCCATCCTAGTTGATAGATAAATAGGCTAATCCAATAGATGACGTCTATGGAACACAAATAGAAAAATAATTGACAAGAGATGTGTGTCCATTAGAGTTCAAAGACACACATAATCATTATACTATTATTTATTACTACTTGTGAGATTTGGATAAGATAACCTAACATGATTTAAAGGCCTAATGGAAACACTCTTGATCTAAAGATGGAATTTGATAATAATAAATTATGTTCTTATTAAGGATGCGAAATTCACGTGCAACACAAATGCAAATGCATGAATTGATTACAAAAATGAGCTTACAAATGGGGTATTTATGGAAAATATCACTCACCTACCATTCAAAATATTGTGACAAGTGTCATGATCATATGAGGTGAGACAATAGTAAAAAACCCAAAGTAAACTTGACTAAGTGTGAATGGAATTCAAAAGTGGAACCGATTAAGGAAACGACTTTGTTCACAACTAACAGTGGAACTAGATAGGGAAATAACTCTAATCATACCAACACCCTCACTTACATACAACTTAGGGGGAAAACAAAATGCAAATATGCAAAAACCAAAGGGTCTTGACAACAAGGCCTAATGAGGTATGCATGTAAAAAAATGATCCCCTCAAAACACAAGAGAGGATGATTGCGAAAAGTCAAATGACCCCCCTTAAAGTAGTATCTCACACCCTTAAGAGTGTTCATAAGTAATGGAACTTACTCTCAATGAAAGGTTTGGTGAAGATATCAACAACCTGCTATGTTATAGGATAATAACGTAGCTTGATGACCTACTTCTGAATTAACTCCCTAATGTAGTGCATGTGGATGTCGATGTGTTTGGTTTGCTAATGCTGAATAAGGTTATTCAAGATATGAATGGTACACTAGTTGTCACAAAGGATGAAAAATGGTTGTGGAATGGTGATACTAACCTCAGTCAAAATATTCTAAATCTAGATACCCTCAGTAGCACCATTAGCAACCCCTTGATACTCTAATTCAATAGAAGATAGAGCAATAACGTGTTGCTTCTTACTCTACCAACTAATGGGGACTGAACCAAGGTGAAAGTTATAACTGTATGTGGACTTATGATCCTCAAAATTGCTAGCCCGATTAGAGTTTTTATATCAAACCAAGTTTATATGAGTCCTTATTGCATAGTGTATCCCATGTTGAGGAGTGCATTAGATGTAATTCAAGATACGTTTGGCCACTTTATAATGAAGTTCATGTGGTTCCTACATAAATTGGGAGAGCATGTCAATCGAAAATGAAATTCAAGGTGAGTTTGCATTAAAGAAATGAAGCTCTCAAAAAGTTGACATTACAAAGTGACATCAACTAATGGAGTGGAACACTTCACCTCAAGCTTAACTATTGATAAAAGGGAGTCGGTGAATGCCTAAAATCGATCATGTGGAATCAAGCTAGAATATCAAGAGTATACTTGGGTTGAGAAAGAGTGATCCTGGAGAAGACTGAGTGATCTCAATCCTAAGAAAATAGTGCAAAAGACCCCAAGTCAGTCATAGCAAACTGATTGTGTAAAACAAATTTAACTCTGCCAATGATGGATGAAGAGCTCCCAGTAAGAATTAAGGCATCAATGTATAAGACCAAAAGTTTATGAGAGTCATCTTCTCACATAATGTAGACAGTGGGATCTAAGTGGAAGCACAAAAACCAGATTAAGAGAATAAAGGAGTCTATCTTGGCATACCAAGCCTAACGGGTCTGTTTGAGGCCATATGGGGACTTCCATAATCAACAGACTGAGGAAGAGTCCATAAACCCTTATGGATGCTCATTTTAGATATCCTCCTAAATATCCACATAAATAAATGCACTCTTCACATCTATGTGATGTACAACCCCACCATGAGTTGCAGTAATAACAAGAGTCAAGTGAATGGAAGTCATCTTAACAACAGGGGATAAAGTATCAGTGTAGCTAACACCAAAAACCTGTAAGAACCCTTGGGTAATAAGTCATGCTTTAAACTTATCAATAGTTCTATTTATTTCATATTTGATTAATTAAATCCACTTATAGTGAACCATTTTCCATCCCTTAGGAAGGAGGACTAAATCTCAAGTGTGGTTCTTCATCGAGGAACTATAGTCTTCTTTCGTTGTTGAATCCCACTCAACAAGACTAGATGCTTCATGAAAAGATTGTGGATCAAAAGCAAGGGCAATGCGTACATGTGTAAGATGGAGATGTTGTGACTGGGTCCTTAGATTGTCTGAAGGATCCCTGATAAAGGGCCCTATTCACTAAAGAGTTTGTCGAACCCATAAAGGTGAAGAAGAAGATGGTGTTGAAGAAATAAAGTTTGTAGCCACTGAACATGACCCTTGAGAAGGTGGACGTGAAATGAATTCTTTGAGTTATTTTCATCAAAGTCCATTGTGGATGCAAGAGGTGAAGTATGGGAGGCCAAGGAAGGAAATGATCCCTCAAATTGAACACTCCTATCAATAAAAATCTCTTTCATTTTTAGATCAAAGAGTCGATATCTCTTGACACCATCATGATATCCAACAAAGAGGTAGGTCCAACTTTGTGGTTGTAAAGCCTTGCATTTCTCTTAAAGAATGTGTGCCAATGCAGGGGAACCAGAAAAATAAAAAACGTCACACAACAGGTTTTTGACTACACCAAGCTTCAAAAGGAGTCATGCCTTTCAAGGCCTTGCGGGAAACATGGTTCTAAATGTGAGCAGTGTAGTTAATAGCTACAACCTAAAATTTTGGACCAAGAGATCAAGCATGTATCATGTAAGTATCCATCTCCTTCATGGTCCTATTCTTTTGTTAAATAACACTGTTCTACTAGGGTGTGTAAAAAATGAAATGTTGAAGGTCGATCCCTTTAAGTGTGTAGAATTGCTCAAGGTGACAATTCACATATTCTTGCCCATTATCTATGCAAAAAAATTGGATAGGTTTCCCAAACTACTTCTCAGCATGAGCCTTGAAGTCTTAAATTTTATAATGAATTAGACCCAAGTGTACCATTAATAGTTATCAATGAACGTGAGGACATAACGAGTTTTACTGAAAGACAAGGTAAGGAAGGGCCCCATAAGATCACTATGAACCAACTCAAAGACTTGTGAAGCCCTCTAAGATGTCCCTTTGTCAAACTTCTCCTTTAGATGCATTCCTATTATATAGCTTGAATATATATTATTTGAAAACTATATATGAAGGAGTCATATTATCATATCCTTTTAGTTGAGTTGTTGAAGGTAGTGGTAGTTGAGATGGCCAAACTGCGAATGTCATAGTTTACTCACTGAATTTGTATGAGTGAGTAAATAAGTAGAAAGGGAATGTGGCACAAAGTGGGATAATGCATATAATCAAGACTCGTGATCAATTTTTCCCATTGCAACTAAGGCATCATTCTCAAGATTCTGAATTTTTTTTGAATCGGGAAGAAACTCAACTTTCTTGCCATTCCCAAGATGAGTGATTTGTTAGACTAAAATAAAGTTAGAACATAAAACATAAACACATAGATCATTCTCAATTGTGCCTTCATGCATCTTGATTGATCATTTTCCTACAACATCCACTAGTGTATCATCTCTTATGAGAATGTGAGATAACATACAAGGTTCCAAAGAAGAAAACTATTACCAATCAAAACCTAGATGATGTGTATCCCCAGAGTCAAGTATCTCTTGTTATGAATATTTACCCACTGTGATAAGTGCTTATCCTTTCCCTTTATTTGATTTTGAATATGTACAAGGAGATGAGTAAATTAATGTGATCTTTCTTGAGAAGATGTTTCAATTCATCAATTTGTTTAGCATGACAGTGATGCTCGTTGTGACCAACTTTCTTATAGTATCAAAAATTAGTCACTCCTTCTAGAACCCCCTTTTCTTAAAAGAGGACTTAGACTCGACCAGTAAAGGATGTGATGACTATGCAAGAGATTCGTGTGGTTTGTGCATTGATTAATTATGCTTCTTAGACCCTTTTGAATGATGAGGATGACCTACCACCAAGGATTGTGACTTAGATGACTTGATAATTCCCATAGTGATCAACTTAGTTTGTTTAAGTATTAACATTTCTGAAAATAACTCAAAAGAAGGCATAAGATAGGTCTTTCCCATAATCAATTGATGAGTCTAAAAGTTGGAAACAAATGCTGCATATTCGGAAGGTAGTTTTCCTAACACATTGAAGACTAACTATACATCTTCCTTCTTAATACCACATTCATTTAGTTATGCTCTAAGCTCATTCACTTTATTTATATGAGCTTGGATTTTGTCAAAACTAGGTGGATTTAGATTAGTGAGTTCATTATCAATACAATACCCTCTAACCTCATCAGTTTGACCGTATAACTTCTTAAATATTTCCCAAGTCCCTTTGGGCATATTAAATTGATCGATGTGAAAAAGAAGGTTAAGAGAAATAGATGTGTGCAAATATCCAAGTGTTTTTGTGTTCTCAATTAGCCATGTTATATTGTACTTAGCATCAGTGGGTTCTGAAATTATTTCCTTGATGTAATGGAATGTAGTCTTTACCCATTAACGCATTGCATACATGCAATTTCTACGTTGTGTAGTTAGATGGAGTTAATAGAGGAAATGTGGGAATACCCATTGCAAAGATGCAAGTTCATAAGAGAGAACACAAAGAATTGGGCATAGTCTCACAACATAAACCCCCCCCCCCCCCTAAAAAAAAATGACTCAATGAAGGAATCCCCGAACAAATACGATTTTAGTGATTACAATGTCCACTTGTAAAAATAACAAAATGGTTGGGATTACAATGTGTTACAATTGTCAAAATAAGGTGATGTTGCAAAAATTACAATTCTTGAAGACAATGATACAATTTGAGAGCACCACTACAAAGTAAACAAAAAATTAGGCTATTTTAAATAAAAATGTATTAAAAAAGATTTCAGACGAACCCAAATAGATGCCTGGATGATCCAAAAGAAACAACACCACTAAAATACCTATAAAAAATTACAAATTATCAAGAAACCATGCACGAAGAGCAATAACTGTCTAACCACCATGAAGAGTGCAAAAAAACTAGTTGATTTTAAAAAAATTGCTTGTGAATTGGAGGTTAAGATCTCAAGGTATTTACTGGTGAAGTTGAATTGTATAGTCATTGCTTGCAATGGAGAGGGGATCTAGTTGGTCAAGTATTGACTAGAAAATTTAGTGGAAATACCACCAAGTTTGGAGGTTTACCATAATTACCAATTTCTAAATGGATGTAGTCCTTCTACTAAGTGCAGTGGGATTATCTTTAGGGTTAGAGGAATGACCACCAAATGTTGTAGTTGCCAAGTTTAGCAAGAATCTTTGACCAACAGAAAAAATTATCTTTTTTGTGGAAGCCAACTAGCTTTGACCAAATGGAGGTTGTGAATATTAAATATTTTATTTGTTTTGTAAGAAAATATGTATTGAAAAAATTCAATTCATTTGTGACCAAATTTTATGGTCAAATATTGTGTTTTTTTGGTATATTTTTTTATTAACGTGACAAATATTTTATTTTATGAGAAACCTTTGTAATATAAATCAAATAGACTATAAAATTAATAAATTTTACAAAAAAATATGCAATTTCAAAAAAAATGTCACCCAAAACAGAGTCCTGATGAGTAAGATTAGACCTTTGGAAATCAGGGTATGGATTACTAGTCTAGTGTGCAAATTAGTAATGTAAAGTTGCGGCCTAAAGTGAATCCAGGCTCCAAAGTAGCAGTCCAACCCATGGATTAATAGTCCATAAACAAAAAATGCAAAAAAAACTTGCAATGTATTGATCTTAAATATAGACTTAGAGCATTTTTTTTGTATTGTTTATATATAAATATATATATTTGCTCTTTTTTGCAAAAAAAATCACAATGGGATTGGTATAAAAATGGATCTATTTTAGCTTATATAAAACTTAAAGATCATTTTAAGTTGATCTAATACAAACATTGTGTAAAAAATAGATCTGTTGGCCATAAGGCTAAGAAAAATGATATATTTTGATAAAAATTATTAGATCTATTTGCAGGCCAAATGACAAGAGAGAAACTAGTTTTTTTAAACAATATTGATAAAAATGGGTTATTTGTAAAAAAAGAATTGAAACTATAAATAAAACTTGCTCAGAGCCTGACATTGATGACATAGATGCCATAGATTCTTGTTACAAACTGTGTACCAAGATTAAATAATGCATACACAGTGATCATGAGAGTCTGCGAAGAAAAAAATGTCAATGCACATGTGGTTGTAGTAATGCTCTACTTATAACGATGATAGACTTTTGCAAAAAATACTCTATATTTAGCCTCTGATATCTAATAGGATAAACGATCAAGGTATTTTGACTGTCTCTGACACCTATTAGGAATTTTTTGTTAGTGCTCACATTATATGTTTGTTTGGGTTATCTTAACATTTTAATTATGTGAGAATAATGTAAGTTGTACAGGAGCTATAACAACTCACTAGAGGATATGCTTGTGGAAGAGTCTTTAGGGACAAGAGAAATCTTATGGGAGATTTGTGTGTTTGTGGATAAGCCTTGAATCCTATTTTGTAGGATCTTATTGAGCTATTTAATATGTTCTCGTCCATCCTTGTAGGATGTCCTAAATGAATCAAAGGATCAAATATTAGTATTGAGTTTTTTTAGTGCAATTTTTGTGTTAAAATTATGCAATTCTATCTTAAACTTATCAATATCCTAGACACAAAGATGAACTCCTTTAATTGTCAAAATGTTCATGCAGAAGACACTCAAGGAATCCCCCTAAAATATAATACTCCTTTTACACCTCTCTGATTATCAGGCCATCCTCGAAAGGATGCAAGAGAAGAGTATATTCAGTATGAAAAAAATACTATATTTTGATCTACTAAGAGGCTACCCAGTGACACTCAAGCTGCTCTGGTATTATGTGAGATTTGACTACAATAACCTAATATATTTCTAAAGGCCCAATGGAAGCACTTTTAATCTAGAGATCGAACTTGATAAAAATAAATTATATTCATATCAATGTGATTTAACCTTTTAGTGTTTTTACTATGTAAATCTCAAACTAGATTAAAGGGTTGGGTCTGTTGTTAATTTGGAATAAATTTCGAATTTATTGATTCTATGTAACTTTTCAAAAATATTAAATATAAGGATAAAGTGGACTTATCTAGAAATACACAGAGTTTCTTGCAGATCAGAATAATGGAGATGACTGAGTAGATAGAAGGGAATCTTTCATCTATTGACTACGTTTAGAGATTTGGCTCTAGACAGTAGCCCCCCCTTTCATACAATAGCACCATGTGGCGCTAGTGTCCAAACATGGCACTAGTGTCCTTCCTATAGTGATTGTCTGCAAATTTTAAAGAAGCTATGGGAATTCTTAAGGATATTGTAGGTGATTTCTTGTCATGCATGAGCTCATATGTGTCACTATTTTGGTTGATTCTCCTCCAAAACCCTAATGAATATCTACACACATGAAATAACAAACTAATCAAATGCATAAGGAAAGGAAAAATTGGGTTGTGGGATGTTACAATCGCATGGAGTATAACCCCTCTTGTCCTGACTACTACCTACATTAACCCTAGTGTTAGGGGTCTCAGATCACATGTAGTTTTCCCTTAAGGAATGTGCACCATCAACTTACATGATATGTTAGGATGAATTTCACCTGGGCCCTTCTTTGATCAAGCATGCAAATGTTTAGGTGTGAACACTAAGTAATATGCAGAGTATTTGAGCTATAATATTGATTGATTTTATGTAAATAGGTGCAAAAATAGTAAGTGCTAGATGTAAAATGCCTTGTGAGGCTCTTTATATAGGAGGATATTTGTTTGGAATATAGTACCTTATTCATTGGCCAACAAGTCATGAAAAATATATAGAAACATAAGAGAAGGGTCACGGAGGGGTCAAGACTCAAACACGAGTGAAAGGGACCATCGAACACTGAAGGGAAAAGTGGACAGTAGTACCATGTGGTGCTACTATCGTGAAAATGACACTAATTTCTAAAGGCTCATAATAGAGCAAAATTTAGGGATGATGGGATAGGGGCCCTTGGGATTGGGAAAAGGTGACCTGTGACTATTGGGGGTGTCAAAAATATGGAGAAAAAGACATAAAAAAGATCAAAAGACTTAAGATGACCATGTAAATAAGGACTATTACCATCACTAATACCCTATGTGTGAATGAGCAACAAAAGACATAGTTAGTACTTATGGTTGCTTAACCAAATTAGGGTGTTTACATTTGCCCCCCTTTTATTCTAGTAATGCAATGAAAAGGAAGTACTAGAATAAAAGAAAATAGAAATGAGTATATGTCCTTACCTGTGTGAATGTAATCTAGATTTAGCTCACTTATTGGCCAATGAAGTGGATGAGAATTGGAGTGTAATATGAGAAAGGAAATATATGATGTAAATGCCCCCCTTTACTGAAATTGAGTGTGTAAATTGAATGTGTGGAGAAATAAGGCTTGTTTGTCCCCATTTTGAATCTAAGTATGTAAACTAAAGGTGTGGATAAATAAGGCTCATTTGCCCCCACTTTGAATTTGAGTATGTATACTAAAGGTGTGGAGAAACAAGGCTCACTTGCCCCCATTCTAAATTTGAGTAATGTAAATTGAGTCTAGTGTACTGCTATCAACCACTACAGATGGGCCTGTGACCCAAACTAGTGAAAACCTGGTGATAATACTAGTGTACCGTGGTAAGTCTAAAAATGGGGATCAAGAGTATGCGCTCTACATTGTACCCCCTAATCCTGATATTTGAGTGATGTAGTTGTGTATCTAAATATATGAATAAACTGGTGTACTTATGTCAAAGATGTATATCTAAGTAGAGTGTTCATCTGAATACCTATGTAAACCTGTGTAGAACCTATGTAGACCTGTGTATTTGTATATCTAAAAATTTGTAACTCTGGATGCTTATGTAACCTATGTAAGACTTATGCATCTATATAATTTGAATATACTGTGTAAAACTATGTAGACTTGTGTGTCTATATAATATGAGTAAGCTATGCAAATGAATGCCTATGTAAACTTATGTAGGCATGTGTATTTGTATAATAGAAAAATTTGTAACTCTATATGCATGTGTAGACATGTATGTCTGTATAATATGAAAATTAGTGACTTTGAATGCTTGTGTAAACCTATGTATACATGTACATCTGTATAATATAAATATGTTGTGTAAAATTGTGTGGACCCATGTGTTTATATAATTTGAATGCCTATGTAGACTTGTATGTCTGTATAATATGAAAATTGATGATTTTGGATGCCTGTGTGTCTGAAAATCTGAATGTAACTGTATATGTCTGAATCAATTTATGCATATTTACCCCCCTTTTTGGTGAGAGAGTTGAGCCTGTGATGAGGATATGTAACCAAAAGTGGTAAGGATTGATTATGCTGGTGTTTTACTTAGCAATTATGATGTAGTAGGTTTTATTAATGTATTGATTCTGTAAGAGTTATGATAATTTGATATATAATTAGATAGGTACTTGGTCCATTGTATGGTTAATATAATGCAATTATTTTTGTCTTTTTGTAGATTTGAAAATGACAAGAGGATTGGTTTTACCAATATGGGATAGAGTATATTAATATCAAGTCCCGTGCACAAGAAACGGTTCATGAATCAGAGCTATGGTTCTCGAGATATGGTAATAACAAGATAGCTGTATTAATTATAAAAATTAGCACATAGGGGTATAACCTTAAAGGGTGGCATTAGGTAAGTTATGATTTTAATAGGTCATTTTGAATACTTGTCAATTCATTTATATCATATGAGTGGAAAGAAGCTTGAGTCTGAGAGAGAGAAACATGTCAAGGAGATGAGATGCTAGGTTCTTACGCTATGAGGAGGTCAAGGCACATATTTAGGACAAGGAGGAGGATCACCTGGTATGGGACCCTACATTTTTTTGTTGTTTATTATTTATTTTATTGATTTTGATGGAGAATAGTTATTTTTTTCTTATTTTAAGGAAGGTGGCATTACTGTCTAGTTTTGGGCGCTAGTGTCTAGATCTTGGCATTACTGCCTAGAGTGTGGTGCCATTGTCCAATGCCAATGTCCTCTGGGCAATGCTAGTGTCCAATAGGCCCCATATATGGTGCTCACCATTGTTAACTAATGTTTGATTCTTGTTATTGTTTTATGGTATTAGTTTTTGTTTTACTAATGTTGGATTTGGTTAAAATTTTGTAAGTTGATGCCCATGTGAGGGAGTTTTGTACTAGTCAGATGATAGAGACTATTTGGGGTTTGCCCTTGTATGCTATTAAGATATAGGTGCATGAGAGAGTAGGGTTGTGACATGTTGCTTTCCTAGATCATATGCCCTAGGATGTGCATACGATAATTATATTATGTGAGAGGTAGAATGTAGACACGTGTACATTCTAGCTACTTATGGGTGAGATAACTGTGACATTGAAGGATGTATATCATATCTTGTAGTTGTCGATCTATGGGAAATGAGCTATTTTATAAGAGGCTACTGGTCCTCAAGTAATTCATCGAGCATCTAGGTACATTTTTGCTATGGCTATGGGTACTCATTGCATAGGTAGTCAGAGTGACATACTATTGACCCTAATTATTATGGTCGATGTTCTACGATTGCAAGAATTTTTAGCTATATTATTGTCATCATTTATTATCATGGATGGGAGTGGTGTCTCTATTTCATATAGGATGCATGAGATAGTGTATGACTTTGAGCACCATGGTACTATGTATTCTTGGGGTCATACCATGTTGGCTCATTTATATAGGGACTTGTACCACTTTACACAAGAGATGAGTGGTAAGGGTATCGATGCATCAACACTATTCCATTATTGGGCATACTAACACGTAGTTATGAGTAAGTTAGTCACACATCCATAAGATGGATGGTCTCATCTATAGGTATTTGTAGATAGATGGACTAAGATAGGGCATGCTTTGAGGAGGAGTATTATTTATTGTCGACAGTTACTATATAACATGAGAGCAAATGATATTATCTGGAGACCATATAAGGGCTATCAAGGGTGACCTAAGGATAGCACACAGTTGAGGTATATTTGAGTTAGCTATTGGATACATGATTGGTGGGATAATGTATACCAATAATTATAGTATGAGAATGTTAATTAACAGTTCAGTGTCATACAGGATGCTTAGGCTCTTATAAGGCCAGGAAATAGGTCAAGGCCATTGATTACCGAGCTAGCTCCTATGTCAGTGATAGAATGGGATCCAAAGATTAAGGTGCCTGATGTGGATGGTGCTATAGTGATTGAGGCCTACTCTGCTTGGTGAAGTGAGCATAGGTGGACACCGATGTTCCTGAGAGATGGGATGATTGTAGAGTAGGTACTAGATGTAGATCCCCTAAGGGTTGTTGATGGTAAGTTAGATAGTTAGTTTGTATGTTATGCGTAATGTTAATCATGTGTTTAATTGGATTCTTATGAAATTGTATGGATACTTGCAAGTGCACGAGATGACGAGTATTAGGAGGTCACCATTGTATTGGTGTTGCATGAGTTGACATGACATATTCTAGATAATGCCATGGATGATGGATTAGTGGAGTGGGCCACCAATGTAGTTGGAATGCATCCTCATTTGTTTTATTATGTGGTGATAGTGATTGTGGTATACATGCGAGCAACAATAGATATAGATGAGTTGTGTTCAGAGCTGCAGAGGTGAACCATGCCCTCTCTTGATGCTCTAGGTGGGGTGAATAGTCATATAGTAGATGACTATATACAAGTTCAATGGGAGTATGTTGAGTGCAGGGTTGAGTTTATGATGTATCGAGAGAGAGAGTAGGCATAGCCATAGATTGAGGTCTCATGGAGATAGTGGGGCCTCTAGTTCTAGTGTTGATGTGTCTGAGAGTGAGAGTGAGAGAGCTGGGCCTAACAGTCATGTTCGATCATTGAGTGATGCATCACATTTGTATTGAAATGATATTATCAATTATATATACATATATAGATGGTTGTTATTTAATTTGGCATTTAGATCTGGTTATATTGTATGATTTGTTATGTGTTTAAATTTGGTTAATTATTTGAAATGTTTAATGTTTTGCAATTTCTTTTGACTGGGGTAAATTTAATTGATTTGTATATGTGTTATGAATGTTTTAGGCATATGTGCAATAGATTTTAGTTTTTGTATTATATTAGTGTATGGTTTTTTATTTATATTTCATAATATGTCTATGTGTATAACATGTGATGATGAGATGCCCTATCTGAACCTAGATGGCATGGAGAACCATCAATCATACTACTCGTGTTGTGTTATTGTAGATGTAGACTGTGAAACTAGCGCTGTGTATGATGCACTGCTAGTGGATAACTGTGTAGACTTTGATGCAAAAATATTGATTGGTTGATGCTCTGAAAATGCACTTTGATTTGTTTGATTTCTTGCAAATATTTTGATCAGTGTGCGAATTGAAGCTCAGTTATGATCTTTGTAATGATTACCATATATCTTTATCGGTTGTCCAACTAAAACTATGGCCTTAGGTTGATAGTTATTCCCAAATATTTTGATTGGTGTGCATTTTAGAGGTGCACTCTAAACTGTGGCTTTGGGTTTGTAGTTGTTCCCAAATATCTTAATCAACATATGCATTGGAGGTGTGTTCTAAATTTTGCGAACTGGTTGTGATTGTTGTTGAAGTTGTGATGTATGGGACTATTAATTAATAGTTATCATAGAAGTCATAGGGCTCGTACAATGAGTGACTAATGGTTTCTTAAAAAGAACGTCTTGGCATAACTCCATTGTAGAGAAGTGTGATTTAATATAATGTAGCAAATGAGGGCTTAATGCCCCCTATGTGAACTCTATGATGCCTTTGCTAACATATTGATCGATGTGAGATCTGAGTGCATAGCAATGATCATCTGAATGCCCATTATTTTGGTAAAAATGACAATAATGCTTATGTGGTACCTAGTGTAAATGGTATGGTGGATGATGATTAGTTGAAGGAAGTGTGATTATCCCTTTATCTAGTAGTGTAAGTAAAATGTCATGAGGCCCAGCCTTATCTAAAAATTGTATAACCCTTCTACGTATATTATGTGTGCTAATCACTGTAGATTGTGCTGTGTAGAGTGGCTCTTTGCCTTGCTGAGTATTTTTATTAGTGATTTTGTGTTCCACTAGTTTATGAATTGGAAGTAGGGTAGGTTATTGTACAAATTTGATGTTTGTGGCTCTGAGGTGTCTATAGCCAAATCTGCCTCTGATTGTGTGATTAAAAATCCCAACTATGCCTCTAATGATATAGTTGCATTGCATAAATGTTTGAATGATTTAGATGTGTGATATATCAATCTATCCTTGAGAAGAGAGATTAAACCTCTGGCAAATTCGTATTGTACTTCCAAATCCATTGGTTGATAAATTAACTGATGCAAACAAGCTTTGAACTGTAGAATGTATTATGATGTAAGCTTTGTCTCGCCTTGGTGTAGTGAGGGTAACCTCTCATGTGTGACTAAAGGTTCCTTATTCTATATATAATGCTTGAGGAAGACTACCTCTAGCTCCTCATATGTATGTAAAGAGCCACTAGGGAGTGTATGGTAAAACCAATATAGTGCTCTATCCTTTAGTTACTTTGGAAACACTTGTAGTAGAATTAACTTGTTTGTAATATGAGCCATAGCTTTCTCATAAGCTTGAAGATGTAAATGTGGATCTCCTTGTCCATAACAAATAGGTAATGTCGCTTTCTAAAAGTTGTGTGGTAACCTCATAGTTGAGATTCTACGTGGAATAAGATTATTATGGATAACATTGGCATCGACATGAGATTTGTATGCTTTGTTATCCAAGGTGAGATGATGTACTTGTTTTTGCAAAGTACCCACATCATGCATTAAAGAAATTAACACTTGTGAAGGTATATTATCATTATCAAGGGGTTCATTTAATGCTTGAGTTTTATTATCTATTTTAGCCATTGGTATATTAGATTGGAAATCTTGTTTAGAAAGGGTCGGTGTGCTCTCAATAACCTTTGGAGGTGTGATAGCTTGGACTTGGTTAGAGGGAAATGAGCTATCACCCTAATTTGGGTTTGTTTGAGAAATGGGTTTTACTATGGTAAGGGGGCTTGAGGGGGATTCATTGGTATCTTTTATATTGTTAGTTGGAATAGAAGGTGCTTTATTATCTAGTGAATAGAAAGTATGCACATAAGAACAAGTGTGTGTGTGTGTCTTTCAACATGTGATCTATTGTTTGGTTAAACAAGAGAGATATGCGAGGTAAGAGAAGAAGTAAAACTTGTAGATTCTATGTCAACTTTGTCATAATCACAATAATCATCATTATCCCATCGATCATCAAAATATGAATTTAATTCATTCGAAGAGGTAAGAGTCGAAGAAGCATCATTCACATGCTCATTAAGAAAAGGAGAAGGAGAAAATTTTAACTTTTTACTACTATGCAATATATCATCATTGTTTAAGTGTAATGCAAGGCATTTGCTCACCAGTCATTTTTGAAATTCAAGCATGGTTATCATGTTCTATTTGAGGATCAAGGAGAAATAGTAAAAACCATGTTTTCTTTTTGCACGTTATGACATATAGGAGAAGAGTTAGAAACACATGCATTATCTATTCGTGGCAAAGAATCATTGCATTGAACTTGAATTGCGAATGAAGGTGATAAAGGAACTTTAACTACCTTAGTTTGTGCATTGCTAAAAGGTGTAACATCCTTTGTATTTGCATTTTGAAATGTAATTGAGAAGGGTAAAGAAGATACATTGTTCTTATCTACTTTAATTGAAGCAAGAAAAAGTGATTTCCGTGTAGTGCACTTATATTGATTTATTTTGAACAATAAAGTAGCAAAAGTAGTTGAAAAACTAGGGTCACATTAAAACACTAACAATAAGAGATTATTTTGGCATTGTATTGTTAATTTGAGTTTTAGAAATAAGAGAAGAGCAAAAGAAAAGAGAAGATGATTTATCTAATGTATCTTCATGTTCATTTGTATTGCCATGTGCATAATAATCCTCGTATCCATCATTATAACAATAGTCATCATCGTCATTGTAAATGAAATCATTATCATGTTCTAATGTACAATCTTGAAAATTAGTCCATTCATTGTTATAATCATTAGAAAAATTCAAGATTGCATCAAGTGGATTAGGGGTAGAAGACTTTTTAGATGCTAGTTTAAAACTCCCAAAGAAGATAGTGTAAAGAATGAATAATAAACACATAAGAGGTAGAATGTAATCTAACACGAGTATGTGTGCAATGTGTGAATTTGTTGAACAAAGTTTGTAATAGGAAATAAGATTATTGTTAAAGCCCCTGTTGTTGATGTTTGTGTGTATAGGGTTCTAGTATGTGGATCTAAGGTTTGAATTTAGGGTTATGTTGCAAATATGTAAATTGAATTAAATAAATAGAATCTTAGTATATAATTAATTAAATTAGCTAAGTTAATCTAAAAAACCAAAAAATTATATTTTTGTAACCCTAATTTAATGTGCAAAATTTAGAAGGTAAACCCTAAGGAAAATTAGGGTTTTTATGCAATATTCAAAGTAAGACGGGTTCACCAAATGATTTAAGCTTTTAGGGTTTTTACTGTGTTAATCCTAAGCTAGATTAAAGGGTTGGGTATGTTGTTAATCTAAAATAAATTTGGAATTTATAGATTCTATGTAACTTTCCAAAAATAGTAAATACAAGGAGAAAGTGGACTTATCTGGACATACACAGAGTTTCTCACAGATCTGAGTACTGGAGATGACTAAGCAGACAAAGAGGAATCTTTCATCTATTGACTATTTTTAGAGATCTAGCTCTAGACAATTGCGCCCCCTTAGAATAGTACCATGTGTTAGGTTGTCGAGCTAAAAGCTTCAACTATGCAGACGAAAAAGAGGATGCTGAAGTTCTACAAGTACTGGCATCGGCAGCATGACCGACGTCGGTCAAGGTGAATGCAGAAGGCAACCGGCATCGGTCAGCATCAGGCAAACAGGGACCGACGTCGGTCGCCTGTGTGTTCCAAAACTATTCGTTGCACGAACAGTTAGTTTGTTGAACTAAGTGTTTGCATGTAAAGGCTATTTCGAGTCTTGAGCTGCATGTCTATTATTAGTAAACTAAGAGTCTAAGTTATTGTTTAAGTCTGGGATCTATTTATAGACCCATTGGCATGTATTGTAATTATGAGCTGAAAAGGAAGGCAAGAAAGATCCTTCCATTGTAAGATCATTGAGTTGCAGGTTGTTGCAAGCTCATAGGAGATCTACATGTGTAAGTATGGTTTGTTGAATTACCAAATATAAGCAATTAAACATGCGGAAATATCCAAAAGTACAAGTAACTAAAATTCACAAATAGCACAGAATATGAGAGACAATATACAATCTTGTATTAATACTTGTACAGAAAAGAATACAATAAAGAGACACCACTGTCTTCCACCTTACAGAGGCTTCCCACACCTCAAGTGTACAATAATTATTTTTCAAAACACTCTCCTATCAAAAACGGTTCCAACACACAACTCACACACAGAATTGGTGTTCACCTCTCCAACCAGTCAGTAATAACCCTGCCAGTACACCAAGCACTCTAAAGTACTTCAAGTAGATCTCCCATGAACTTGCAACCTGCAATTCAACAGACCATACTTACAAATGTAGATCTCCTATGAGCTTGCAACAACCTGCAACTCAATGATCTTACAATGGAAGGATCTTCCTTGCCTTCCTTTTTAGCTCATAATTACAATACACGCCAATGGGTCTATAAATAGATCCTAGACTTAAACAATAACTTAGACTCTTAGTTTACTAATAATAGACACGCAGCTCAAGACTCAAAATAGCCTTTACATGCAAACACTCAGTTCAACAAACTAACTGTTCGTGCAACGAACAATTTTGGAACACACAGGCGACCGACGTTGGTCCCTGTTTGCCTGGTGCTGACCGACGTCGACCGACTTCCTGTCGACGCCGATTGCCTTCTGCATTCATCTTGACCGACGTCAGTCATGCTGCTGACGTCGGTACTTCTGGAACTTCAGCATCCTCTTTTTCATCTGCATAGTTGAAGCTTTTAGCTCCACAACCTAACAATCTCCCACTTAGAGATAAATAGCTGTAACTGTACTTGTACCTGTACACTGTCTAGTTTGTTCCCTTGGCTCTGTATCCCTCTTCAAGATCACTCTTGAAGACCAATCACCACACACTCTGTGGTGCAACACCTGCAATCCAAATCACTTGCCACATCCACATCTACAAACCATGTAGAAAATAACTTGACCCTGCATAGCATGTGCACCTGCTGTTGGTTCCTCTAAGAATCCACTAAACTGCCCTCCAATGCTTCTTTCTCGAATTGGCTCCAAACTTGTGACACCTCTCACTGCTTGGGAAAACTCAGGTCTAGTACATACCATGCACTTAACCTCATTATGTGAATCAAGACACTGTTCTGTGAACTGTCCAACCATCGGTGTGCTAACTGGTCTCACACAATCATCCTGAAATAAAGTCAACCTGTGACCTTCCATGTCCCTATAACACACTCATGCCAAAGAATCTTGCTACTCCCAGATTCCTCATGACATACTTCTGAACTAGCTTTACCTTTAGTTCAGCAATACCCTGTATATGTAACCCTGCAACAAGCACATCATACAGTAATAGGATAATGTAGCTAATATTATCCAACCTGGTAAAGAGAAACATAATGATCAAACCTCCATTATACTGCAGCTTATACAAGACCATATACCCTGGCCTTCTGTCTCACGTATCCATTCCCGCTCTTCCTTATCCTGATCATCCATTCGTCTCTCAGTGCTTTCTTTCAGCTGGCAACTCCACCCAAAAACTCCTGTTTGGTTCTCCTCCAAGGAATCACATCCTTCATCCATGCCAAGCTCCCACTGTTTCCTGGATCTACCTGCTCTGCTTCTTTAATAACTTCTTGGTTCTTTACCATAAGTGAGCAACAAGTAGTGTAAAGAAGCGAAATGACGAATTTGAGGCTTACTTACCCTTTAAGTCCTCCATATGGGTGCTTGATACTCCTTGACAGCTTGCTGTCCACCCAAAATTTGTCTCAGTGACCGATGCCGGTCACATCTCAATCTACACCCGATCGATGTTGGTTCCCTGCGACAGCCTCATCGCCAACATCGGTTCCTCCTTGCCGACGTTGGTGTTTATTTGCCTTGAGTCACCGACATCGGGCTGCACATAGCCGACATACGCCAACGCCAGTTTTCTAGTCGACGTCGGTCTTTGTGTTTTTATTGTGAGAACTGACCTTTTCCTGCGAGCTCCTTTTCGATCAAACCCTTGTCCAAATCACCCTTGCTCTGCTCAAAATCATTCTGCCCCTTGTGCTGAACTCTGTCCGTCACCTTCTCCTTGAAAACCAAGGCTTTCTTGTTCTTGTCACTAACATCGGATCTCTCAAGAAACGTCACTTTCTTCTTCTGTATATAGAAATCTCGATTCATACCCTTTGACTCAAGAACATGCATCTCCTTCTTATTCATGTGACCAAGCCTATTAAGCCACATTTTTGAATCTACAGCTGAAGTAGATAGCCCAAAAAGAGAATCAGTAATACAAGTAGATAGATAAAGCGTACCTACTTTCTTACCTCTTACTACAATAAGTGCACCCTTGGTAACCTTCCAAGAGTCCATTGTGAGAGTTACTATGCAACCCTCATCACCCAAACTTCTTACAAAAATCAAATTTCACTCCAGAACTGGGACATGCATGACCTCCTTCAACACCCATGTGTTACCTATCTGCAATTTCAGCTTCACTTTCCCTTTGCCAACCATCTGACAAGGCTTACCATCCCCTAAACAAATTTCTCCAAAGTCACCCTGGACATACTCATGAAAAAATTCCCTATTTGGGGATGCATGAAAAGAGGCACCAGAATCTAAAACTCAAGATTCTACTTTATCCAAAGAACATACCAGAGCATCTCGTGCAACGAAATTCGCAACATTTGCTTCTTCTTCATGTCCTTCATACTGATCTTCACCCAACCAACAATCTCTTTTTAAGTGCCCTTGCTTTCCACACTTTCAGCAGGTTATTCTGCCATACCTGGACTTGGACCTCCTGCCATTAAACTTCTCCATTCGTAGTCTACTTTCTTCTGCCATTGCTCTACTCCCACTCAAATAAAAACCCCTGTGAGTAACCTGTAATCAACACACACTAACCAGATCTAATCCAATCTGTTAGTATCCCAACCAAAAGCTCTGATACCATTTGATAGGACCTAAGTTCCGAAAGCTCTGACACAACTTGTCAAAATTAAGAGCACACATGATTACCTTTGTATAAGCAACTTAAGATTGCAGAAATAACTAGAAGAACAAATAACTATCAATGAGAAAACACACATAATATGAGAGGCAACACACAATTATATTCAACTCATTACAAAGGAAATTACAATAAAGAGATCACACTCTTCTTCCACCTCTGTGAGGCTTCCTCCTCAAGGGCTCCCAGTAATCTTCCCACCTGAGTAATCTTCTCTCATAAGTCACAACACACAGCTAACACAAGCTGTTGTTCACCTCATTGTACGTCCAATACAATCGAGTACGAACCGATACTCCAAGTAGATCTCACCATGATCCTGCTCCTTGATGTATTGCTGTCATCTTGGATCCTGCTCCCTCATCGATCTCCTTTTGACCCTCGCACATACACACCCCTGCAGACCAACCTGATCTTACTTATCACATGTAGATCTCCACCATGATCCTGCAACACCCTGCATATCAAACCTGATCTTACATACATGAGGAATCCTACTTGATTCCACCATGGGAAGAACTCTCCAAGTTCTACATAGTTCTTCAAGTTCTTCACTTAACAATACAACCTGTGAGTCTATTATATAGATCTCATGCATACAATAATTAGACAAGCGGCTCAAAGACTCGAACTAGTCTTCATCATGCAAACTCTCCGTTCACTTAACTGACTGTTCGTCAACAGCAGTTCTGACCGCCACAGACGACCGATGTCGGTCCCTGTCTGACTGGAGGTGACTGACGCCGACCGATCTGTTAGGTTGTGGAGCTAAAAGCTTCAACCTTTGCAAACTGAGGAACAGATGGTTGCTGAGTTCTACAGGAACCGGCGTCGGCAGCAGGACCGACGTCGGCAGAGACCAGTGCAGAAGGCCACCGGCGACGGTAGGAAGTCGGCCGACGTCGGCAGAACCAGACAAGCAGGGACCGACGTTGGTCGCTTGTGTGTTCCAGAACTGCTCGTTTCACGGACAGTTAGTTAAGTGAACGAAGAGTTTGCATGTTGAGACCAGTTAGAGTCTTGGGCTGCGAGGATAATTGTCTAAATTAAGAGTCTAAGTTATTGTTTGAGTTAGGGATCTATTTATAGACCCATTGGCATGTATTGTATATATGGTATGAGATAGAAAGGAAGAGTTCCTTCTAGTTGTAAGATCTGTGAGTTGCAGGTTGTTGCAAGCTCATTGGAGATCTACATGTAAGTTTGGTCTTTGAATTGCAGGTTGCAGGTTCATGAGAGATCAACTTGAAGTGCTATAGAGTGCTTGGTGTACCGGCATGGTTATTACTAACTGATTGGTGAGGTGAACACCAATTTTGTGTGTGAGTTGGTTGTTGAGACCATTTTTTGTGTAGGAGAGTGTGTGTGAGAAGAATTACTGTACACTTGAGGTGTGGCGAATCTCTGTAAGGTGAAAGAGTGTGGCGGCTCTTTGATGTATTCTTTTCTGTATAGTGTTAATACAAGATAGTGTATTGTCTCTCATATTCTGTGCTATTGGTGTATTCTAGTTACTTGTGTTTCTGGGTATTTCCGCATATTCAATTGCTTATATTTGGTAATCATACTGTGCTCTTTCTGAGGAGCAAGATCCTAACGGGTGGAATTCGAACATGTGTGTTTGTTCTTGGATTTACCTCCACCCCCTCCCAACACGATCCCTGCTGATGCTGGTTTCCTTTTGCGCTGTCCCCTGACCGACGTCGGTTGTGGCCTGTCGACGCCGACAACTGTCATGCTCAAAGACCTCCTATTTGCGTCAAGGTGAAGCTTTTAGCTCCACACCCTAACACCATGTGGTGCTAGTGTCCAAACCTGGCACTAGTGTCCTTCCTGTAATGACTGTCTGCAACTTTCAAAGAAGTTGAGAGTTTTTAAGAGTCCTGTAGGTGATTTACTATCATGCGAGGGCTCGTTTTTGTCACTATTTTGGCTAATTATCCTCCAAAACCCTAATGAATACCTGCACATATGAAACAATGATCTAATCAAATGCAAAAAGAAAAGAAAAACTGGGTTGTGGGATGTTACAATCACACAGAGTATAACCCTTGTTGCCCTGATCGTTGCCCACATTAACCCCAATGTCAGGAGTCTCAGATCACATGTAGTTATCCCTTAAGGAAAGTACACCATCAACTTGCATGATATGCTAGGATGAATTTCGCCTAGGCCCTTTTTTGATCAAGTATGCAAATGTCTAGGTGTGAATGCTAAGTAGTATGCAAAGTATTTGAGTTGTACTATTGATTGATTTTATGTAAATAGGTGCCAAAATAGTAAGTGCTAGATGTAAAATACCTTGTGAGGCTCTTTACATAGGAGGATATTTGTTTGAAATATAATACCTTGTTTGTTAGTCGACAAGTCATGAAAAAGATATAAAAAACATAAGAGAAGGGTCACAAAGGGGTCAAAACTCGAACACGAGTGAAAGGGCCCGTCAGACACTCAAGGCAAAAATGGACAGTAATGCCATACGATGCTACTATCCTAAAAATGGTGCTAATGTCTAAAGGCTCAGAACAGAGCAAAAATCAGGAATGACAAGCTAGGGGTCCCTGTGATTGGGAAAAGATGAGTCATGAATACTAAGGGTGTCAAAAACAGGGAGAAAAAGGCATAAGAAAGATAAAAAAACTCGAGATGACCACACGAACAAGGATTATAACCATTACTAAGACTCTTTGTGTGAAAGAGCAACAAAAGACATAGTACTTGTGGTTGCTTGACCAAATTAAGGTGTTTACACAATGATGCAAAATTCATGTGCAATACAAATGCAAATTCACGAATTGATTACCAAAATGAGATTACAAAAGGGATATTTATGAAAAATACCATTCACCTACCATTCATAGGAATCTGACAAATATCACAATCACATGAAATGAAACACTAGTAAAAATCCCTAAATAAACTTAACTTCACTAAATGTGAACGAAACTCAATAATCAAATTGATTAAAGAAACAATCATATTCACATCAACATTATTGCTACCGTTTTTAAAAAAAAATGAAATTGAAACTACTTAAAAAATTAAAATTGATGGAGATAGTAATTTCCTAAAAATTTTACTCACAAATGAAACATTTTTCCTCAAGAAATTAGTCAACTCAGAATCTTATGGACAATAGAAAAAACCTCCATATTTGATATGACCGAAGAGTCTCATCTCGATAGTGCGGGCAGAACTAAGGACCCAAAGAAAAAATCTCCATATAAATATCTCCGAAATGACATTAAAGGCCCCATAAATTTTCTTCGCTATAAATACAAAAATTGTAACCATCGAAACCTCTGCGAAATCAATTTGTCAAGACTGAAATTTCGAAATTTCGGTCTTATCGGTTAGTTTTTCCCATACCAAACTCAAGTAAAATTCACCACTTTCATACTGTTGAAAAGTGGCAACCGAGGAGCTTATTCACACAGAGCGATGAAGACCACCGAAAAGCTTGCGAATCTTGCTCTAGCAGGTACTTATTACTTTTTATTTACAGTCAGGCTATAGATTTCTGGTATGCGTTTTCTGTGTCGGACAACTGATCATTTACATGCGTTTTTAAAGAAAATTTGTGGGTCTCTTTGTGTTACTCGGTTTTTTTTTTTTTCCCAATATTTAGGTTTTTGTATTTTATAGATAATCTTTTGAGGCATATTTTCTACCCCAGTTTTTTCTTCATAGGTTTCTCCACTATTTGATCCGTTAATCTTGGATCACCTAATCCAGCTTTAAAATTTCGCAAGGGTTTATTTGCAACCCGATTTGTTGAGGGCTTTTGTGGGTTATGCCCATCTAGGTTTGTGGATTTTGGTAAAATAGAAACCCCTGTTGATCTGACGGCTTAACTAAAGAGAATGGACATAAATCTGTCTATGTGGCGCAGCCCAGGCGGTGCATGTTTGAAAAACATTTGCAATGATTCTTTTCTTTTGGCTTCTGGGACAGAGATATTGATACACCACAATTGCGGGATTCTTTTTTTAGGATCAAGATGAAAGAAATACCTATGCAGCGTAGCTTTGAAAACCTGAAATCTTTAAAGACCACAATTGGTTGTTAACAAGGGTAACTCTCATACTGGCTTTCAGGGTCGGCTTTGTCGAAATAGTTTTCTTGTCGAAAAGGATATGCAACAGTTCGTTTTTTCTTATTACATTTTGGATCACATTGCCATATTTCCATTTGCATTTTAGTGTGCTGTACTCAATTTAAAGCAAATTTCCTGAAATGCTACTTCTCCTACGTCTTAGTTATGAGATAGAGCTGCATTTCTTTTCACAGCCCACCTCACTTCACCACTGAATATCCAAACTTGGCAATGATGTTCCACTGATTTTGTTATTTTACATGGTTTTTGTATGCTTTTGGTCACAAGATTAGTTTTGTGCAACCAAATATACAATCTGGTATGTAATGCTATACAGATTGCAACCTAATGAGTGGATGATTTTATTGGATTGCTTCCAGTGGTTCCCTAAAGCTATTTTCTTGTTTCTTAAAGGTTCCTTATACATGAATTATTTAGGTTTTCTTGTGAACCATGTCATGCAAAGGGTGTTTCACTAAATTCTCAAGTACAGGTTAATTATAGTTGGGTTTTGGTTAAAAGAACAATTTAGTACATGCAAAAAACATACTATAGGAAACTTGCTTTCTCCCTTAAGTAGCTTGCAGGCATTCCAGATTATTATTCCACTGTATTAAAGCTATTCAGTTCTGAGAAGTTAATTGGCTATCGTTTGTAAGCACTCAACCAGGGAGTGTAATACTTCAGAATCCACAAAGCTCCTATGACAGGGAGGTCCAATAACATAAGCTGAATAATATATCAAGGGTATCTCTAACTAATGGTAAGGTGACATAAACAGCGTCTAGAAAAAATATCAGACTAAATTTGCTACAGATCTGACAAGTTGGAGGTCTTTTTTTGAGAACACGAGAGAAGTCTTGGTGTATGGCTTGCTGCTCAAATTTGATTGTTTCAATTCCTCTCATAAAAGTATTTAGATTTTTGTCTAAGCTGTTGAGAATTGCCCTTAATTATTAGCCTGAATAGCTGGCTCGTTTTGGGTATGGCACATTGGGTTCATGAATATGGTGATTTTTTTTTAACCCCCGTGTAAGGCTTGGGTACAGCCATACAAAAAAAATATATATATAAATATTATATAATGTAGCCTAATAATGAGAGGCAAGTGTTGTTCTATGTTATCTTTTTTGAGTTATTTGCATCTTTTAGGGTTTGTAACAATGTTGTATTTGTTTTTTTCATTACATCAAGTCCAATTGTGAAAAAAATTAAAAAAAGGTAAAAGCCTGTGGGTTTCCCCTGTTTGGTTTGGGTTCTTCAGGAGAAGAACCTGGATCGTCCTGAACGTACCCAGGGTGAACCCGCATGCAAATCGTGCCCGGATCCGAACCAGGTACGCACCAGGTGGGAGTGGGGAGGGGGAGAAATCGGTAATGTAGTTCTTATTTCATGCAAGGTTTCTCTCATATCTTGCATATAGACCTTGATCCTCAAAGAATTACAGACAAGATCCATGATGATAGCATTCATGAAAAATAATCTTAACTCAACCTTACAAGGGTTTGATCCCTTGCTGTAATCACCTTAGCCAAAGTGAAAACATTCCCACTTGATCTGTAGAGCCAGTACCCTTCCTTGTGACTTTGACTTATCACCCGAGTTTATCTTTAGAAGCATCATCGATAGCAATCTTTATTTGCTTTCCTTTTGCTCCATCTTGAGCTCCTTTCTGGATTTTTGTGCAGGCAAGGTGAAACAAAATCTCCATGGTTTTTCCTCCTTGCTGTTCCTGTTTCATGAGTAGGAATGTTGTGCA